>PVJL010001811.1:145957-233268 GCA_004026885.1 Lyroderma lyra
CTCTTTTTTTTTTTTTTTTTTTTTTTTTTTTTTTTTGCTTTTTGGTATGTGGGTAGCTCCCTGACTGGGAATCGAACCCAGGCCGCAGTGCTGACAGCGCCAGCGCCGAAGCCTTAAGCCACTACACCATCAGGGAGCTCCCTAAGACTCTTTCAAGTTAATAATTTATGTTCTTATTCTCTGGAAAATTTCATTACATTATTATTCTTTTTTTGATATTTTTCTTCCTTTGAATTTCTGTTTTCTAGATCACAGTCTCAGTCTGTTCAGGCTACTATAACTAAATACAACAGATGGGTAGTTTATAAAAAACCACAAATTTATTTCTAACAGTTGTGAAGACCAGGAAGTCCAAGATCAAGAAGCCAGTGTGGTCGGGTTCTGGTGAGAGCCCTTCTCCTGGTTCAAAGCCAGCACCTGCTTGCGGGGTCTGTCACACAGTGGCTGGGGAAGGCTCACTCCCTGTGGTCTTTTTTATGAGGACACGGATCTGATTCATGAGGGCTCTAAGTCCCTTCTTAATACCACCACTTTGTGAATTTGGGGGGACAGAAACATTTGGCTTTAAATTCTCAGAAATACATGCTCGTATTCTCAAAAGCGTCTTCCAACTCTTTCTTTTTATCAATTATTTAAGAATTTTCCAATGTTATTTTTTTCTCTGTTGTGTCATTTTTCATTGTAATCTGTTTCAGGCATCAGTGACATCAAATATCTCAGAGTACATTTCTTATAATTAGTTTTTTTTTTGGCTTCGTATGTGTTCATACTTGCATCTCATTTTTAAATATGCATATGTATATAACACGTTTTTAAAAATCATTCAGTTTTAAATTTACAGAATTATTGCAAAGATAGAGAGTTTTCATATATCCTATAGGTGGTTTCCTTATTATTGGTATTTTACATTAATGTGGTGTATTTATTACAATTAATGGATGTATATTGATACATTATTATCCTAAGTCAGTACATTATTCTTTTATCTTCAGTATTTTCCTCAAATGACTGAGGAAATTGCATGTAATATATCAAATTCAATTTAGTGCTAATGTCACCTTATGCCCCTCTGTCTATATTTGTTTTCTAGGACCACTGTAACAAATGACCACACACTGGGTGGCTTAAATACAACAGAAATTTTTTTATAACACAGTTCTGGAGGTTAGAAGTCTTAAATCCAGGTGTTGGCAAGGCCATGGTTTCTCTAAGGACTCTAGCAGATAATGTGTCACATGTTTTTCATGTTTTTGCCGGTAGATGCAATGCTCCAATCTCTGCTTCCATTGTTAACAAGTCTGTTACTTTTGTCTGTCTTTTCCTCTTTTATAAGAATAAGAGTCATACTGGATTTTTCTCCAGTTAAGTGAATTGGAAACTTAGATTGTTTATTTCACATTCTTCTTTTTTAACAATATTTTGTTTTTTGCATCTCCAACTTTTTAATAAGTTGCTTTTTGTTTTCATTTGAAACACTTTAAAATTTCTTTTGAGACGTTTGTTTGATCCATGTGTTATTTAGAAGCTTGTTGCTGAATCTTCAGGTAGTTCAGTTTTTTTTTTTAGCTATATGTCTGTTATTAATTTTTATTTTAATTCTATTTTGGTCTGAGATCATATTTTGTATAACGCCTATTTCTTTAAATTAATTAAAATGTGTATTATGTCCCAGAATGTGCTCTACCTTTTGGAATGTTCCATGTGAGCTTCAGAAGAATGTATCTTCTACTATTGTTGGATGTAGTAGCCTATAGCTATCAATTAGATCTAATAGATTAATAATGCTGTTCACATAACAGATTCAATTTTATTTTACCTTCATTTATTTCCTTTTCCCCATTCCTCCTTTCTTAATAGAGATTTGCATTTCTAAATTATATCATTTTCTTAAGTGCAAAAATATATTTTTTTTAACATTTCTCTCAGGGCAGAAAAGGTGTAAGTTGGGAGTAAGCGTTTTAAATATTGAGGAATTTTTAGATATCGAAGCTGAAATCAAAGTGAGTACATTATTTGCAAACTGATAATTTTTAGTATCTCTTCTGTTTCTTTAAGAACTTATTCCTCCAGTTTATTTTAGTGTTGTCTTTTTTTGGCAAATACTTTTCCGATGTGGTATTGTAATATCTATATCTCAGTTTTTATTTAAGAAAGAATGACTGTGTTGATTATGAACTTTATTTGCATGCATTTTCTGTGATATTGCACATGTAGGTTTGCTTCCCTAAAAAGTTTTCTCCATGAATTAGAATACCTGACCAGGACTCCAGGAAAGGGGTCAGTAGCACGGTGTCTCATAAGCTTTCATTTAATAAGGAGGCTGGCCTTGCACACATTTCTCTCAAGTGCTGGAATAGAAAGATAATTAATTATACTAGTGGTATCAATATTATAGCAACAGCATTATTTTTAAAGTAATCTTACTTATTTAAAGAAAAGAATTTTGGTATTTGACTAGGTAAATGACACTATGATAAAGTTCTTTTAGACTTGTAATTAATGAAATAATTTCATAACCTTTTTTTCACTTCATACCTTTAAATATTCAGTCCAAGGGGGGTTCCCTAGTGGCGTAGTGGCTAGGCTTTGGTGCTATCAATGCTGTGGCCTGGGTTTGATTCCCAGCCAGTGAGTCACCAAAAAACAAACAAACAAACAAAAATTCAGTCCAAGACTCTCTGGCTTTCTCCTCCATTTTTTCCCTCTTCTACTAGTATTCTGGACTTTAAAATATTCTGGTTTGAATAATCCATTAACAAACTTCTATCTTTTTTCCAACTTTTGGAAATACACTTTTATCTTTGTCATCCAATCTTGTACCTCTGTTTTTGTCCCTAAATCTTTTATTCCCATTTCTACCCCACTTCATTTTCTTTGCTTTTAAGTATTTGCGTTCTGTATCTTATAATAAGTCATGTTATATGGTAATGACCAACATTACCTGGTCCCAAAACTGGGTTTGGAAGAACATAATGGCATTTACTGGGACATTAACTCTATAATATATTATGTGTCATGTCTTAAATTACATATTCTATCTCCTGTTAAATTACTGTTTTGATACACATTTAGTTTCCTCTACTTGTAGCTGAAAGCCTGAATGATATGTAATAGTAATGTGTGCATGTGTATATTACCTTTCTTTCTAGATTGAAAATTCTTTTTATTTTTTTTTTGGTAGCTCCCGGGTTGGGAATCGAACCCAGGCTGTGGTGTTGGGCGCACCGAAGCCTGGCCACTACACCACCAGGGAACTCCCTGAAAATTCTTGAGGTATGGATCACGTACTCCTTATGTTTGGCAAGCCACACAGTGTCAAGTAAAGGCTTTAATATTTAAAATAATTCTACTGCAGATAGCATTTCCAATGGCTATGAACACACAATTGAAGAATTAAGAAATCTATTTAAATGTGCACTCACATGGTCTGATCATACTAAGATTTTAATACAAGATTTCCTAAACTGAGATTATTATATGCAGTACACAAACAAAAAAAAATGAATCTGATTCACAAAGTTTTTATTCTTTTGACATCAGATTTTCTGCTACAATAATGTTCTTCCTCCCATAACCCCTGACCCCTGTATTACCACCTCTCATGCCAAGAAGATGGCCACATTGTCTGTGCTGTCATTACACAGGCCAATGTATTAGGCAAAGAATGTGGTGGTCATGATTTCTGTTGGACCCCAAACTTTTGACTGCTAAGATGTATCCTTAAAAACAAAATCATAGAAATTTGATTGGCCTTTGGGCATCATCTAAACACATTTGATGTGTCTGATGAAACCTCTTAGGTTTCTTAGTTTTAGCTAGATGATCTCACTATGTATAAGCGGCCAAGGTTGAGAGACATCAAAATCTACACTATTGTTTATGTTCATATCTAGAAGATGAAAAGTTAAATTATGCTATTAACTTACTCAAAAGAACTTATCTAAATTAGAACATTTTATATGAATTCAGGAGGAGTATAAATGTAATTCTGTATGATTTTCCTTTCCTATTTGACAAGGTTATCAGAAACAACATTAATTAAAAAGAAATGTTTGGGAGTTCCCTGATGGTGTAGTGGCTTAAGGCTTCGGTGCTGGCACTGTCAGCGCTGCGGCCTGGGTTCGATTCCCGGTTCAGGGAGCTACCCACATACCAAAAAGCAAAAAAAAAAAAAAAAAAAAAAAAAAAAAAAAAAAAAAAAAAAAAAAAAGAAATGTTTTATGTTTTATATTCCTATGCTCATTAAAAAAAAGTGAAGAAATAATTTTTAAATGTATTTGTGTATACATGCCTATCTCTAAGAAAATCCCAATTACACACACACACACACATACACTTTCTAATATGAGACAAGGACAAAAATTGTGTCATAGTGTAATGGAGTTAGAACATTGGCTGAAGAGATAAAAAGGACAAATATTCTTGCATGCAGAAAAGGCTTTTATGATTTTGTGTGTGTGTGTGTTTTTCTTTGCCCTTTCTTCCATGGTGGTTTCCATCTTTTGGAATGTATTGGCTTTACGACTGGTATATTTATAAAAACATTGGCCTACCCTTTGGATGAAGTTGGTATACTATGGGCTTCTGGTTTTGATTAAACAATGACTTCCAGAACATACATCTTACAGGCCAGTTCTTCAGAAGAAGACTATTCATGGGTTAATCAGGAGTAAAACTAAATCACTGGAATCTTTAGTGGTTCTCAACAACGTACTGTGCCCAGAATATGTGGTGAAGAAATTTTTATATTGCTGGTGTAATGAATTACTACAAATTATACTGCTTAAAACAACATATGTGTATTATTTCACAGGATCCATGAGTAATGAGTCCGGACATATCTCTTCTGGGTCCTCTGCTCGGCATGTCACAAGCTGTAATCAAGGTTTGGATTGGGCTGCTTTCTCATTTACAGATTTGACTGGGGAAGAATTCACTTCCAAGCTTATTCAGGTTGTTGGCAGAATCCTTTTTTGCAGCTGTATGTCTGAGGGGGTCCAACATTTTCCTGGCTGGCTGGAGAGGAACTGGAGAATACACTCAGGTCCTAGAGGCCACCCAGCCCTAAAAGCTTCCATCAATTTCTGGTCATGAGGGTTCCTTAACATAACATATATTACATCTAGCCAGGAAGGAGAATCCTTCTTTTTAGTCAGTTTAGACTGAATCTTATATAACAATGCAATTTAACAAGTGACATCCGAGGACTATTGCCATCTAATCTAATCTCATCATCAAGATGACTATAAATATAAAACATTTCTTCTTAAGTAATGGTGTTTCTGATAACCTTGTCAAATAGAAAAGGATAATCATACAGAATTTCGTCACCTTTACAATATTCAGTAGGTGATAAGCAAGTTACAGTTCCCACACACACTTAAGGGAAAGAATTATGCAGGGTGTAAACATTGGGTTATCAAAGAATCTGTCCACCACAACCAGCTGGGTTACATCCTACATCCTGACCATGTATGTCTTTCTATCAAAAGTATAAGTAACAATTGCTGCACATCTCCAATTTGATGCCAGTGAATACACACACCATTATAATTTATGGGAGTGAGATCTCTAAGAACAAGACATATTGTTTTTGGCAAAATCATACCTGGAATTTTCAAATAAGAATTTTTTTTTCAGAATTTAAAAAATATTTTAGATTTTAAAAATGAGACAAGATCATGTGGTTGGAATCAACTATTGGCAGGGATCTCACACTGAAGACACATCTACATATCTAGTGCATTTTTTCCACTAACAGAAACCTGTTTGGCAAGGAATTGAACTAATTTTAATAACCAACTGCAGTTTCAATTATATGATGTACAGTTTACATGTACAAGCGTTTGAACTGATTGTCCAGTAGTCAGGCTATCTTTGTTTTTTCATTCTTTTATAGCTAAGAAACTGGAATGATACCAAGCCTGATTTGATTCAATATGCTCATACATATTTATGAATCAAAATATGGATACAAACATAATGTATTTGAGAAATGAATATATCTAATAAATAAAATAAATGTAGAAAAATAATACGCATACCCCTTTACATTGAATAGAAGAAAAAACTTAACATTTTCACAAAGCTTAGCATCAAGGAAAAATTTTGAAGATCTGTTTTTGGAACACTTTACCTCAAAGAGTTATATTTGTCAAGAGGCAAAAGGAAAACCACAGTTAGCAAGTTTTAAAAAAAAAGTCTTCAGAATTTGATATGTGAACAAAAAGTGAAGTTTAGACTTTGAAATAAGAACATCAGAAACTCAGGAAGATATAGGATCAACTTAAAAACAATTTTGATCTTGTGGTCAAGACAAAAATTCAGGGATAGAAAGAGAAAAAAGATTCAAACAAATTCTTTTAACCCATATGTGGTAGAAGAAGAAAGGGACGAAGTTGAGAAGAGGTAAAACATTTAAAACACATAAACTTTCATAAAGAAAGTTGATATATACCATGCAGAAATAAAATATAACAAAGTTTTTGGTATTACATAAAAAGAGAATGGCATTAGAAGTGCTTATGCTGCTTTCAGTATGAGGAGGTTTTATCAAGGTCTTGGATACTCACGTCCACAATTGTGTATCAAAGCACACGTTCGTCATGCTGCTCCTTATGGTTTCAGGTTGCACAGCCATTGCATCCTCAATTCTGTAATGCATTGTTGTGAATTCCAACCAAAGGGAGTTGGGGAGTAAAGGTGTTCAATTCTTCTGATAGATCAGAATTAAAGGCTGAAGGAATTTAGAAGCAGACACAGCAGGCCTGCAAAAGTGGTAGTAAGTAAAAAAAGATCAGATTCTGCTATCAAAAGAAAACACTAGTAAAATAAATTGGAGATTATGACTACAAGAAATGCAAGGCTTGGAACTTTGGAGAGAAGATGATTGAAAATGTGAATCATCATGCAAGAGAGCAAGAGAGTTTGACTCTCTGGGCAGAAACTACATTCAATTTAATCTGTAAAAGAATTACAAAGATAATAGTATGCATGGAAAGGGAAATCAAGCAGGTTTCATATTTAGTGTAATACCAAGAAAAAGGTTGGTAACTGACCTCATCATCACAATCTCCTGTAAAAGGAAGACACTCTATAGCCCTGGTGAATTTCTGCCCTAGGTATGGAAAATTTAGTGTCACATTTTGACATATTTAATGATAAATTACTCCTAATTATTTTTTTTAAGTAAAAAACAATTATGTACACAAGAGAAGCTAAATCTCTTATGACCTCTTTCTTCTTCTCTTCCTTCTCCTTCCTCTTTTCATGTTCTCCTTTCTCCTCCATTTCCTCTCCCTCCACCTCCTTCTTCTTCTTTATTGTGTATCTCATTTTTTTCTAAATAACGTTAAAGGCATGTGCCAAGCAGACAACATAGTTCTGATGACAATGCATTCTAAATTTTAATACATATATTTTTCTCAGGAAAGGATATTTTTCATATATTATAAACAAATGAAATTGTGACTGGTTCTTGGATCTTTCCAATATAATATTTTTTACTAGATTTATTGAATAAATTTCAAGAGATTTTTTCCTAGTATTTACTATAAAGCTGTCATACAAACATGGGTATTATTAATGGCACAGGAACATTGATTTTGGACATCTTCAGAAGCAGGAAGTCTAGTTAAATGATTAATCCAAGTCAATGCTGACTTTTCTAATAGCATTGCAGGAAACTATGAAAAGTAGCATCACATATTAGTATTTATTTGCATATTTTAATATGAGCAACTTTTACAGTGAAAGACTAATATTATGGTCCCTGTGGGAAGAAAATTGCCAGAAGTAGAAAATTGAAATTAAAAATTTAGGCATTAGGCCTAATTGACAATTTAAATATTGTCATGCTTGAGGAGTTAATCCATGGTCCTGGATATTTAGGGGTTTAGTTGAGGGAGCTGATTTTTATGTCCTTAATGAGCAGTTAATGGCCCACAACTGAAAATGGCATGTCTCACTTCCATCTAATATTTTATGAAACTTTCCCTTAATGTTCTACTTGGTACTTTTGAGTGTGTTAATTGAGTTCTCTACTTCTCTTTAGGGAATCCTCAGACCAAAATACACAGATTAAAAAACATTGGACTAAATATACCAATGTTTGTTTAAATCCCTAGTAGATCTTATCATTGTGTATTTGTTAATTTCAGAGGTCGATTACTGCCCTGTTAATTTCTGTATAGAACAAATAAATCTACTATTGTTTTGACAAAAAATATTTTTTGAAACCTCTACTTTATATGTAAAATGAACTGTGGGGGAAAAATCTGTGTTCCTGGTTTATACCAACAACAATTAAAATATAATCATAAAGGGTTCTTTCTTCTCTCAACACTTGAAGAAGTAAAAGATTTACAAATAAATTAAAGATATTGCATATTGCATATTTTATTCTATTTTTAAATGAACTTTCTCAACTTCTGCATTATTGACAGTTGAAATTAAGTACTTGTCTGTTGTGGAGGCCCTGTGCATTGTAAAATGTTTAGTAGCATCCTTGGCCTCTATCCTTGATGCAATTAAAATATCCTCCAGTTATAACAACCAAAAATGTCCCTAGAGATTGCATGTTTTCTGTGGGACAGAATCACCCACTTCCCATCAAGAATCACTGCTTTAAATTGAGGATACAAATATCAGTTCTAAACTCATCACCTATTTGAAGTAAAAATGGAGGTAAGAGTTTCATAAAATAAATGACTATTTGGTTTAGGATTAAAAATATTGGAACATATATATATCTTAATTACTTCTCCAAATTTTATTGAAATAAGCAATAAAAATATTAAAAAATCTTTATCAGCTCTTGAATACAGGAAATCTCATTGTCCATTAGTTAAAATCTTTCATGGGTGTTTGGTTTGTTGTTTATGTCTTTATTTTAGTACAGATTATACTGACTTCTCCTCTATACTAAAGGTAGATTAAACAAATCTGATTTACTTTATGTGATACCTGTCTGCAGTGAAAGTGAAAGTGATACCCAATAAACTTTTACCAATATTATTTAGCATAGAAAACCAGAAAATAGAAGACGCCATAGGCCAGTGGGTGATCATAAAAAGACAAATTTTGACATTATAAGAGATTTGAAGATATTCTAAAAGCTCAGCCCTTTGATAGTGTACTCCTGGTTTGTATTCCATGTAAAGAGCAAGCAAACTTTATTATATGGCATCTAAATTTGAACACTGTGACAAATAGATAATTTGCATCATCAGACACACACACACACACACACACACACACACACACACTTACTTACACAATGATGAAATTACCTGAGTGTTGATGAAATCTCCCCCTACTTTCCCATGAGCACTTGACCTCTTCCCTTGTAAAATAATTAATTGGAATTAATCATATTATAGTTTTCCTTACTCTCGGTATGAGATTAATGTATTTGAATAGTTCCTGATATTACAAAAACTTGAGCCCTCAATGTGGCAAGTTCAAAAGATAAAAGTCACTGCAAAAAAAATGCAATCATTCAAATAAAGCTGAGAGACTGGATAAAGTATTCCCGTATAAAACTGACTTACTGTAAGAAAACGGTCCAAAAAGCCTGGATAATAATAATTTTTAACTCTTCTAATTTGCATTCCATAATGAGATTTGGAATGATACGTCATCCTCAAAATGGGAATAATGTGAAATCAAAAAGGGCATGACTTTAGCATTAGAAGGCTTAATAGAGAAAAAAATAGCACATTGCATTGTACATAAAATCTATATCAGTAAATTGTAGCACATTATGGGATAGTCTGTTTTAGTGTTTCTCATTTATCTTCATTCTCTTATGCCTTCCTTTCTGGGTAAGGACACCTTATAGGTGAACAAGGTTGTGTTGATTACAATCCGTTTTTATCTCTTTGGTTACTTTAGTTACTAAGAATCATTATTAAGAGCTTACTTTCAGAATGTAAGTTTTCAAAAACTTTTTGCCTTTTATTGCTTTTTTATTGAGCAACTACTGTATGTCAGACTTTTTCTAGGAGATAAGGAAAGAGTAAGGATAGATGAAGATGGACATAGTATATCAAATCTGCGTTCTTGTGGAGTGTATACATATACTATTGGTAGACAAAATAACTTCCCTTCCCCTCACCCGAAAAGATGTCCTCATGCTCATTTCTGGAACCTGTGGTTATGTTACCTTGCCTCACAAAAGGTCATTTTCATTTTTTACTAAAATAAAGATTTTGAGATAGGGATATTATCCTAGATTATACAAATGGGTCCAATATAATCACTGTGATCCTCATAGAGGAGAAACAGGAAGGTCAGATACACAGAGAGAAGCCAATGGAAGCAATCTGCAAGCTAAAATGCATCGCTGGTTTGGAAACGGAGGAAGAGGCCTTTAGACAAGGAATGCGGTCATTGTCTAGCAGCTTGGTGTGGGTAGGTGGCTGGAGTGGGGGGGCAGAGCAAGGAACGAGTTCTCTCCCCTAGAGTCTCCAGAAAGAAGAAGAGCTTGCCGACTCCTTGATTGAACTCACTGACACTTCAGAGTTAGGACTTCCAGAACTGTGAGATAGAAACTTTACTTTGTTTTTAGTCACTAAGTTTGTAGTTGATTTGGTATGGTAAAAATCAACTAATGCAATCAGTTTCAAATAGATTTAAGAAAAATTAAATGTCATAAGTAAAGAGGGAGTGATAACTATTTTAAATAAAATGGACAAGCAAGAAAGGACAGGCATGGATAAAATAAATAAGGAAACAGCTAGAACTGTATTCCAGATCAATGAAGTGCAACGTCTTGAGGGTTGGAGCATTGTTGGCTGTATTCTCAGAGCACAAGTACCAGAATCGCTAGAGTACAATGAACATCAGGGAATTCTAGCAGGAGATTCAATAAAGGGGTGAGAGATCCACATTGTTTAGCTAAACAGTAGGCTATAGTAAACTCTTGGCTTTTACTTTTTGTGTAATAAAAAATACTGGGATGTTTTGAGAAGAGCAATGGCACATGATACAAAGATCACCTCAGCTTCTCTGTGTAGTAGAAACTATTGTGTCCAAGAAACTTGGTACAGTTGTCTAGACAGAAATTAAAGAAACATGGTTGCTACTCATATAAAAGCACTTTTATTTACACTTTTGAACATCCCCTGATTTAACAAAGCAGACTTCTTAAATCTGACATTAACAACGACAATGCTTAATTTAGTAAATTAAAGTGAAAAGTAAAATTCTGCTCTGCATATTTGCCAAGTTGTGTTGAAAACACTTCCCACGTACAGTGGAAATTTTATTAACACATTACCTTTAATAAAATAGTTGACACAGAAACAATAACAAAAGAGTATAACAAAACACCCACTTCATGTACAGTAATCACATTTGTGTATACTGAAATATTTCTACTGTTAAAAGACAGAACTCAAAAAACACATAAATAGATATTATTAAAATATTTACTTTACCAAAATATTGGAATGTCATAATCCTTTGAAAAATACCTTATTTTCTGCTTAGTGCTTTATTTTTAAAGTAATATGGAGGTTCTTTTCACAATGAATATATGAGAAAAATATTTTGCTGTACCCCACCTTTCCTTCTTTCAAATATTTTAAAGATGTATGTGTATATATATTTGAAGACAGAGACAGAGAGACACAGAGAGAGAGAGATGTATTTCCTTAAGAGAGGATAATAGATTAGAAATGAAGGTGGTCTGTGCTGCAGGTAGAGAGGCATAAACCTTTACTCATGGATGACAGCAAATACGGAGTTTGCTGATGGATATCCAGCGTAATATAGTAAGCAAAAATTAAGGCAGTTAACTTGGTTTGCACCAACAAGGTTAAGTATGCTAATTAAAGAACAAAATTTTGTCCCATTTCGTTGTAGCTTGTAGTATAAACGTAGAACAGAAAATATTCACTATAGAGGAAAAACTCCTGCAGAAGCTATATAGTTGCTATATAGAAGCTATATAGTCTCCAGACCTCGTGTCATCCAAGACTTTCAGCTTTATACATCATATCTACAGCTGGATATTTCAGTCCTCTAAATCTTGATGCCCTCAAGGCAGACATCTGGATTTTTCTCACAGAAAAAACATTCTTTTTCTGTTTTTATCAGTTCAGTAAATGTCTCTATTATGTTCCCAGTTGTTTAATTTAAACAAAAAAGAAAAGTAATTATTTTCAATGAAAATAATTATTAACTACTGAAAAATAGGTAACAAAATAATGCACAATGCATTTTGTATATTTATATATTTATGGATCAATTATGCATATCATGATAGAGAACAGAGCCCTTGTGCCCTTTGCTGTCAATATAACAATCCACCCCAGAGTTGTAACTATTCAAGTTGCACTCTTGTAAACTGAAATAGATTCTGGGTTGAAATGCATTTGTTCTGTATGTTCTAAAATTTCAAGTAAATGGAATTATACCACATGTATTCTTTGGTATCAGGCTTTTTCACTTAACAGTGTTTTTGACACTCGTGTTTTCACTGTATAATATATAATTTATTCTTTCTTATTACTGTGGACTATGCAATCTTAAGAATAAACCATAGTTTTGCCATTATTCTTTTGTTGGCTTTTGGATTGCTTCCAGTTTGTACTATTGTTAATATATTTCCCATAAACATTATTTTATAGTTTTGGGAGAGACATAAGGTTTCCTTTAAACTTATACCTAGGATTGAAATGGCTGGGTCACACCACGTTACCTTTAGTATTCATTTCTCCTTAGGCAACTCTTGGTTGAAACAGTTTTTCAGGCTTTTCTTATTTTTCATGGTCTTGAGAGTTTTTTTGTTTTGTTTTGTTTTGGGGTTTTTTGTTTCTTTTTGTTGTTGTTGTTGGTAGTTCCCTGGCTGGGAATCAAACCCAGACCACAATGTTGAGAGTGCTGAAGCCTAGCCACTACACCACCAGGGAACCCCCAAGTCTTGAGAATTTTGACAATTACTAGTCAAGTTTTTTTCTAGAATGCCCCTTAATATTTTATGATGATTGCTTTTTTAAATTATTGGATTAGTAGACTAGCAATATATGGTTTAGGGAAGAAGATCATAGCGGTAAAGCGACATTCTCATCATATAATATCAAAGATACGTACTATGATTATGACTGTTGATGATAAACTTGACTGTCTGGTGAGTTAGTATTTGCCAAATTTCTCTGTTGTAAACTGACATTCTTCCATGTCTTACTTCCTTCCTTTTCATATCATTCTCATTGAAGAAAATTAACCATTCACAAGTTATACTTAAAGATTGAAGATTCATGCTCTCAAACTTGGGATAGTATTTACACAAATTATTTTGAGTTTTTTTACACAGGAAATTTCTCTATTTTTCTCCATTTGGTTATTTATTCAATCATTTATTAATATCAGTGTGGGCTCATGGATATTTATTTGTATTTTGGTTTATAATTCAATACTACTTAATTTATGTTTTTGCTCAAATTGTTTTAGCTTTGGCCATTGTGAGCTATTTTAGTTGACTCTGGTATCTTTTTTAATGTTTCTGCTAAGAAATATACGTGTGTGTGTCTGTGTGTGTGTGTGTGTGTGTGTGTGTGTGTGTATAGTAAGTTTGAGCATCATTTAATGCCAGAAAATAAAGAAATACTAAACACACGCATACACACAACATATTAAAAAAAAAAAAAATATATATATATATATATATATATATATATATATATATATATTCCTGGAAAAATCTTAAAACCAGTCATTTCTGCAAGGAATGTTGTTTTTTTTCACTGGATAATGGTGTCAGAAACCAATGTTTAGATACTATTTGTTTTCATTAGCCATAAACTCTTCTTAGTTAGGCCCTATCAATTAATAGAACAAAAAATGTATTCATCAACTAGGTATATACAATAATTGGTCAAACATTTATACATGTAGCCACTTGTGTGTCTATTAAGCTGAATATGTATTCATACTGATGTCACCAACTTTAATCTACTACTACATGTGTCATTCTAACTTTCTCTCCTTGCTTATATGTAACTTTCCGTTCTAACGGTAAAAAAACATAGTTTCTACTATATACCACCCATTTACTTAATATTTAAATTCCAGTAAATGAGGGCTGTCCAGACAACCCTCATATGTCTTCATACTGTGCTTCTTCCTGTCTTTAGATGTGTGTCATACATTTTTGTTGAAAGCTAAGTTATATTGGGTAATAAAATCTGAAGTAAATAGGTCACTTTTTTGAAGATTTATGTCAATCTAATTAAGAGTTGAATTTTGTTTAATGTTTGCTATAGGAATCATTGCCAAAGGCCTCAAATTTCACCAGTGTTCTAGCTTTTGACTGCCATTTGACTTTGGGCTTCCCTAAGTACTCCTCCTAGGATAGAGTTTGCCTTTTGCAACTCTTTCACCTGTACTCCACTGTTATACTGGAGCATTTTTGGTGTGGTGGTGAAGTGTAAGAAAGAGGAATCATTGCACAGCCTTGTGATTAAAATTCAGTTTTTTGTGGACTTGAGTCTAGGATGTTACCTTCACAAGCATTTCTCCATTGGAATAACCTATTCTCACCTTCAGTGAGCTAGAATGCCAGAGGGGACTTGATGGGGAGTAAAGCCCTTTCACATGGTGAGATAAAGCTATTGCAAAGTTATTCCTCTTGGAGAATAATATTTTGGTATACAGAATGCTCTGGATATATTCCAAAATAATTATCTTCCCTTTCTCCTGACAAAGCAATGAAGAATTCTTCCACCTTGAAAACCTGGAGGGTGGAAATAGGGCATAGATTAAACCACAATGCCCATTTTATCTTTAATAGTAGCTTTGTTGCGACATTTAAGAGTTTATATTCCACACAAATATTAAGCTGATGCTTAAGGCATTGATAAAAATAGATGGTGAAAGTAATGAAATTGTTCATAGGGTCACAGTTTGTTACTTCCTACAATTTTCTCATGGCCTATCATTCTCACATTTGAGTTATTTATAATAAATTGTGGTAAAGAGCCATTAAAGAACATACTCTCTTTGGTAGAAAAAAAGTCTTCTCTCTGTGCTAAAGGTGATCAGCCTGAGGTAAGTAGGGTGATATTAGTAAGATAAGTAGGAGAGCTTAGGTCATTTTGCATGTGTATAGTAAAAGAGGAGGAAAAAATATTATATTTTATTAATAAGCAAAAGAAGGGACTCTAGGAAGACACACTGGAGCACTGTCAGTGTTCCATGCCCGAGAACTGCACCATCTCAGTCTCTTTACATTTTGGGAAAATCAACCTATGTTAAATTTATATTTTATTTATTATCTTTGGTCTGGATTTGAACACTTTTATGAGCAGCCCACAATATACTCTTTTGGTTTTCCTAAGCTATACTATTTCATTTAATCTTTATAAATATGCTCAATGATTATTCCTATTCCCTAACATAATGCTTGACCAACTATAGTAAGTGCTCACTAAAAGAGAGTTTAGAATTGTGCCTGCCATCTAGTAAGTAAGGTCTCTTGACAGATTTCCAAGGGATAGTACACAAGCAGAAGGAGAAGTATTTCTGGGGCCACAACATAACATTGTCTTTCTATTTTAGTTTGTACTCCAATTACTTACTATAGTGTCTTGAACAAGTAAGAAAACCAGCAAATAATTTTTGAAACAATTTTAATTTGCCTAGTTTAAAAAATGTAGAGTCAGCCATGATATATGAACAATATTATTAAGTAAGGATCAGAAGATGTTAATTCAAGCCCTGACACTTTTAGATAGTATTGATGAGTAGTTATTTCTTCAACTTTATTCATCTGTAAATTGGAACTAATCATTGAGCATATTTATAAACACTAAATGAAATAGTGTAGCTTAGAAAAGCAATTTTAAAAGCACTTTAGAAAAGCTAGACAGTATTATTATAATTGAGGAATGTGGTGAGAAATGTAAAAAGTAATGTTTTATCATATTATGCAAGGTGTTGATTGTTAGTTTATTTATATGACAGCAATGAGATTTTTAGCAGAAGAGCAGAATGATTTTTTTATTATTAAAATTAAAAATATTTTGCTGTTGTGTGGCCAAATGTCATTAGAGTAAAGAGAGCCTAGAAAAACTTTGTTTATTGCAGAAATTTAGATAAGAAATGAGCATTGATGATGATTTCAGGAGGAAAAATATTTTTTAAATGATGAGTAGAGCACTTTAAGGATTTGCCTACATTTCTCCCTAATTCTTAATTTAGCCGTTATTTTAAAGTAAATAATATCTTGCTTATTAATTTATAACCCACATTGCTTTATTTTAAATTTTAAATTTCTGAAATGCCTTCTGTTATATCTTAAGTTTCCCGGTAACAATAACTAACTGGGGATATATCATTTGTTCCTTGTAAAGGACTTTTCAGAGTTACATTCAACAAAAATTGCTGAAGAAAAGAAGAAATGAATAAATGAATAATGCAATCACTGATGTTAAAAACACTACTTGGGAGCTAACAGATGTTAAGCAAATCCTAACACTTTAGTGATTAATACTTCATTATGAAATCCAGTGTTTTGGGTTGTAAGTAAATTTAAACTCCTATTTTAAAAAATATATTAAATACATTTGTAGAAAAAAATATGCCCAATGATTTTCTGAAGGTATTTTAAAGGTCATTTGAATTTTGCTTGTTTGTTTTTTCCTGCATATTGAACTGCATAAGGAAACAAGTCTGAAAGTCAAATATGGTAACATTTTCATTTACTTAATTGAAAAGTCTTCTAGAAAGTAATTAGATTTATTCTGTAAATTACTTTATAATTATTCTTTAACTGCATTGTGATATTTGATAATGTTAGAAAGATTTTGCTTTAGGGAAAGTGATTTTAGCTCTAAAAAAATAATTATCTATTTCTAAATAAACAGCATTTTATATATTTTATGTGAACTAAGGAAATACGTTAAAGGTTAATTAATCTGTCTTCTGACAACCGCAAGAAATTTTGGAGAAAAAAAGTTTATGTATTCAAGTCAGTTTTGCTTATGCTAACAGACTAACACATTAAGAAATGATCAAATTCATTTAGTTATACTTGCAGAAAAGGAAGAAAAGAACTTCCATTTATTCTTAATTCTGATATATAAGAACAACTGGCGTGGGGGGTGGGGCTCCCTGGTTCCCTGGTGGTGCAGTGGCTAGGGTTCCACGCTCTCACTGTCGCGGCCTGGGTTCGATCCCTGCTCAGGGAACCAACCAAAAATCGTAATAATAATAACAACAGCTCTATTGCATGATCCAGTTTTCAATTTGTTTCTTTAAAACCTAGTGCCAGAAATTGTGCTAGTCAATTTAACAAATGCTTCATTTACTCTAGAAAATACTACATCTATCATTTCCTTCTTGACGTTTTCATTTGTTGGTTTTCTTCACATTAAACTTTCCAAGACTTTGTAGATAGATATACAGGTATAGAGAGAGATATATTCATAGAAGTACCAGTACATTAATAATTTTTGGGAAAAGATTGAGAAAAGTAACACAAACCTGTTAACAGTGGTTACCTGTTGGGGAGAAGAATGCGGGGCACAGAAAGTTAGGTAAATGTACGTGTATGTTTATTTTTTCATATTACTTTATTTTGATATTATATCTTTTTAATTAATACTGTTCATGATACAGAAAGTAATTTTAGAATTCATATACATTTTAAATGTATTTTTCATATACATGTTTACAAGAGTAAATATTTTAAGAAGCCCTCTTCCCCAATTCTCAAAAAAGAAGTCATGGTTAGAATTTAAGCACAATTCTGAGTTATTTGAAGTTATGAATATATATCTTGGTGTGGTATAGTTAACATGGAACCTAAAAAGGTATTTATAGTGTTAAATGTAAAATGTTAAAAATTAATAGATGAATTATAAATTTTTATCACTGAAAACATAATAAAGTAAAAAAATAGAAGGCCTAGAATAATAAAAATGAAAAGAAATATAAATAATAATTCTAGAATATAATAAAGATTAAGAAGTAAAAATGTTTCTTTCAAAAATTATTATGTTGAGAAAATTTTATGAGATTTATATAGATAGAAACATTTTAACAAGAAATAAGTTGTCTTCAAAACAGTTATACCATCATGTTGTAATGTTTAAGCATGCCCTTTAAAATCAAGATAAAGACAAGAGTAACTGTTATCATCATGTTTATTCAACACTTTACTAAACATTACAGGTAGCAATTTAATTGAATAAGAAAATTAAAAATATAAAAATATGCAGCTTTAAAAATAAATGATGTAGGTATAAAATAATTTGAAGAAGATACTAAACTCTTTCTGAAAAAATATAATGTGATTGTCTATATAAAAATCCAAAATCCTTAAGAAAATGTCAATTAATAAAATCTAACACAATTGACAGCTATCACATTAATTTCTTTACATTGATATATACATATTTCAAAACATGATTATTAGATTACAATTCACAATAGAAAGTAAATTTTTAGGGGTTCTCTGGTGGTGTAGTGGCTAGGCTTTGACGCTATTCCCACCACGTCCTGGGTTCGATCCCTGCTCAGGCAATCAACCAAAAAACAAAAAGTAAATTTTTAGAAAATATTTTTGAAGTAGTAAAATGAGTTATGACCTAAAACAATGAAGAAAATTATTTAAAAGTTTATTGAAACACTGTAAGTAATATCTAAGTATGGAAAGTTATATTATGGTTATAAAAATTAGAGTTGGCATACTAAATATATTTATACTCTATAATTATTGCTATAGATTTGTTGAACTGTGAATTAAAATCTGAAAGTAGATTATTTATGAGTTTTGATGAATTATATCAGCTATAAATAGAAAAGACTATCAGATATTAGGAAAAACAATTATAAAACTACATTAAGATATGGTGGCATTGAATTAGAGACAGACAAATACAGAACACAGGGTATGGCACAAATAACACCTCTTTTTAATGAACTGGTAATATATACCAAAATCTTAAGCATGTAATTCTGTAACATAACAATATCATAACTACATTAACATAACTGCTTTAAAAAGGGCGTTACTTCTGCCAGACCCTGTATACAGCTCAGAATACAGACGTGGTCTGAGCCAGCAGTGGCCTTGTAAACCAGTGAGGAGGGATAGTCTGTCTTCAAATTGACAACTGTGGCACCATACACAAAAGTCAATTCTAAGCAGACTAGAATTTTAAATATGAACAGCACAATTTAAAAACATTTAGAGTAATATATTGAAAATGGATAAGTGACTGAAAAATAGAGAATGTTTTAAAAATAAAACATAAACAGAATAATGTAGAAAAACATTGATAAACTTGATGACTGAAATTAAAAAGAATTTTTGTTCTTTGAAAGAAATTTTTAAGAGATAAAAAGCTGTACACTCATAGATCTCCAGAATTTATTTATCCTGCATAACAGAAATGTTGTGACCTTGAACGATCACCTCCCATTTTCCCCTTCCTCCAACTTATGATAACAACCAATTCACTCTCTGATCCTACGAGTTTGACTACTTTAGATTTCACATATAAGTGAGATCATACAGTATGTATCTTTCTGTCACTGGTTTATTTCATTTAGCATAATGCCTTCAGGTCCAACCACGTTGTTGCAAACGACAGAATTTCTTCCCTTTTTGATAACCCAATGATGTGTGTATGTATAGTATGCATACATGTCGAAGGTGAGTGTACCACGTTTTTCTTTATCCATTCATCTGTAGATGGATGCTTAGTTTATTTCCATATCATTCTATTGTGAGGAGTGCTGCAGTGAACATGCAAGTGAAGGTATCTCACCAGGATTATGATTTCAATTCCTTTGGATAAATATCCAGAGTAGGAAACTACACAGAGTAGAGTTATTACATAGCATAGTGACTGTAGCTAACAGTAATGTATGGTATGCTTCAAATTTGCTAGGTGCGTGGATCTAATTTCAGTGTCCTTCCCACACACATACAAAAATAATAATAAAGAGGGTATGAGAAAACTCTGAGAGCTGATAGATGTGCCTATGGTCTTGATAGTGGTGATAGTTTCACTGGTGCATACTTTTTCCCGAACTCATTGAGTTGCATACGGTAATTCCCCATTATCCACTAGGAATAGGTTCGAAAACACCTAGTGAAGGCCTAAAACTGTAAATCGTACTGCTTTTGCTTTTTTCTATATGTGTGTACCCATGTTAAAGTTTATTTATTTATTTTTATTTATTTTAAATAAATAAACCAGGGGAGAGCGTGAACACAGTCCCCCAGTACCACAAATTATGCAGTCGAGTTTCCCACATTTGGGGAAATCGCAGGGGTTAGCCCATCCGGAGTGCAATGGATGAGCCTCGTCCTGGGAAAACCGCCTTCGTGACCTGGGATCGCCCCTGCCAGGTAAGTATAAGTTTAGTATTTAATGTAGGCAATTTTGCAGATAGGAGATTCATGCTTATCACCGATCTTAACAATCTCAGTGTACAAGTTTTTTGTTTAAATTGAAAACTCTCCCCTTTTCCCTTAAGGACAGCACTTTATGGCTTCCTTTTGCCATGAGAAGAGTTGTGAATTGTGAGAATCACTAATCTTGCACTTTGGGGTCATTATTAGGTAAAATAACACAAGCATTGCAATACTACAACAGTCCATCTGATAATCTAGACAGCTGCTAAGTGACTAACAAGTGGGTAACGCATAGAGTGTGGATAATTGGACAAAGGGATGATTCACATCGCGAGTGAAACAGAGCGGGAAGGTGAGAGATTTCATCAGAACAGCAGGCAATTTAAAGTTTACAAATGGTCTGTTTCTGGAATTTTCCATTTAATATTTTCTACAAAGATTGGCCAGGAGTAACTGAAACTAAGGATAGCAAAACTGGGTAAAAGGGGACTGCTATACCTTAAATAAGTACAGATTTTTACATGTTAATCACACTTCAATAAAGTAGGTTTTTAAAAAAGAGATTAGAAGCAAAAAACTAACTGGGACAAGATGTATGTGTGTGTGTGTGTGTGTGTGTGTGTGTAACATGATAAAGAACAGAGGATTAAAGAATCTGTATCGAAACTATAAAAACTCCAATGAAAAAATTAATAATAAAATTTGAATTATTGACAAGAGTAATAAAATGTGCATCAATAATATTAAGGAACATTAAACAATAATACAGTGAAATATACTATATTCCCACTACCTTCACAAAAATTTAAATGTTGATAATATAAAATCTTAGCAAGGAAGAGAAAACATTTTAAACATATCTGGCTAGAATATAAATTAGTATAGTTCTTTTGGATAATCATTTGGTATTGTCTAGTAAAACTGACTACCTACAAAGCAGCACTACCTACAAAGTCTGTTACAAACCATGCTGATTCAATAGCAGAGTTAAGTGAAATCAAGGGACAAGTTAATAAAGGGCAATGCAGTCTCCTTGCATCACTTTATTAATTGGGTTAAAATGACGAGAGCAGTATGATATTAGTATGGATAAAATCCCCAAGTTTCAGGTATTGACCAGCAACGACATGAGCTGGGATCCTGGGTTTAAAAGTCAGACAGGTGCTCCAAATCATGGGCTCAGGAGGAACCACACTGGATATCAATCTCCATTTTCTCAGGTATATTATAGAAGAGTGATCTTTCAAAACAGAATAACCAGTCAAGTAATTACACATATATAATCCTTGCAAGTTTATATCACAAAACAATAAAAAATGTATTTCTAACACCATTTTTCTCCCGCCTTTTCTTTTGCATATCTTGCAGTTTTTTTGAGTCTGAATATAGTTATTTCCATGTCTAATAATGTATGATATTCTAAAAATTGCATTGTTAGTTCCCCCAGTCTTGCTTAATTTGAGTTATAATTAGCTTCAATATTCTTGAACAGAGTGAATGCAAAGTATATTCGATTTTAATTTAAAATTCTATTTCATAGTTGATTTAAGTACTAATATGTAATACACAAATTGCACTTTTAGTCAAATGACTCTGAAGTATTTTTTGAAGTGTGTAATTATTCAAATGTGTAGTGATAAGCTCCTTTCAGACGCTCTGGCGCACTCCTAAAGGTGACTTGAAAAAAACTCAAAAACAAACTTCCTCTGTTCTTACCTTTTACAACACCTGGTAGACACTTAAAATAATTTGTTTTTGAAGTGCTTCAGAATAAGATGCTTTTCACTAGTTGTTAACATAACTCAGCAGTTAGCCTAGTTTGCATTTTACAGGACTTTAGAAGTAGGATATATTTTCAAATGACTACAGCTCACTACATTTAATAAGAGCAGTTTCATTCTATTTTGATGGGAGGGATTCACAGCCTTCACTGGCACGTGATATTTAATGCATGTAGCTATCTTATGTACACACTAATTGACATCTCATTATAATAAAACATTTTAAGCCCTTGACTTTTCTTCAAAACAGCCTATTCTTCAAGGAATACATAACTGACAATTTGTTCTGTTCACTTCCCACATGTTCTTAAGCTCAGTTTGCCTGCAAGATACTGTTTTGTCATCTAAG
Source organism: Lyroderma lyra (assembly GCA_004026885.1). Lineage (NCBI taxonomy): Eukaryota > Metazoa > Chordata > Mammalia > Chiroptera > Megadermatidae > Lyroderma > Lyroderma lyra. The sequence continues at coordinate 168,462 of PVJL010001811.1, forward strand.
CTACCTAGCCAGAGCTAAAAAAAAGCAAGCAGGTATTTCACTTTGTTACTTAATAGTAAGGTTGAAAGATAGTTGTTACATCCCCCTCCTGTCTCAGGAATGTATTGTTTGCTATACTACATTCTGTGTGGGATCAGTCATTTCTTGCACAATGTGTATTAGTTGCAATGATTTTTCATTCTGTGGTTTATTTGTTAGTCCGTGGATTGAAGTTTCTCATATATCTGTAGAACCTTGCAAATCATTCCCCTTTTCCCTGATGCTGACATAATTTGAGAAAACCAAATTTCCATCTATTAATGTCAAATGAGACACAAATATTTTCCTTTACTAGAATAGCTAGGAGCACATATTGTGGGACTTCATTTATTTCACAACATGGTATGTGTACCAGTCCTGAATCAGACTCTTACCATTTCCTTCTAATATACTACAAAGATCCAGAATAAGACTAAAACTCATAGGACAAACCCCCCTTTGTTTGTCAAATAAAATTCCCTGTTTTAAAATAAAGTTTTGAAGAAATATGATAATATTTAAAGAAAAAAATAATTATGCAATGGATGTCATGAGTTTAAAACTCATTAAGTTATGGCCTCACTGTATAATTTCACCAAAAACAAATTCAGAAGATTTAAATATCAATACATTATCATCTAGGAGTTTTTATTCTTTTACATTTAAAAGGTAAAAGGAAATATCAGGAAAATACGACAAGGAATTTCCAAAAACTTAAAATAATGGACATCCAAAGAGCAATTAGAAGTTAAAAAGGATAAAGAGAACACCCAAGGTTGGCCTCAAGGTTCATACATTCGTAGATACCACTCAAATACAATGATTTTCTAATTGGGGTCAATGTTTAGTTTGAATCAGAATCTCCCAAGATCTTTCTTAAAAATACAAACTACCTGGATGCTCTCCAGGCCTACAAAGTCCAATACCTTGAAAGAACACCCATTTAACCAAACAGCTTGGTGATACCAATGTGCAGTGATGTCTGAGAAAATGCCTCTGCTCTATGGCTTTGCTTTGCGAGTGCTCCTTTTTGTTCATTTGTTAGTGTTTTGTCTTATTGTTGTCTTGCTTTCTCTGCATTCCAGAAAAACATCTTGAGGAGATATAGGTGACTTAGGGCACGTGAGAAGATTGAATCCTAAAAAAAGAAAAAAGTCGTAGACGGGGGCAGAAAGAGAGACACAGCAACCATGACATCCTAGTGACTGTTTTTTCACTCATTCCTTCTGCCAGAAGTGTCAGAGACCCATGCAGTGAAGCTCAGATAAGAATCTATTTTGGCCCAGCAGTCTTCATGGATGAAAGCCACAGGATCAGAAGAAGAATCCTGTATATCAGACTGCCATACAGCTGCAGATCTGAGAAGATGTGAACATCATTCAATTGCATAGAAAGTAAGGTAGAAAAAAACACACCAATGGAAAAAAACACAAAGTGAAAGGATTCTGTGTATCTGACATATTTGAAAATATGTTAGAAACATCGGTGCTACTTAAGTGAATAAATATATAGCACAGTTTGAAATGTACAGAACTGTAGAACAACAACAACAAAAAAGGAACACAATGGCAAAAACTGCCAACACAGTGAGACTTCTGAAAATTCCTTCTGTAGACACTGAACCATTTGCCACCTCTCTGATACAGAATTCATGGGTGCGAGGCAAGGAGCAGAAAGGTTCTGAGTACACCCGTGATGACACTCTTCGTCTTCAGTGCATCTCACGGACATGCACCCTTCACTGTGAGTGCTGGGATTTAGAAAAGGAGACCACCTGACATAAACACCAACCCCAAAACTTCAAAAGCTATTGGTATCTTACGGGCAAATAGGACCTGATGAAATGTCACGGCGTGGTGCTCCTGCACAGACAGCTGCATCTGCACTGGGGCCCTCAATGCGAGTGCAGGCATAACAAACAAAACGGGTTTGCAGATTCTTCTAAATTAGAAAACGGGTAAATAATAAATAAACCAGACCAAGACAAAAACAAAAACAAAAACAAAAAAAACAAAAACCGTTTGACTTCACTCATATGTGGAATATAAAACTGAAAGCAACAAAGAAACAAAATCTCATGGACACAGTCAATAGTTTAGGGGTTACCTGAGGGCAAGGGCAGAGCAGGTGGGAGGAAAGAGACAGGGTGGGAGGAGGGAGGGGGAGCCAAATACCGGGTGACGCAAAGAGAACTGACACTGGGTGATGCACACATAATGCAGCACCTAGAGGATGCACTGTAGAACTGTACACCTGGAACCTATGTACTTTTTGCTAACCAATGTCACCCTAATAAATTTAATAATAGAAAAAAATACTATAACTCAAAGAACAAAATCTGATGGAAGGATTGCAAGAAATGATTATCTCTTACTACTGCAAAAATAGACAAAGGAAAGTTTTTGGAAAGTGTACAATTTCTGTTTTTCAAGATTTTGAAGTTCCTTATTTATTAAACTGGACAATAATTTACAGGATGAAAAGAAAAAGCCTCAGATTAAAATCGTGATATGAAGATATAGCACAGAATCATAGAATTTTATATCATGATAGAATGATCGTATTTCAAATATGAAGCAGAATATGATAAGCAAAGAAAGATAAATGATAAATGTATAGTTTTTTTATTAAGGAGAATAATCTTGTATTTATTGAGTGACCATTTTATTTTCTTAGGGTCAGAGTTTTCTTTTTAGTCTGTGTTTTAATTTAATTTTATCAGTTTTGATTTCTAATTGTTCTTTTGAAGTAAATTATTTTAAGTTTTTGGATATTCCTTGCCATAAGTGTTTTTCTGATGTTTCTATTTGCCTTTTAAATGTATTCATTTTATTTACATTAAAAAGTATCCAGTGGAAAAAGCTTCTCTTTTATTTCTGTTTCCCAGTGATCCAGTTCATCTTTTCAGAACAAACACTGTGCTCAAAATCTTAAGCATCTTGAAAGGTACACCATACATTTATATAATAAAATCTCTGTGTTAATGTACATATATGTGCATGTGTATCTATATGTCTATATTTATATCTATATATACTTTTGATTATTACAGCAAAAATTACAGCATACTTCTGTACTTGCTTTTAAAAACTCATTTATAATTATCATATTTGTTCCCTATCAACAAATCTACACAGTTTAAGAACAATGTAATATTGCCTTAAATGAATAGACCAGAAGTTATTTAACTAGTCTCCTATTGGGAGACATTGAAGTCATTTTCAATCTTTTGATAGAAACAACGCTGTGATAATATCTCTGTACTTAAGACATTTTGCATATTTAAGAATACCTTGATGGGATACATTTTTTTAAAGTATCTATAACATCAATTCTTAGAAGTGAAATTGCTGAATTAAAGAGCATTGAGGGATAGTGCTTTCCAAATTGTTCTTTGTAAAAGTTTTGCAATGTTATATTCCCAATAATAATAGTGTTTATGCCCTCATTCTTTTACATTTAGTGTATTGAGATTTCTGAGGGAGAAATACTGTCTTGGTGGATGCTAGTCTTTTGTTTTTATTTTTATTATGTTTAAGCATATTTTCACATGTTTAAGAGCTAGTTTTCTTCTTTGTTCAAATTGTTAATATTAAATAGAAGCTGCAAATATTTTTATAGTTTTCTATTTATTTTTCTGTTGATTGTTATTTATTCTATTTTATCCTTCATGGTTTTTTGTTTATGCCCCTGATCTTAGACCAAACAATCGGTTGCTTCTCTAGTTAAAATGTTCTCCAGAACATCATTTCTGCTTCCCCAAAATTTCTTCTCCTTAGGTGGTAATCTTGTCGTAACCATTGTCATAAGCTTGTAATCAGTATTTTATCTGATAAACAGCATATGTAAAATAGTTTCTAAAAGTGACAATTTAGTGTAATCATTGATGAAAATTTTTTCTCAGTAATTGAATTATTTTGAAATGTTCAAATCCACGGTAAAGCTGAAGGAACAGTAAATACCAAATACCTTTCTTCCAGATTTACTAACTTTTAACATTTTGCTACATTCTCTTCATATCTATACAAAGGTCTGTATCTAAATCTACATTGATGCTTACCTATATACTTATATATTTATGTATAAAGTTATCTATCATCTATCTACTTATCTATATCATCTGTCCATCTATTACCTACATAGACACTTCCCTTTTGTTAATTTATCCAAAGGCAGTCTGAAGATACCATGACAGTCCTTCCCAAATGTTTCCACAATGATTAGGCTGACCAGACATCCCATTTTAAAAAGGACAGAAAACAACAATACTGTCCTACTTCAAATGGTATGTATGGTCAGCCTTCTGACACCTCAGTGAACCATTTGATATGGGATGGTGCCATTCTTTTCTGTCCCATTTAAAACAGGACATCTGATCAGTCTAACAACGACATTCTCTTACAAAACCATATCACGATGCAGCAGCATCTAAGAAAATCAGGGCATTTCAATACCATCATCTAACTTACAGCCGATATTCCTATTTTGACAAATAACTTCAAAGTATACTTTATTGTTTTCTCTTTCCAAGCCAGAATCCACTGGAATGTTCATACACTGTATTTGGCTTTATGTCTTATCTCTCAAAATCACGAAAAATCTCATTGCTTTACTGTTTTTGAGAAGTACAGACCAGTTTTCTCCAGAATATGCAATTCTAGATTCAATAAACTGTTTCCACTTGATTAGACTGAGGTCAATAGTTTCCACTAAGTGATGTGCTCCTTCTATTGCATTACATCACAAAGGCATTGTTAAACTCGACCACTTAGCTAAGACCGTGCCACAAAATCTCCCCATTGCAAATACACATTTCTTGCTGACAATGTGTTGTAATCTGTGCAGTGATGCTTTAAGATGGTATAAATATTGTTTTCCAAGTTTTGCTCACTAGTTTCAGCATCCACTGATGAGACTGATCAATCCAGTTATTACATTGGTTATTATAAGAAGGAGATTCAGTTTTAATGACCTAAAAATGGCTTTATGTATGCTACAATTCATTAATGAAGGATATAATGTTAGTATGACATCTATATCAATCACAATGATGTCATACATTTAAAACTCTTATGTTAAATCTCATTGGAGACCACTAACAAAATTCCCATCCCACAGACACATTCATTTTTGAAGTTCTTAAATTTGTCCTAATAGTTTTAATGTTTATTGAATTAGATTGATTTGTTCTTTTTAAAATAAATTTGCAATCTCTGCACAAAAACTGTTATAAACAAAATTCAATATATTTTTGGATTTACTGAGATAATTCACAGCATAGATAAAACTCATGTGGATTATCAATGATTTCTAGTCATTATCAATGAAGAGTAACTTACGATAGTAACAAGAAGAGTTGTGAGAATTTTCTGAGAAATAGGCAAAACTGATTAAATTCTCTACAAGTGGAGATCAGCTTTAAGGCAACACAGTATCAAGGTATAGGAGTTTAGCGGTGAGGAAAGGGGAATGGATCAATATCTAAATGTGGATACAGGATGTAAGTAGCTATGTGTCTATGAGATGTGAATAATCTTTGGAGTTCTGCAACTGAGTAAGCAGAGAGACTGTGGTTTGACTATTATCAATCACTTCTAAGACATTGATTTATTCCATTTGGTTAAAATTGAATGTCAAGTACATAGTTCTTAGCTGGATCTTTTCTTGTTTTACACATTTAAATACTTAGGTTAGTACTAGCCATGTGAAAAGTTCATAAATATTACTGCAATGTTCTGAAATGTTTCATTTATTGTCCGTGAATAGTTGTGAAAGATAGTAAAAGAACTTGATTGAAAATAAGCCTTACACTTCAGTAATAAAAACACACTTCATGGGAATTTTCCTGTAATGTCATGGCTTTATCTTCTGTTATTCTTTTTCATCAGTAACATACAGAACTGCAATGAGGGTGACTGAGAAGTAAAGGTCTGATACTACCAAGCGTAGCAAAATTCATTGTTTACATGAGGTTTAATGATCCCTACGTTTGTTAAGTATTTGAGTTTGTACACAGTTCTTTAACCACACTCAACTGAAGTATAATGCTTACTTAGATTCACAGAACAGAGAGTTTGTTTTATACATGGGAAAAATTTGCAGTTGCTGATGTAAAATTATTACTTTTAAATATTTGAAAATTTTGTATTGATGAATTTCTAGAGTAATGATTTGGGAGCATAGCACAGCAAGCATCAGTGTTTTAAAGGAAAACATATTTTAGAAAGTTAATGTGAATATGTGAATCAGTCACAACTTATTCTAATTTGGATTTCTTTTAAACTTCACTGGTCTATGTCTCATTGTGAAAATGGGAGTTTAAATATGAGTGAGGTAGAAGTTACAACTTTGATCAGCAATGCAGTTATTAGAGTATTAATTCTAAAATGCTCCTGAATGAGCTTGACTTCACTTCCTACTTCTTTCCAAAGCAACCTGGAACAAAGAAGCTCCTTGCCATAAGAAGTAGGATAGTTTAGCAATGATTCCATGAAAGTATATTTTCATGTATATTGGCTATTGCATCTTTTTCCAACTCTTGTTAATCATGGGTGAAATAACTGTAAACTGTAGCATAACGCTTATAGCATAGATCCTAGAGTACATTAATTAAATGTTTGATTTAATTAAATATGCCTCAAGTATCCACAGGCCAGATTATCAAGAATTCCATTATTTCCCCCACAGGACCCTTCATTTTACTTTTCATTTCCTGCAAAATACAGGGGGCTTACGCTAACCCAAAGGGATGTCAGTCTGATTCCTGTGAACAATCGGTAGGGCTCTGGTGTCTGAATGATATGACCCTGCTATTGATTACTGTGGTGCACAGTATTTCGGTTGAGCCCTGGGCAACACTTCAATAAAAACTTTCTGAAATAGTCTTTTATTCTGGTAAAATGAAGGAAGGTGATCCCATCACCTCAAAAAAAAATTAGAGGAATTTTGTTGGCAGAGATTTCTTAGAAAAGATACCAAAAATATGATCCATAAATATACAAATATATATTTATATTAATATAATGGTATCAATATTAAAAATTATGCTGTTGAAATGTTAAGAAATTGAAAAATTAAGCTAAATACTGAAGACAATATTTGCAAAACACAAATCAGATTAAAAGACCTTTATCCAGGTTGCATGAAGAACAATCACAACTCCAGAACAAACCATACAAAAAGAACAGCAAAATCATTAGGTAAGCTAAAGATTTGAACAAAAGACATATACATGACAATTTAAGATATTTAGGATGCTCAGTATCACTAACCAGTAGGAAAATGCAATTAAACCACAATGAGATATCACTCCACACATATTAGAATGGATTAAAACAAACACCCAAGTAAAAACCTAGCAATATCAAGTGCTGATAAGTTTAAGAATAATTGGAGTTCTTTGGTGGGAATGCAACAGCAACTTCAAAAACCCAGTTAAACATGCTTAAGAAACAAGAAGGAGGTCCATGTAACTTTTTAGCAATTGAAAGGAATGCTAGTGGAAAATTTGAGCACAACACCGTTCAGAAATTTTAGTTCCAAGGAAGCAGAGTGGTTCCAGATGTGTTTTGAAGAAACAAGGTACAAGATTGTCTGATTTTACTGGCTCATGAATGATTATCAGCTTTTTGAATTTAGCAACTAAAAGTGTGTTTAATGAGAAAGGGCACAATGGATAAAGTAAATGTTAACATAAGATAAAATTCTCGTTCCTAACATGATTGAGAATTCCTTCTTTCACTAAGCTATGTTTCTCAATGAACATGGATGAACCTGGAAGAAATTATGCTAAGTGAAATAAACTAGACAGAAAAAAAGACAAAAGAGTATGCTCTCACTTACATATAGAATCTAAGAATGTCAAACATAGAAACAGGGTAGAGTGGGTGTTGCCAGGGAATGGGGACAAGGGGAGATGTTGGTCATCAAAGACAAACATTCTGCTACAAGATGAGTAAGTTTGGGGGATACAGATTCCTGCCAGAGTTTTCTAGATATTAATGCAATATCATTGGTCTTGACTGTGTCAAAATTATGGAACTTCTTGTCAGAAAGCACCTTCCTAGCAAAGACCTCTGGATGTATAAGCCTTTTTGCCATATCCAGGTTGCAGTATGCAAATACGTGGAGTCACGATATGTTGGCGAACAGATATGGCATAAAAGAGAGATGGGATCTTGAAAAAAGTATAGAGCAGAACAAGCACAAATAAATCTGAAGGAATTCCTTGAAAATAGTACAAGTGATTTTGTATTGATTTAGAGTATGGTTTGTACAACTGTACTCTGTATCATGTATTGGGTAATTAAGCATGAAAAATATATTCACATCATTTAAATTCCACTTACCTTGGCGTACACAACTTCTCTCTTGTGTACTCAACTGAGTACATACTTTAACATCTCTGATGGGGAAATCGGACCCTATGGCCATGTATTTAGGCTGCAGAGATTTTTGTGTTTCCTATCCCTCTTGGGTAGGTCTAGACAAATTTTGAAGAATGAAGATGAAAAGTAGAGTTTAACAGAATATGTTTAACTTGATACCTACAGAGTTACACTACATTATAAAGCAATTTCACTGACTACACTTAACATTGAAGACCCCAGGTTCTAGTCCTGTAATTTGTGATATAAGTATGTAGAGGGTATGTGTTTTTATTAATAGTAGATAGTCTATCCTCCATTACTTTTTTAAAAAATAGAACTCAGCTTTTCTTCATATATTGGACTAAACCTTGGTGAGGTGGAAGCATTTCTGCCTCCTGTGTCTTCTTTTCCTTCAGGAAGTCTCACCTCCATGGCTTCCCCTAGTAGTGCTTGTCCTTTATAGAAGCTTCACTCCCCCAAGGGCCATCCCTGCATCCTCCCCACCTCTTGGCCAGACACTGCAGTGCACGATGGAGTACATTTTACGTTCAACTTTAGTATTTGTACTATTGTAATAATAGGAGATTTTGCTTTCAAATTCTTCAATAAATATGGCTATTCAACTTACAGAAAAAGAGTATGGTGACATAAAATGAAGGTATGAATTTTCAAGGGGAGTAGGCTTCCACTAGTGAGACAGAAAGGAGACAATGCTATGTAGACCCTTTTTTAGTTCCCCTAAAGCAGGTTTTTGTTTTGTGAGAAACAAGGCTTCTTCTTTAATACAAAGATGGGTTGACATTTGTGAATATATTCATTCTGAATGTGTGTGTGTGAATAGATGTGGACGGGTAGTTGCATGCTTTCTAGTGCCACTTTGAGTTCATCAGGAAGAAAAGGAAATCATTGGCATTAGTTAGTTTATTTAAATATAGGCCAGTATTCACATATTTAATCATAGTAAAATTGTGAGACCACGAGACACAAGGATTTTAGCCTCATTTGCTAGTGTATTTTGCCCTTGATCTTTCAACTCTGCACATGGGTATGTAGTTTCATTTTAACTGTATAGAAAGGAATTAGAAATCCATAGTCAGCTGGCTGTTAAATGTGCCTATGCTGAGAGTATATTAAATATACTCTCATTTGATGGGATGATGTAATATACTGATCAGTGCTGTTAAGTGATTTAAATATTCTCAGGGAAGTGCCATGTGGGCAGTAGAGCATATAATTCTAATGTTTCATGTTTTTGGTTAAGAAGTAGAAGAGAAACATGGCAACACTTGTGTACCTGAAACTTACTGCATTGAGGAAATTTCTCAGTTGGAAAATAGGGATCAGCCCTCATCTCTTTCCCCCAGAAATGTAGCTTATTTTTGTTTAATTTGGAGAAAGTGATGATACCCATTAAAATAGTTCTTGGGCAAGCACATCACCGGAAGTATGCTCAAGACCAAAACATGCTGAACTATAGGCTCATGTCTGCCAATGACCCATGAAAGGATATTAGATGTGGAATCAGAGGATGACTGAATTTCACCACTTTCTCTGAGACATTGAGGCATAGAATTCTCAAAGAAATGAATCCCTTAAATGATCATCTTTTTTGAAGGTAGATGAGAGGAAAATTATAAAACCCAGTCAGTGGTATCATGACACTCAGAGCATGTGATTATAGAGTTAAAGATGAAAATATTAAAATCAGTCTCTTAAAAATGTAAATCAACATTTTCCAGTAATGCTACTTAGAAGACCATTAGGATACTGTTTATATGTGTTTTTATTTTTAGCTCAAAGTTTTAGAATATATTAATTCCCGTGTTTTAAATTTCAGTGATAACCTTGATGTAGATCTTATATTCTAAGTAAGCCAAGCATTTGAGAGGCTTTTCAAATCTGAGTACTAATAATTATCAGTCCTGATCATTTTTTTGTTGTTTATTATATATTTATTTCTAAATTCTTCCCATTTGTTTTCTCTGTTCTCTCTTTCTGTGTCTCCTTTTATTTGGATGATTATATTGAACCTCTAATTTTCATGTATATTCTTGCTTTCTCTGTGTTTCTTAATTCTGATGTCTGAGAGATTTCTCTTTCAAGAATTCTATAGATTTTGTTTACAAACTGAAGCTATCATGGTATTTTCAAATAACTTTAAACTGATTTTCCGATTTCACCTTTATGTGAAATCAATTCTCTCCTTTGTATCATATATTTACTTTTGTTATTTCCTCAAATAAGTAAAAAACCAAAAAAGGTACATGGATCATAACATATAGGAAGCACTATTATTATTTTATCTTTACTTTTAATCAATAGTTTAAAGTTGCTGGTCAGCTTCCAATTTCCTCTGCATACAACCTCCTTCATGTTACCATTCACACAATTGCTGAAAATGTTATATTATAAATAGTCATTTAGAATTGAAACTTTCTACTCAGAGAAAGAGAAAGATTGGGTAAATACTTATAAAAATAGTTTTTTTTATCATTTATATTGAAAGGTTTGTAAGCCTTCATAGATAGCTCTCTTTTACTGTATATATCACTGAGAAGAGGTATGCAAAATTGTAAGAGGGCAAAGAAGCTCCCCTCTTTCCCTGCCTGACCTCTCCTGTGGAATTTTTCAAGTAGTAGATTCTGCCTCTTGGTATAAATATTTCTCTGAAGTTCACTAGTACATAAATTGTTGACTAGGACACTTGGCAATCCAATTCTATATCCTTGCCCACAGATTTTAGTAGGATAAAGTGTGCAAACTAATTAGAAAAACATATTCTATATAGTGAAAGGGATATGTGTCTATAATACGGATTGCTTGAGTTGTTGGTCAATGTTGACATCTGGTTGTTTTCTTCTCCCTTTTTTATAATCACACAGCCCTCGTTCATGTATGAGTCATCATAAAAATATGTTTGAAAGTTTTGGATTTTCAGACTGAACACAAAACCACAAAGTAATAAGTATTTCTAAATGAAGAGAAATTTCTGCTTTTTCAAAAGATGAGTCCTTTACTAAATTATATTTAATATCTGATATAAAAGCGAAGGTACATCAAGGAGATTGACTGTTAGAATTTGGGAGGTAGCATGATGGTATTCCTAATATTCCCTCATTTTATTCAATGTAGAAGACCATTTATTTGTGTTTTGTTATGACATATGAGTGTTTCTTAAAATTTGCCAAATATATATTTGGTGTCTTTCTCAGCCAGCCAAAATATCATGTGTCAGGAAAAATAAAATTCAGCTAGCAAGTGGCTTTCAGCAGTTTGCTCTAAAAAGAAATCTTCAATACTAAAATCATAATATTTGGGCTAAAGTAATAACTTCAGCATATTCAAGATACTGAGTATATTTTAAAGCTATGCCCTGTGAGCAACCCACTTAAAATAATGGAACTGATCTTTAGAAGAACTAACAGATAATGGAAAGGTTGTCTGTGATGACATTTTTTTTCTATAGCTTTTCCTCCATTTTAAAAGTGTCTATCTCTTCTCTGAAAATCAATTGTGTATCAATGTGAATTTAAAATTACATATTTCCTCTTTCTTTGCACAAAACATGAGGGACAATTTGTTCAAATGAACATTATGTGAGATTTCAGTCAACAGAAACTACAAAATGGAGAAGTGGTAACTAACTGCTGTGACTAAATATTGTTCGGTAGGCATTTGTAGTTTTGTTAATATGGTAGCCCGCTTTCACTTTACACGTTACTACTCCAGCAGCACTAATCAAACATCTTTTAAAATAAACATAAGAGTTCACAACATAATCTTCGATTAAATTGAAATTTTCTCCCAGTGTAATTTAGTTTCACAGATAAAGATTACAAAAACATTCATCAAGCAATGACCTCATTTATTTGCCACTCCTATGCCAGGAACTGTTTTGATTATACTTCATATAACAACGTTTAATCTGACTGTAAAGTACAATATTCACTCTGTCTCCATCAGTAACTGCTCTTACAAATTGTGTGTCAGTGCAATTATGGAATCTGAAATAATGGCATTAGATGAAGAGATTTTTTGTCCCAATAAAACATGTTATATTTCCAAATAGAAAGCACAATACTTTTTATCAATTTTGTAAGCAGTGTTCAAGTCTTTCAAAAAGAGCATGGGATGCAATTACATATATGTCTCTTACTTTCCCTTGAAAAATGTTCCAGTTTTGTACAGAAAATAGTTTACAATGATTCGGGAAAGTTAAATTGTATCACCAGAGAAAAAGTTTTTTGTTAAGATAGAAAATTTTCAGTCTCCCTCTCCCTTTTTTTGGATAGGATTGCTTAATTAAAGCAATCTCATAGATTCAATTCTCCAAATCCAAACCGAGCCATAGCATTATCTTAATACCTGTGTCTATCAAGTTATTCTAAATTTTAATGCTTATATTAATATTTACATCCTAGTTTCATCTTTATTAATCCACTCTTTAAAAAATTGAAAAAATGAGTATTTTATGTAATTCTCGTTAACCAATATCTCCCCAATAAGTCTAACAGTGAAAAAACATTTGAAAAAATACACAGGCATAACAACCAAAATGCAAACTGAAAGTAAACGAGAACAAAGATCAATTTATCCATCTCATGCAGCCAGAAAGCAAAACAAAACTATGAAATAATACTTTTCAGATATTAGACAATAGGCAACACAGGACGCTGATCCCTGAGAGAAAAGTAAAAACCAAGTGGGCCTAACAATGTCACCAGATTGCTGTGGAGAAGGAATTCCCAAGGCCACAATCCAGAAAGGGAAACGTAAAACCAAGCAAGGCACTGGTTACCTTTGTGTGTGAACGTGGCTAAGTCAGGATGCCTACTTGTATGCTCAAACACTCGTCTAGATAGTTGTGTGAAGGTATTTCATAGATGTGATTCACATCTACTTACTTTAAGAAAATGGCCCTTGATAACGTAGGTGGGCCCCAAGACTCAGTTGGAATCCTTAAGAACAGGCAGAGAATTCCTGAAGAAGAAGGATTTCTGCCTCTAGATTTTAGGATATAAAGGGAGCCTGAGTTTCCAGCCTGCTCTGCTCTACAAATTTCAGACTTCTCAGCCCTCATAATCATCTGTGCCAATTGTTATACTGAGGTACGTTCTCTCTATACCCTTTTGTTGGGAGTTTTTATTATGAAATGGGAATGAATTTTGTCCAATTCTTTTTCTTCCTCCACTGAGATTGTGTTTTCTTCTAGGACTTGTACAGATTTATTTACATGTAAGTCTGTAATCAATTATGATTTGGTTTTTGTGCATGGCATAAAATAAAGGTTTGATTTCATTTTTTTATGTGAATATCCAGTTTTTCCAACATCATTGATTGAAGAGACAATATTTTCCCCATTGTGTATTCTTAGAACCCTTGTCATAAATTATTTCAACATGGAAGTGTGGCTGTATATATGAGAGCTTGATTTTAAAGGAAAAGCTTAAACTTTTTGCCAATGAGTATGATGTTAGCTATTGGCTTATCCCATATAGTCTTTATTATTTTGAGATACGTTCCTTATATACCCAATTTGTTTGGGTATTTATCATGAAAAGGAGTTGATACTGTCAAATCCTTTTTCTGCACATATTGAGATGATCAGGTGACTTTTTTCTTTCATTCTATTAATGTGGCACATCAAGAATAAATCCCACTTGATCATGGGGTATGATCCTTTTAATATGCTGTTTAATTTCATTTGCTAGTGAGGTTTTTTTTGGAGGATTTTTGTACCTATTTTCATTAGAATTATTGTCCTATAATTTCTTTTTTCTTATAGTGTCATTATTAGTCTCTGGTAAGTGGGTAATGCTGGCCACATAAACTGAGTTCCAAAGCATCCCTTCCTCCTGTTTTTTGGAAGAGTTTGAGAAACATTGATATTAACTCTTTTTAAATATTTGGTAGAATTCACAAGGGAAGCCATCTGGTCCTGAACTGTTATGTTTTGGGATTTATTTTTTATTACTGCTTCAATCTCACTTGTTTTTGGTCTGTTTGGAATTTTTTTCTTCATGATTCAGTCCCAATAGGTTGCATATTTCTAGGAATTTTTTCCACTTCTTCTAGGCTATCCAATTTTCTGGTATACAATTAGTCATAGTAGTCTCTAATGATCTTTTGTGTTTCTATGGTATCAGATGTAATGCCTCCTGTTTCATTTATATAATAATTGTTTGTCATCTCTCTGTTTTTCAGGTTTATTTAGTTAAAGATTTACCAGTTTTGTTTATCTTTTCAAAAGAACCAACTCAGTTTTGTTTCTTTCTTTTTCATATTGCTATTTCATTTATGTCAGCTCCAATATTTTTTAATTTCCTTTTTTCCACAAACTGTGGGCTTAGTCTGCTTTCTTTTTTTTTTTTTCTTTTTCGTAGCTCCTACAGGTGGAAATTTAGGTTTTTTAATTTGAGATGTTTCTTTTAATGTAGGCATTTATCCCTATAAACTTTTTCTATAAACTACTTTTGCTACATCCTATACATGTTGTTATGTTGTTTACATTTTCTTTACCTCATGATATATTTTGATTTTGATTTTATAGATATCATGTGGTAGTGCTCAGTAATTATTTCTTTTTTATCTTTATTTTCCAGGTTTATTGAGATTTAATTAACAGGTAATCCACCGACGATTTTTTTTTATTTCCTTTTTGACTACTTCTTTGGCCCATTGATTGTTTTGAAGTGTGTTGCATAATTTCTGCATGTTAGTGAGTATAATTTCCCTCTTGTTACTGATTTCTAGTTTCATAAAGTTGTGGTCAAATTGGGGTGCAAAAAGATACTTTATATAATTTATAACTTCTTAAATTTCTTAAGACTTGCTTTGTGGCTCAAAATATGTTGTAGCCTGGGGAATGTTCAGTGTGTGCTCAGTGTTCTGGTGTTATTGGATGGCATGTGCTGACACAAATGAGAGAGTGTCTCTAAGAAGGCTCTGGGTGGGCAGAACTGCTTCCTGGCCATGGCTGGGAGGGGTCAGAGCTGAGCTATAGGGCTTTTTCAGGACATGCAGTCCCACTGCTTTTGGAGGCTAACCTTTAGGAGCATGAACAGGCAGGTCTTCTGGTGGGTCTCAGGCAAGGCAGAACTGCTTCTAGACCGGCGGTTCTCAACCTGTGGGTCGCGACCCCTTTGGGAAACACATATTTCTGATGGTCTTAGGAAGGAGACACCAGTCCTCTATCCGTCTCCAGGCAGGTCTGCCCACATGCAGATACGCCCACATACGGGTACCCAGCGTGATGACATCATCGCGCCAACCCTATCACGTACACCCCATACAAATACACGTGTATGTGACAGGGTTGGCACCATGATGTACTCATGCAGACCAGTCACACATGTGTAGAGAACAGCTACTAATAATTTTATGGTTGGGGGTCACCACGACATGAGGAGCTGTATTAAAGGGAGGGGGCATTAGGAAGGTTGAGAACCACTGCTCTAGACCATGGCTAAGAGGTGATGGAATGAAGTCACACGACCTTTTCAGAATCTGCTATCAGACTGAGGTTGTCTGCTTGCTTCCGGGGCACTCATGGGCCTGCCTCACTGCAGGACCCTGGGCCAAGGAGACTGCTCAAAGACTGCCTCTGGGAGGGGCTCCAGTCCAGTAAAGGGCTATTTCGGGATCTCTAATATGCAGACATGAGTGTCTCCTGCTAGGTCCCTGGGCCAGCAGGACTGTGCACAGACTGCAGCTGGGAGGGGCTGGGGCCTAGCTACAGGCTGTTTCAGAATGTATTGTCAGACCAAGTTCCACACTGTCCTCTCCAGGGTCTCCCAGACTATGTCTGAGAGGGACTGCCATTGAGTTACAGGTTCCTTCAGGGTCCAGCTGGAAACAAAGTTGGGCCT
The DNA here is from genome assembly GCA_004026885.1 of Lyroderma lyra. NCBI lineage: Eukaryota > Metazoa > Chordata > Mammalia > Chiroptera > Megadermatidae > Lyroderma > Lyroderma lyra. The sequence goes on from PVJL010001811.1 coordinate 184,717, forward strand.
GTTACCTGAGGCATACTCATAGGTGGGCATGGTTCCTCCCAGGCCCTTCGCTGTAATGGTGCTGATGGCAGGACCAAGGCCAAACAGGACTAGAGCCAAGTTCACAGGGGCTACAAAGCTATTTCTGGGTCTATAGCCAGGATCAGCACTGGTAAGTCAGATAACTGAGCACAGCTGGCCTTCTCAAAATAGCCCTTCTTGGTATTGAACTCCACTGTAATTTCAAAATCTCCTACCTGTGTCCCAAAGCTCCCACAAAAGAACTTTTGATTGCAGATGGCTGCCAAATTATTGTTGCTGAGGGGGGATACTAATGAGAGACCTCCTGTTCTGCCACCTTGCTAACATCACCATAATTGCCGATTTCAACTTTTAATAGTGTTTTCCGTTAGCTGCTATACATGCCCAATGCTGGTTTATGTTATGTTTGAGAGCCTACTTTTCATTAAGTCTGAATGTCTTTCCTCAGCAATTTGACATTTTAGTCACTAATATCAGAAATAAATGTAAGGAAACAATGAAACTAAAAAGCATCTTTACGATTTTTGAAATACATTTTCTGGCTGTAACATTGTTTTCAAACAGATCATAAAGTTTCTTAGAGAAATGAAGGGGCTGTTATGCTCATTAAAATCTCTTAATTAATTTGCTTCTTCAAGTGACATTCTTGCACACTGATTCCACTGGAGCATTGGGAAGGTCATTTCATGAATACTCAACCAAATAAAGTACTGTAGGAATTATTGAACTGAATGAGTTGCTTAAACAACTCTTTTTTTTTCCTTCTCATTTTGTCCTCAGGTACAGGGGTGACTTTCCTTTCTTTTTTATTATTATTTTAACAGTGTATGAAATGATCAATTTGAAATTGAGCAAGTCACCTCTAAAGTGCCAATTCTCCTTAGTCCTCAAAGTAATTTAGAATGTTAGATGAAGCAGTATTTTTTTTCCATATGTCATTTATATTTTCTAATCCTTTTACTTTAAAATAATGATGTAACTAACCATTAAATCTTGCTTTTGAAATATATGTGACAATTTAGAAATCTGAATAATTTCAGAAATTTCATAAAAAATGGAAAACATGACAATAATTGGCAGGAATTTCCATTGGAAATGACAATCTAGCATATGGGGACAAGTTTTATTAATTCCATATTAAGTTTCCATCAAGTTATTAAAACAACCAAGAAGGTAATTTTTTTAAACATATAAATCCTAGCAAGAATGAAAAGTTGCATCTAAGAGTTTCTTTTTCATGTTTTTTTCCTATAGAAAATTCTTTTTTTTACCAAATTTCATTAAAAGTAAGAGTCTTTTGTTCTCCAAGCAAGGTGCCTCTCATGGATTGAATTGAATATTTCTGATACCGGAAATCACTGATACTTTATGTTGGATTTGGAAAGATCACCTAAAATATATAAATAGTTTTTCTTTATTACACACACACACACACACACACACACACACACACACACTGTAGTGACTATCCCTGATGGTTTTTCTAGCTTTTAAACAAATCATTTTATATACATTTGAATATGTTATGATAGCAATAGTTTGAGGATAAAAATTTCTTGATCATTTTTCTTTAGCTGTACATTTCCTTTGTCTCTATTCTCTTATTTACCATCAAAATAAGATCTTCAACTCCTCTTCCTTCTGCAGCATAATGCAGTGTCTCATTTTGTCTCTCTGTACTTCAAGCTGCATGTGTTCTTCTGACCTATCTGTAATTCATTAATTCGTCCTTTTATTATTAAGTACTTCTTCCCAAAACAATTAACTACAGAATTTCTAATAGACAATTTAATCCACTTGCATATATTGCAATCACTGATATATAGATTTTTTTATCATGTCTTATGTTTCCTATGTACTAGGTTTTCTTATTTCTTTCATTCTCAACATTTCTTTCTGCAACACACAGGATCCTCCTATGTTTTTGTAGATAACAACTTTTCAAGAACTTTAGGTTACTTCTTTCTTTGTCTACCATACTCATGTGACAACATTATTTTGGGGAAGATAACTTTGATAGTAGAGTGTTTTTTGTAACTCTTCTTCTTTAGCCTGGGGACATATGCTTAGGTTACTTTGACAAGGAGAATTACCCTTTGGTAATTGGATAAATTTTTGAAATAGTTAATATTTACCTTAGTATTTGTCTCAGGACTCTTTCCTATTGTTTTGATCACAATTTGGATTTAGTTTTTAAGTAAGAAAAACAAATGGTATGACATTTACAATTACCTTCTCCTGTCTATGCACCATTAGTTTGTTTTTGGGTATGACTTATTTTTTGGATTGTTGCTTTCTCAGCTCCATTGTTATTTATCAATTTTACCTTGTAATGCTACTTATTTTTTAGAAAGTCTTTAATTTCTTTCTTTCTTTCTTTCTTTTTTTTTTTTTGCTGCTGTTCTTCCTTGTGAGTTTACTGTCCTTGTTTACATCTTACCTCCCATTTCAATAAACTGGAATAAAATGGGAGGTCAATGTATTCTTTCTTTTATTCATTTCAACCAACATTGATTGTGATCAATGTCCTGTCAGATATTCTTCTAAGTAATGGAGCTATAATAGTGGATAAAACAAATTCCATAATCTAATTGCCCTTACAATTAAATGTGCGTGAGAGTGACACATGGGTATACACATAAATTTGTAATATTTCAAATGCTGTGTAATGGTGTTACAAAGATAAAAACATACTAAAAACTGGTATAGTCAAAGGAGGAAGATGCTGTTTTAGATAAGGATCAGGATCAGGGAACATTTCTCTGATAGCAGCAACTTTCTCAGGTACTAGAATGCAGTGAGGGACAAGCAAAGTAATATCTGAGTGCAGATGCTTGATTTTACTTCTTGATTTACATTAAATCTCTAATAGTACTACACACAGCCCAATAAAATACAAAAAAATTAAAAATATTCAATGAACTGAAGGATATAGAATACATAATTTGACTTAAAGTAATCCAGTATTTAAAAACCAAAATAGCCTTGAATTGTAAATACAAGAGGTTGAAATTAAGAAGCAAAAATGGTGTGTCTGTGTGTGTGTTTAATGTTTGATCTTTCCCAGAGTCAACAAATGCTGCAGACTGTGGCCATCCATAAATTCACTAAAGTGAGTATTCAATTAAGATGTATTAATAAAAGCACATTGAGATCATGTGCCATCTTATTTTGTCAGTAATAAAAAGTATTTTTACTATAAATACTTTCTTAAAGTCTCTAACACAAATTCCATCAATATTCCTATGGAGGCCATTGGTATTTGAAAGGGATAGTTCAAAAGATGTTTTTACCCTTCACTTGTCACAAATTCATATAAAATTTATCACTTGAAAATGAATGTTTTTTTTTCAGAATTAATACTATTATCACATCATTATGCTATGGCATATTTAAGGCCATTGGGGACCCAATAATCATGGTATAGTTCACTCACACTGGTCATTACATACTTGTAGAATATCTTGATTGTTTCAATTAACAAAATGCAGCACTAAAAGGGTGACATATAACAGTAAAAGTGCGCATTTCTAATACCATCTAATACCATAACAGAATGAAAAATATTAAAACTGAATCATGTATTACAAAAAAGTATTTATAGAAAATAAATTATGAAAACTTTTACCCATAAAGTTATATATACCCCTATGTTCATTGCAACATTATTCGTGGTGACCAAGACAAAAACAATCAAAGTGTCCTTTGATAGATAATTGGATAAAGAAAATATGATATATATGCACAGCGGAATATTACTCAGCCATAGAAAAGATGCAATACTGCCTTTTAAACATGAATGGATCTGGAACTCATCATGCTAAGTGAAATAAGTCAAGACAGAAAAGTCAAGAACCATACAATTTCTCTCATATGTGGGATATAAAACTAAAAGCAACAAATGAACAAACAAGGAAAAACTGACAAATACAGACAACAGTTTAGTAGTTACCAGAAGGTAAAGCGGGAGGGAGGGGGGGGACGTGGGTTGTAGAAGAGGGTAAAGGGGGTCAAATACGTTGTGACAGAATAAGATTTGACTTGGAGTGGTGGACACCAATGTGATATATAGATAATGCATTATAGAATTGCACACTTGAACCCTATTTAATTTTACTAATGCATGTCACCTCAATAAATTTAATTTAAAAAAGGAAACAAATTATGGTTATTGAGAAACAATCCTTGAATTAACTGTGAATAAAAATGAATGCCAAAAAAACCTGGATTCAAATATGAATGAAGTATTTAAAATTTTCTGGGACTGCAGTCATTGTGAGTTGCTGTGGCCATTGTGAGCTCCTGCAGCCATTCAAGTGCTCCCACTTTCCCCTTCACCTCCTGACAGGCATGGTTTAAGGGGGACAGAGGCCTGGAAGGTGGGGCTGGGCTGTGTGCCATCTAATGGTGAACTAACTTGGCAAAGAACTGCAGAGCCATGGCCTCCAGGCTAAGCTTGCTGAATGGCTGCATGTAGCACTGAAGGCTGAGGAACCCCACCACAAGTGGGGAGCTCAAGGCTGATGACAAACCCAGGGGACCTGGGCATAACCACCAAGAGATGTCATGGACAACTTTATCAGGCAGAATCAATTCCATGAGACCCAGGTAATCCAACAAGAGAACATGTCAGGCTATGAGAGGAGACAGTTGGAAGTGAAGCAGCAGCAGGCCTATTGCCCAGTGGGAAGTGAAGACAGAGAGAAAGCAAGAAGCACCCACCACCTTCTTCCCATCTGAAGCATCTCAAAGCAAACCAGACAGACAGCAATTCTAGAGCCACAAGAGGAATTATGAAGTAAACCAGGATGGGGGGTACTTTGAGCACCGAGAGGACAGAAGGGGCCACTCTCCTCAGCCTTCTGCTTTGACAACACCCTTGTCGCTATGGACAAATGTAACTGTGACCCTCCAAAAGCAAGGTTGGCCATGACTCGCTCACAATCGAGGGCTCTGCATGCCTGTGGTCAGGAGCCTGTGCCAACTATGGGGTCAGAAGGGGCATGTGTGCTTCCAGATGAAGATCAATGAGGAAATCTCTGCAAAGCACCTTCCGTCTATGGGGCCCAACCCACATGTCATCCACATTGGCTGGCCCCCTGGACCCTTGCAGCACCCAGCTAGGAGAAAAGCCTTTCTCTTCTGGCTACGGAGGCGTGGGGGAGAAGTCCTCCAACACCCAGTGTGAAACTACAGAGACAAGTTTGCAGAGAATGATGTGATTGGCTGCTTTGTGGACTTCAAATGTGGAAATGACCGGAAATTTCCTTCTCCCCAAACAGAAAGTGGGTGAGTACTGCTTTCAGAATTCAGAAGGAAGCCTTGCGGGGGTGAAGCCTTCTATTCTCATTTCAATTGGAGGCAGTGGAGTTCAACTTCAGGCAGAGGGCAGAGCCTTACTGTTCTGTGCTCCCTGGCTTCACCTTCATCCAGCACCTCGTTTAGGTGAGCAGATCCAGGGCACTGTCAGACCAAAGACCAAGACGGAGCGTGAGGTTCTGATGATGGCGGCCTGCCTGCTTCCGGTAATAAGGCAGGCAGTTAGAGGCAGGGAAGGAGTTAACAAAAATGAGCTTGAGAAGGCTAACAAGAACCAAGTTTAACGGAACTTGGTAAGCTGCAAAACCAGAGTTGATGGGGCTACTGCTGTTTTTTCCTTGAAACAGCAGCCCTGACCTTGGGATACAAGTGTATGTGAGTTTGGTCAGCTGCAAGGACAAATCCAATCTCTGCCCAGACCCTGCCAACATGCCTCACACGTCCAACACACCTGATAGGCCTGCACAGTAAGAGTTACGAACCTGAGCAGTTAAAAAAGATGTTGTCATAATGTCAGTCAGAGACGCCAATCAACAAGGGACCATGCCCAAATAGGTGTAACCCCTTACAACTAAAGGAAATAAAACTACCAAAGCCTCATTAGTGGGGGCCTTTGAGCCACTCTCCTGTTCAGGCCCATTGCTATCTCTTTCAAGTGTACTTTCTACTTCTAATAAAGTACTTTCTCACCACTTATTTCTGTGTATCATCCAGTTCTTGGTTTGGGACACCAATAACCTGGATACCATACTAAGAAGGGCCCCATTCTCCAGTAACAGTAAGACCATGTGGGCTGGCAAACATGCAGCCTCCAACCCCTCCAAGAAGTACAACATCCTGGGTACTAATGCCATCATGCATAAGATGTGGGTGATGGGCTACTTGGCAGGGGAACTGCTCTGGCCACTGGGATGTCCTAATCCAGCAAGCCACCCAGGGTCTTAACCACCTCACCCTTATTGCCACCCTTGAGAAATGCAGCTATATCCTAAAACAGACAGACCTTTATGGGTCTCCCCAGAAACAAAAAATAAGACCATCTGAAGGCTTCCAGCACAAAGCTATTGTCATCTGTCTCATTGATGAGGACCTAATATACCGAATAATAAAGCGAACCAATGAGGAATGGAAGGATGTCCCAGATCACGCGATTTGGGAAGGAAAGCCAACTTCGTGTTGCCAAACATTATGGACTTCCTGGACGAGGTTTTGGTCACTGAGCTGCAACGGGAGGAAGCAGACAAGCTGGTGAGGCAAGGCAACCAACCAGGAAGACGGAAAAGCGCGTTGACAATCATGGAGATGGTGGCTTCTAGGGTCATGGTGATGGTGGCAGTTTCCAATGTTATACCAACAGAGGTCTTCTCCAGGGGCCACTGAAGAGGCTTCCAGAACTGAACGGGAGGCAGCAGTGGAGGAGGCAGCTACTGAGGAGGTTTCAACTGCTGTGGAGGTGGTGGCTACAACCAGAATCACTGGGGTGACAACAGCCAGGAAAACAACTCCAACAACTGAGACAGCTCCAGCCACACGCCCCAGAAGCAGAGGCCCTCACAGCAGCTGCCCAGGCATCAGCTGCCACTGCCACAGCAGCCACCACAGCAGTCGCTGGGGCTGCCCAGTTACAGCTCTCCTTGAAACCACCAGCAGCTACAGCAAGAACAGCAACATCTCTGGCTGAAGCGCCAGTACCCGCACCCCCGCTATCAGCAGCTCTCTGTACATACATTGTCTTTACATCGAAGCCTTAGCAACAGAGTGCATACTGCTCTTCAGACCTACTACTTGATAGGGAGTATTTTAATCAATGGCATCAGTAACATTTTGAGGTAGGTGCATTTACACATCATAAACTTGACTCCTAGAAAAGTTGGATCACTTGTCCAGATCACCCTGATCGCAGTGGTTGAGCCAATTTGTGAAAGTAGGGAGTTTGAGTCCAGAGCATTCTTTTCTACATGCTACTCTGCCTCCTCTTTAAACAATTCTATTAATGTTCTATGAGGTCTGACAATTAATTTTGTGAACTCATCCTAGAAAATATGCTACACACCTCATTGCTGAATATCACTATGCTCATCTTTGAAGTCCTCCCCTTGGGAAGCTGTGCACAGATGCCAGCATTTAATCCACTCTTCAAAGCAGTTTTGGAACTTTTTTCTGGAACGGTCATCAGAGCTGTCATCATGCCCAAATTTTGACAATCAAGTTCACTAACTTACCATCACATGCTTACATTGGCGGCACCGTACAAACAACTTGCTAAGGTGCCAATGTAAGCACGTGGTGGCAAATTTGTAAACTTAATTGTCAGATTTTGGGGACTATGATAGCTCTGATGGCCATTCCAGAAAAAGAGTTCCAAAATTGCTTTGAAGGGTGGACTAGGTGATGGTGTTGGTGCATAGCTTCCCAAGGGGAGTCCTTCGAAGGTGACCATAGTGATATTCAGCAATGAGGTATGTAGCACTTTCTCTAGGATGAGTTCATGGAATTGATTGTCTGACCTCATATTACTTGACCTTCTCAGCAACCCTGTGGAAAATCTAAAGTAGGTATGAGTATACTAAGTATTTTATTATGTAGGTGAGGAAACCAAGATTCAAAGGGATTTACTCAATGTGCACAATTTCCAAATATCAGAGTGGGGGTGAACTATGTCTTATGATCCCAAGCCCAGTTCTCTTTCCACTCCATAACTGCTCAAAATTGGTGAAGTCCCTACTGCTTTCTGTTCCTAACTCATATACAGGCACCTCTAATTCAGTCGTATTTGTGGACAAATAATAAAATATATTGCTCTGATAGCTTGGTCTATCTCTTAGAGTCAGATAATAACTCTTTCTGGTATACTTATTTTGTACATTACATTTTGTTGATAAAAAAGAGGTATTGTGAAAAAAGGAGGATCATCTGAGGATTTACTAAGTCATCTGACTCTTTCCACATCTCCCCGAACATGTACAGGTTCAGAATACATGCACTTCAATATCAGGGCTCCCAAGTCAACAAGATAATTTTTCTCTTTTATTAATTCAGAATTTGAGGTCGAATGGATGTCCTATAGTTAAGTTATGCTTACATTATGTGTCTTGCCTGTGGAGTCTGAAACCACAATATGAAAGAATATGATTGCAAACATGACTTATTGGGAACCAAATGCTGTCGGTGAAGATAATATTAAAAATTAAACTGAAAAGGTATAGAAAAGAGATTCAGAAGATCTCAGTAAACTATAATAAATTTTGGAAGAAGTTCCTGGTATATAAGTGAGCATTACCCTTATGTTGCCACTTTTTTGACATCAGCTTCAAAGAGCTGGAAGGAGGCTTGGAGTGTCATCTACTGAAGTTGCCTTATTAACAGGAAAATTCTGATGCAGACACCTACACAGCCATAGTTTAAAATTATTATGAGAAAATATTAAAGAATATGAGTATAAAATCTTGGTAAGAAATTAAAAAATGTACTGCTGAATTTGAAATATAAATATATATGTATCCAGCCATGTAATATGAAAAATAAAGGCATTTATGGCTGGAATTTTTCTGGACAGCTCTTGTATATATTCTATGAGATGGAAGACATAATTAATAAAGTTCAAAAATTTAAACAAGAAAAACTCAAGAAGATTTTAACTACATTAAAGCCAAATATTTATATCTAGTAGAGAAAAATCAGGCAAAAAGTTCAGGTTCTAATTTCAGCATTTTAAATACCAAATACATTAAATATTCATTAGATATACCATCTTAAATTGAATGCATTGTTATGTGTTGTTTCTTGCTTTTCACTTTTTCTTTCTGCTTTAGTCTTTCTTGTCTATAAATAAATTCCACACTAAATACTTCATCAAGGTTTTGTGCAATAACACTTCATTAGCTTTTCTTTTTAATGCATGGAAAATCTATGCCTTGATTAATACATTTGACTAAATAAAGAATTCATAGTGACAATTCCCCTCAACACTTTGAAGACAATATTCCATTGTCTTCTTACATCTGGAATTGCTTATTCTGCTATTATTCTGTGATTATTCTATAATTAGTCTAATTTTATTCCTTTGAATATTATTTTATTTCAGGTAATTTTAATATTTTCTCTTTATTTTTGATACTCTGCAGTTTTAGTCCTTTTTATCTAAGTATGATTTATATGTATGTATCTTTGTTATCACCTACAACTTTTCCATCTATTGACATTTTTCATCAATTGAGATAAATCCTTCGTTATTATATCTTTGTCTTTCTCTGACATTACCATTGTCTCTTCCTGAAACCCCTATCAAGCATGTGTTGAAAGTTTTTTCTTTCTTCTTTCTTTTAAATTGTTTCATTTTTTTTATTGCTTTATCTTTATGCATTGCCATCTGGGTCAATTCCTTGTTAGTAGCTTCCACATAATGTATTTTCACTTTGGCCAAGTTTTGTCTGGATTTTCAAAACATTTGTAAGTTTTCTAATAATTTATTTGCTTATCTGTATGAAATGGTTTTCAAAACACATCCACAAATTCTGACACTCCTCTCACAAAAGGTGAAATCTTACTTGTTTCCTTTCAAAATTCAGCCAGGCTTGGTTACCTACTTATAAACCAGAGCATGTGGAAGAGATGAAGCTGCATGACTTCCTAGGCTGTCATAAATGGAGATAGAGCTTCTTGCTCTCTGCTGTCTTCTCTCTTTTCTCTTCTCTGTCTGTCTGTCTGTCTGTCTGTCATGTAAGATGTCTGATTATCTATCCTTAGGCCACCTATGTAGAGACCACATAAACATAAAAACAATGCTTAAGAAGACTCCAGCTGCTCCAGACTTCAGATATTCAAATCTTTACATCTCAGGTACAAACTACATGATTCAGCAAGACTTACAATGATTCAAGCTCCCAATTTTTGAACCATCTTACCTGATGCTGAGTGCAATAGAACAAAACTTCTCCTATGCCCAAATTCTTTACCCTTTAAATTTGTAAGAGAATAAATATTATTGCTTTCATACAATAGTTTTTAGCTAATTTGTTATGCAGCCTTAGTAATTGGATTGGAATTTTTTTGCAAAAAATCTCCCAAGAAATTTTAAGTATTGTTCTAATAAAATTCTAAAAATATGACAATGCTTATAGGACTAGATGGCAGGTGGAAGTTGTGGGTAGGGGTGTGGAATTTAAGGGACACTTAATGACAAGTGGATGCCCCTTAGGAGAGTGTCAGTGAAGGCTAAAAGGTATATAAAAAAATGGCATTAGTGGTTTGAAGAAAGGTATCCTCAGTGTCAGGCTATTTAGACACACCATCATTATTACCATAGAATCAGAAAACTAAATGGTTTAGCTAAGGAAATTCATAGGCAGAGTGTTAAAGATACTATCTAATTTATGGACTTTCACAGTAAAATTTAAAAAAAAAAAAAGGATAAACTAAAGGAAGAATTGCCAAATGCAAAGAAGCCAAGGGCTGACTTCTTATTCCATTCCCTAAGATTCCCACATTAAGAAAGGGCTTCCGAGCAAATATCAAATCAGATGTGAGACTACAAGATGCATTTTATTTATTTTTATTTATTTATTTTATATGGGTAGAACCCTGGCTGGGAATCAAACCCAGGCCACAGCATTGACAGCACTGAAGCCTTAGCTACTACACCACCAGGGAACCCCATATAAGATCCATTGTTAAAGCCTGAGAAAGGTATAAAGTGATACTTCAGGAAACTGCATAATCAGATAAAAGTATTTAAAAAATTTTAAAGGCACCTCATCAATCCTCTTCATTAAACTATAGAATTTATTAGGATCTTAAGAGTACTGTTTCTCAGCAACTTTATAGCAAGCCCAAAATCAAGAAGTATTTAATCTCAAAGATATATATGTGTCTTTTTACTAGTAATAGGAATTATAAATTAACTTACAAGGAAACTACATGGTTTAAAAATAATATTAAACTTAAGGAACAGATACAGTATAAAATGAAAGCAGAGATTTTGACCCACAAATTTTTACAGGCATGAAGCTGGCTGAGGAAACAAACCCAAAATGAAAACACAGATTTTTTTTTTAATGAGAAATAATGGGTAATTTAATAAGCAGAACTAAGAACCTAGACTTCTACAGATGAGCTAACAGCCATGCAGAATCATTCCCAGGCAGTGGGAGTGAGACTAAATTAAGAAACTAGACACACACACACACACACACACACACACACACACTCTGACTGAATTTCAGAAATGTTATGGACCAATGGTTTCTGTGTACACCTCAGTTTCCACCTTTTGGATCAGGAGTTTCTAGAGTGGTGTAACTGAAAAAATAAGATACGTATAAGTCTGATGACTGAAAGTAACCTCACAGGGTGGTTTGATCATATATTTCTAGCTGGTCAGGTCTTGATGGGTAGTTATATTCTATGCCTACAACTTCTCTAGTGACAGGTTTTTAAGCAAGTTCTGTCTATTACTCTGTGTATCTAGATGAACACACCATTGAAATGCCAGAAGTAATCCTCTTTTCTGGAACCCTCAAAGGCATAACCACCCTCAAGGGAGTACACAATGTTGCTAAATATTCTGTACCTTGCTTTCTCGCACCTCCGCGTAATCTTCCTTACATTCCTCCTACATTCTAAGTGTATAATTTAGAGCATTTGAAATTTTTCTTATCAGCAACTATTGTTAGTTTTGGCTCAAATAAACTCATAAAATTCTCTACAGTTTTGGACATACTTATGTTGGCAAGACTATCTGGAGAAAACAGGTAGATATCTCAGGGTAGTCCCCTCTTCCCAGTCTATGGTCGGGGTATGTGAATGAGCAAGGCTTCTGGAGATGTCCCATCTTTGTGCTGCCACAGCTGACACTGAGCGGAATGAAACTGAAACTTTTCTTCAGCGCTTTGTTCAGATTTCTGATTCATGTAATAGAATTTATGAGCACGATGTTTGTTTTATGCTACTGAGTTTCAGGGTTATGTTTCACACAGACCAAGTAACTAATAGCATATGACCTTTATCTACACCTGTCTGTGTTTGTTTCAAAATCACTTGCTTCTCTAAGTGCTATTTATTTTTAACTCTTAATTTTAAAACTTATTTTATAGTTATTTTGGAATTTAGCTATTATTTACATTATTTAAAAGAACAAATTTTTCAAAAGTTAATTGGCTTTCTTTTTATCTAAATTTTATTCATGTTTTTTGAGACTTTATTTTCAGATTTACCTTGATTTTATTTATTTTCTTTTTCTAAGCTTAGACATTTTGTCATTTTATTTAGCTGCTCTGTTTTCCACCTAGATTTCACTGAGACCAAGGTTGCCTATTTTAACTGAGGACTTTTGTGTAATAGCGATATATTAATATTGCCCAAGTTTTTATTAGTTGTCATGCTCTATCCAGTTTTTACCTGTCTGAAAATTTCCCTTTTCTTCACTTACATAGGTAATCAGCCTGGCACAGTCTCAGAAAGGAATCTTTTATTAGTTAACTTACTTTCTTTTGAGAGAGAGACAGAGAGAAAGAGAGACTGGGAGTTCACCCAGACGGGCAGTTTTAATTTTCCTTTGACTAGAAGGAGATGAAAATTAACCAAAAACCAAGTAAAATTTGCCATATTACTTTGCTAGCACAGCTCTAATATTAGCCCACAGATTTGCGGTGGCCCAGTCTGCATCTTTGCTTGATTTTCTCTGAATTCTTGAGTAACTCAGAAATAAGCAGTGTCTGGCAGTTGGATTGATCCAGGGATGAAGTGTGCTGGTGAATTCAAAGAAAAAGAGAAATGGAGTAAGAAGTTGGGTAGTCACGCAAGGGTTGTTAGGCATCAAACAGAGCCACATCATCTCGAGAGTCATGGGACGAAACAGAAGAGTACTGACAAGGAGAAAGATAGGGATGAGGGCCACCACTATGTGAAAGATCGTGATGCTTCAGGGCCATTGGGTGATAAATGGAAGTATGAGAAAATGTACACAAAAAAATAAAAATTTGTATTTAACATTTCTGATCCATACAGTTTAAGATGATGTAATGAGCCAAACTGTGGCCATGTGAGTGAGAAGAATGGAGATACGGTTCATCAGAATAGAAAATCCAAGTTAAAATATTGACTCAGGCATCCTCAGCGTTAGGAAATAGCTGACAAAATAAGTCGGTCAGTAGTAGAAGGTCGGGATGTGGCTGGTTTGACAATGATGTGAGAAAATAGTCATTTATATTGTTATTTGGCAAAAAGTAGATACCTTAAAGAATACATATTAAAATATAAATTTAACAAACCTGCAAGTACATAAAATGTACATCTATATCAAATAGTAACAAACTGCCAGAATTATGAAAGACAGAATGTTAAGCGTGTTTAACGTCTTTGTGTTTTCTGTTTTGAACATTTTTCTATGACTGTTGTTATCGCTCCATGATAAAGGAGTAATAAATAGGCATATTTAAAGAATATATATTATATACATTAGAAAAAATTTAGTGCCATCTATAAAATGTGTTTTTCTCTTATTTTGTTGTGGTCAAACATGTCATGGAGATCACGAAAAAGCAATTTGTCAATAATAAACATTATTATAGTATGTGAAAATTACTGTGTCAAGATCATTACATAACTGACCAAATAATTTTACTGTCATTATCAATTTACCTTTAGAACATTCCCTTCTCTCTCTCTCTCCTTTTTATCTTCTATTTATCATCTATAAAAGACTGGTTTGCACTTGGTAGTCTTTAAGATTGCTTTCCAACTCCAACATGATGAATTTAAAGTGTTTTTAAATTATTTGTTATGAGCTAATTATTATACATTGTTCTTTAGACAAAAGCCAAAAAATAAATGAGATCTCTGATTACAAAGCTACATATTTAAATTGAGGCAGACATATAAACGTGATTTCTAAGAGGATTTTTCCTGGTTATGAATATTGCTTACAGTTGCTTGGCTGTCCTTTGGTGAGATTCTAATACAATCATCTTTGCCATAATCTTGATAGAAAATTTTACTAGAATGATTATTTCTTCATACCTGTTATAGCAGTGGTTATCATATCTAAAACAGTGACATCTGGTGGCCTGAAGTGAGTGTTGCAGTTACTATATTTAAATTTTACTACCAATAAAACATAGTAAAAAGTCAAAGGTCTATGATAAAACTTGACAAATATATTTCTTTTAGAAATATATTATTTTAAATATAATATATTGTATTATTATTTAAAATATTGTCAAGTTAGAAAAATGCTAACATTTGTACATAGATGTGGTTTTACCTTTCATAATTACAATATAAATCTATTAAAAAACTTGATTTATTATTAATTTTTGTCATACTGTAAGAATAGTATAATTCATAAATTACCATACTTTTTATAAGATAACCTTTCCATATTATCTATTCCTAAGGAGACAGTTTTTATTTGAAAGGAAGAAAGCTATCTATCTTAAAAATTCCTGTTATATCCCCTGATTTTATGAAAAATAAGATATAAGTAAAAAGAAAAGCAAATCCATTTTTCTCTGCTTGACTTTTATACTGCTATGTTTTTTATTAAGACATTTACTTTTGGAACTACGTTTTCTTTTCTTGCATCTACAAAATTAAATAACTGAAACAGAATTATGAACTCATCTGAGCAACTATAACATCTCTCACTTTTACCACTCCAACATTCTGCGAAAGAACAAATATTAAATTGGGCAAATTTGAAGTTCTAATTGGCTTTATAGACCAATTCATGAATTGGGCAGCTTTCCATCTACCAACTCGACAGCAGTCTCAAAAGCCTATACAGTATGGAAAGCTTTTATAGGCATAAGCTGGGAGGACAAGAATATTATTAGAAAATCCTGGACAAATCATCATCCTTGCCCATTAGGTGTCCAGAGTGGCAAGATTGTCTTATTGCAAGAATTAATACAGGAAATGATTAGTCGCTGGGCAATTAAGTCTTCTACTATGGGTATGAGGCCTTGTATGGCCTTAGGCTTTAATGGATATTGAGGTAATTTAGGAAGAGGTTTAGCTATATCTATCTGAATCTTTATAGGCTCTACTCTTTTCATCCTTCCAATAATTGTCTTAAAGGTAGCCCATAGATTTTCAGGTACCTCAATTAAATTAGGTCACTTTTGTTGAAATCCTTCTTCTTCTATGTCAAGGATAGACTGCAAGGACCCTAAAAGATTAGATTCTGGTTGGTCAGGAAATTCTAAGGTGAGGTCTCTATTGGAGAACATTGTATCAGACCTTTTAATTCAGAAATAAAATCTCTACGTAATAGATTGGTGCTCTATCCAATAAAAATGAATGTCTTTCAGTAAAAGGTCTCCGAGTCATTTGGACTATTTGAGATAAAAAATCTTCCTGAATTGTACTAAATACCCCTGCTATGAAAACCTTTTTACTCTGAGGTATTTATTGTACTATGATGGTGGGGTTAAAAATAGAAAGTGTAGCTCTGGTGTTAACTAGGATTTGGCAAGGCTTCCCATTAATTTTCATTTTAGTTTCCTCTTGGCTATTTCAGGAATTACTGATAATAGTTTACTGGGGAACCTCTCAGAGTCCATCAAATATGCTAGGGGCCCATATGGGGGCTCTCCTTTGAGAGTAGCTATGGAAACATTCAAATTGACGTTGAAGAATTTGCATAAGATCTTTAAGAACAACCTCTTTTCCCTGCTGATTACAATTGAGACATCAATTTCTGGGCCACTGTTTTGATAATGACCCCTGGGGGTGCAATACAGAGGTCCAGGAGGTCCAGGTGTTATTTTGCATCTCTGGCTTTAGAGCTCTTGTAGCTGTAGAGCTCATAGCTTGGTTAATTTTTGTTTCCAATCTTGCTCCAGGGGCTTTTCAAAATGCTCAGTTATAGGCAAGAGTTCAGGCTAGCCTGAGGCCTCCCATCCTATTTTTCACCTTTTTCTCAATCCACTAATCTCAGAAGATAATCCATTACAAAGAGGGCAACTAGAGCCTGTTGGATGATTCCATTTATTATAGGGAACCTGGAATACTATAGAAAGAGGCCTTCCAAACTAGCTTTAAAGTTAGCCACAAAAATCTTTCTTTTATTTGCATCTTTAAATAATAATCCAATCAGTACAGGTAATACAGGAAAGAGGCATGAGGACTACTTTCACAAAAGAAGAAATGAGGAAGTTGGATTCCAAGCCTGCTGCTTTGTTGCTGCAAGATCCAGAACTCAGGCAGACATTAATCATTCACATAGAACAAACCATCCAAAGGCTGTTAAGCAAAAGATTCCATCCTAGCCATTTCTGTAGTTAAGCATACACAAAAAAGCTGCAGGTTTTTCTTACAAAATTTAAGATAAATCTGCATATATTCTTCTTCCATACTACAGAAGTTGAAGATAAATTTACCTTTGTTGTTTTTCTCCCTTTTCCCTATTCAAAGAAATTTTCCATGGAAACAGAAAACGCATTATCAGCCCTAGCCCAGGGGATGGAAGGAGTCTTCCACTAGCGATGAGAGACCTCCTCTTTGTGGGGTGGCCTTTCCTTTTCTTACGTACTCTCTGCTGGATAAACTTACTTCCACTTTAAACTCTATATTGACTCATGTTTGAATTATTTCCCATTTGAAGCCAAGAGCCTTCTTAGCTCAGGATTGAGTCCCCACTCCAGAGGATTCCCCCATCCAGCATCACAGGTAAAGAATCTAGGAAAAGACTTCTAAAAGATCAGTTGCTGTTTTGTGAGTTCTATCTGGTTGAGAACATCATCATCCCTGGGGTTTTCTAATTATGCTTCCTGCATCCATTTTTGGGCTTCCCCAGGTCCTATCAACATGTGCCCAAGCTAATAAAGATCTGGCAGCCCAGAATCACATGCCATAATAATAACTCTAAAATCTTCAAAAGACTTTTGAGGTTCTTCCCTAGTTGTAGGACATTTTTAAATGATGGCCCTTAGTTCCTCAACGTGTGAAGAATACCTGAGAAGGTTTGTCTACAGTCTCAGGTAGTTTTGTTTTAAAAGGGAACTATCTAATAATCTCTTCAGAGTGAAAGCAATTGAGACAGAGAATTAGTAAAATGTAAGTACCGGGAGCGGGGAGGAGAAAGGATGTGGGGAGCAGTCATGTTGCAGGAGGCTAGGCATTGCCTCCGTCCCAGGAGGCATGGAAAAAGGGCCAGTGGGGTCTTGGCAGCACTCAGGAAAAACTTCAAGCATGAGCAGAAATAAAAGTAAAACAAAGGTTAGAGCAGGCAGATCAGTCTTGCTCCTGCCAGGGTTTAAGCCTATTATCAACTGTCCCTTTAATTAGGGATTGTGCATTCAAATTTGTAGGAAGGATATTCAGGGGTTTTTCTGGGACAGGGCAAAGAGTTCTCTGAAGGGCTCCACTGGCCATTTTTGTATCCTTTTATGATCTTTGGTTTCCTGACAATGGAGACACAGGATGTGTCTTTTAGCGTGGAATGCATTGTAATGAGCATATAATGAGTCTTAGGGTCACTGCTAGGTGAAATCTGTCACCATGTTGGTTTTAGCTGGTCACAGTAGGTCTTAATGGCTCTGATACTATCAACTGTCCACCCTCTTTTGGGGTCTGGTGATAAGTTTCAGAAGGACAGAGATTTTTTTGTCCTGCAGCCAGCGTTGCCCCCACAGCTTGCCTTTCAGCAACCTCAGTAAGGGTCACATTAATCCTATTATCTTTTGTATGAGGTAGCTTTTGTACCTTTAAATTTCCATTAGCATTTTGTAACAAGTCTTTTAATGAAGCTATTTTAGAAATTTGAAGCCGGTTGGAAGCTTTTGCATATCAATTAAGTTAGGCATCCCTTTCTGTTTGTTCAATATGGGATCCCTTGCTCTCAAGTGCACTTCTTAAGTGAATGATCTTGTCTAACTGGAATGTTCCCCATAAGAGTCATTGTAATTCTAGCTTATTTTTAGTAAAATTGTGCCATTTTGTTAGATATCTCCAGCTTCTGGCACTATAGTTCTTTTATGGGGGGCTGGGGTGGGGGCATGCTATAGTTCTTAACCATAAAAAAGACAAGTGTGTTAGAAGGTGGCACACTCAACTCTTTGGACATAAAGAATCCCATACTTTTAGCAAGGCCTCTGTGTTTCTAGGAGCCAAACTAACACTTAAGCTCTTTTTGACTTCTGAGATTTCTATGTAGCAATAGCCTTTACATCATATGCACATTAACCAACAGTAACCAAGGAAACAGAACTGTGGATGGGAGCAGTAACCACTGCTAAGAACTAGGGGAAAGGATTGGAGGCAGCTGATCTCAAAGAGTGGGGACTGTGAACTGATTGCAAACAAATGGAAAATTGCATCTACCACCAGCAGCCTCCAAGGTGGAATCTGAGGATAGAACTAAGGGCTGGAATTTAGCTGTTACTCTGGACTGGCCAATAGAAGAACCTGTGTAAACTGCCAGCAATTCCCAGCATGGACAAAATCAGCAGACTCCAGTAAGTGGAGACTGTGGACTAAATGGCAAAAAGGACTGATGAATTTCAGGCCAGCACCCTTCCTCAATCAAGGAGTAGGGACGTGGGTTCCACATGGAACCATCCATTAGCTGGAAGCTAACTGGCTAAGGTCTCGACTGAAAAGTCAATGAGATTGGGAGCTCAACTAGAAGAGAGTGAAGCTCAAACTGAAAGGAACCCACCAATGGCCCTCAGAAATGGAGAGAAAGACAGAGAACTTGAAAGGGTTCGCAGACACCATGCCTGTGGTCCTTCTTGTCCCCAAATGCCCTCAGAAATTTGTTTCAGATTCCATCATTGCCACCAATCTGTTAAAGAAGGAAAATTCAGTTAAGTAAATTTGAAGATCTAATTGGCTTTATTGGCCCTTTCATGTATTAGGCAGCATCCCATCTAGCAAACAGAGGAACACAAGGAAGTTATACCATATAGAACACTTTTATAGGCAGAAACTTGATAGAATAAGAAAGTTATTAGCAATAAAAATAAATTAAAAAAAAAAAAGAATTCTTTCAGGCAGATTTCCTCAGCTTCCCTTGGGATGGTGTGGGCCTAAGGGACAGATTAACTCACTGGTACTGACCAGAAAATTGCAGACTGATTTAATTCAGATTTTTTAAAGAAGGTTGTAACTGCAATTAAATCAGGTGTTAATTCTAGGTTTGGCATTAGGAGCTTTAGCCCAAGTGACTCCATTTTGGGCCCATAGTTTTCTCCTTAACATATCCAATAGATTGGACAACACGTAAAGGGTTTAAAAGCATCTTCAATTTCTCTAAAGTCCTCCTAGCAACTTGTGCTGTGCCAACAGTGCTAACAACAAAGTTATGTGTTTAATATATTCTTACTGGACCTTCCTTATTTACCATTGCAATCGTTTCCCTCTCTATTCCAACATATCCACTCGTGAAAACATTTCTCTCTCTAAGGCTAAACGTCTGCCTGTTCTCTTGACCCCACATTTTATTACCTCCTCAGAAAACTTGCTCCATCAATTACATATTTTTTTCCCAGACTTTTCAATCATTTGCCTTTCATTTTACTTCTTCTTTTCTGCTTTCAAAATGTGTTCCTGCCATAGTTGAAAACAATTCAAACAAGCCAACCAAACAAGCAATCAACAAGCAACAACAAGAAGTAACTCTTTACTTCGCCTTATAGTTGTCTTTATTTTCTGTCATGGCCCAAATTCTAAAATGTGTCCACTTATGTGCTTCCTCTTTTGTATAACCTCATTCACAGTTAATTTAACAGTCAACCTTCAGAATTTTATGAAAACTTTTATTTGAATTTCCTTCTCTCTGAGCACTGTTTTGGTCCTTTAGAACGTATCTTCAGAAAACCCACATTTCTCTTTCCAAACCAGCTGTATCTGATATTTAAAATGGAACTACTAATATGTATGTTAAGCAATCCTATGCCCTTATGTCTTGAGGATTATTGGGGTAATAATTTATTTTATCCAAATCTCCACCTCATCAGTTTAACAATCTAGGATGGATATAAGAGAATCTCTGCCTGCCTAGTGTCCTAATTGATAAAATGGAAATAAATAGTAGAGCATTATTTCATAGGAGCGCTGTGAGGATTAAATGAGCTAATTTAGATAAAGCACTTAGATCAGTGCCTTGCATTTAGTAAATGTTGAATAAATATTAGTTGTTATAACTAATGTAAAGCTGTTGTTTGTTGCCTCAATGTCTCCCTGAGTGCCAGCACCCTTCCTGCTTGTTTTGAACTTTTACCTAGTTATTGACCATTTCTGTGTACCCATCCCCAATAGGTGTGATTAAGCAATAAGCCTCATGATGATTCCTTTATTTTTCCCCTTCCCTTCCATGTTGACCCAGTTACATTGAAATTACCAAAAAAAAAAAAAAAATGCTTCCCACATGTCACAAGCTATAGCACCCATGACCCTCAGTAAAGGCACTTGTCATTGAATTCCTGCTCTGCTCTCTCTCTATCTGTTGTGACCAAACTTTGCGAATTTGGGTAACTTTGTGTGGTCTTCTGGGCATGCCTTTCCCCCCTCTCAAGTACCTGTGAGTAGAATAAATCCTTTTATATGTCTCTTCTGGTGTAATTTCCACAGATATGTTGGAATGATCTTAAAGGACCCACAAGAGGGTCTCACTCCCCCATTTACAACACAATAACTAGTAGTGTTCTTGTTCTCTATATTAAAAGAAATTCAAACCCACTCCACAAATTTTCCAAAGATCTTATGAAGGAGAATCTTGCAGTGAATTCCTGTATTAAGACAGGTTAAGATTCTGAAAAATGCTTTCTAGTCTTTACTCTTCAAGCTGATGTCTGCTCTTCAAAGTTTGTCAACTGTATTTGTGTATAGTCTTCCTTAATTCAACCACCAAGCACCACTATGTAAGGTTCTTATAGGAAACAAACTTTAATTTGATCTTCAAATGTATTAAAGGAGAAATGCAGCACAACACAGAAGATGATAGAACTTCAAAGTGGTCCCATGACAACATTCTTGAAGCTTCTTGGATTTCTGAATCACCATAAATTTCTCTCTTGCCTCTATGCATTTTGGGGTGCTAACTGCCAACATTTTGCTGAGGACCACTTCAATCTTGTTTCTTATCATTCTTTCCACAAATTCAGTCACCCTTCTACCAATATCTAGTCTTAGTTTACAGAAGCCAGTCCAAAAATTGCTGTTATCTTATTAAAGTTAGTTTTAAATTTCACTGAAATATCTTTCATGCAGTTCAACTTGCAGATTTCTTTTAAAAAACAAAAAAATTTTAAATTCCCTAAGTAAAAGAACCAACAAATACTGAAATAAAGTAATCTGCCCCAGCCCATCTCTATATTGCAGAAGTGAATGCATCAATATTTCTTTAAATGACATTGTCTTTCTTTCTGCTCTATATAGAGCATGTCATATATTTTCTACAGCCTAAATCATCCTTATTATTTTAACTAGTACCATTCTCCTTCCAATTCATTTCCAACAAGATGTCTTTACATTACTTCAGGCTTAACATGTGTAATGACAGATTTCTATTTCATTTCACATTGTCTGCTATGTTTGACTTTATCCCAGTTTTACAGACATGTAAACAGAAAGTACTTTTTATTTCTTGCTACCATGAATTTCCTGCATGCAGATAGCTCTTTAGACATATTGCTTTTGTGTACATAATTAGATTGATTTTGTTTTTACCTATATAAGACTCATTTGTGGACTTGATGATTTATGAAAGTCTGGGAACCATCTGATATACTATGACATGATGGATGTGGTCATTTCTTGCTAGATAGGTACGTATAGTAAATATCCTGTAGTGAATATTCTCTGATTTTTTCTTACATTTTCTTATTGTATGTGTATATGTATATTTGTGTTTAGACATTTGCTTACTTTTGATATGTGCCATTGCATGTATTTTTTGCAACTATATTTTGGGAAACAATTATAAAAAGACTGACTTTGCTGAGGCAATATTCTACAGGTGGTGCATCATCTTTACCTGCACAAGAATCTTAATGTAATTGTACCTTGAATAAAGCTTATTTAAGTATTTCTTTTTAACTGATAGTGATCTCTTTGATTAGCAGTTTACAAATACAACTTAATAACTATATATAAAGATGACTAAAATATATTATACATTGTAATACTTACATAGCATATATGTGCATTTAGAATATGTTTCAAATATAACAAAGTACAACTCATGTACAACTCTAATTGTCACCATGCCAGCACAAGATAAAGACAATATCTTGTATCTGATTCTGGTTAGAGTCCTCTTATTTTTCTTACTTTAGATAGAGCTATTGACCTTAGAAAATTCACATTGGTTTATGTCAGATGCTTAATCTTCTACATATAAACTGATAAATTCATTGTACTCTGTCATTCTGCAGTTGCTTAAGGTTCAAAAGTTAAATAAACTGTTGTCATTTAGTTTTAGATTCTAAGTTTCAAATATTATTATCTAACTTACAGATTTATGCACTTGAAACACTCAGAACATTTTTTTGGTTTCCAAGCGTGATTTGGACAAGAGAAATTCTGCTAAATTTCTAATATGTAGAGATTAACATCTTTAACAGCATTCTAAGTGTGGGCTTTGAGAAAGAAGAAACTTACTAACTGAGGCTCCTGGTGACTAACTGGGCTCACATTAGAAACAAACAAGCAAACAAACAGCAACAAAAACATAGCCTAGCAGTCATTTCTACACAGGGGCCTCTCATGCACACTGCACTTCAGGGAGAAACCTGCACTGAACTGCCTGCCTCCTGTACTGAACTGACTTTCTGCACTGAGTTCCTGGCATCTGAGCCAGCCCTTATAACGGAGTTCCTGGAACTGTACTTCAACCACTACGACTGAAGCTTAAGTCATGGAAACAACCAAAGTGTCCTGTGATAGATGACTGGATAGTGAAGTTGTGGTGCATATACACAATGGGATATTACTCAGCCATCAGAAAAGATGAAATATGGCCATTATGACAACATGGATGGGCCTTGAGGCCATAATGTTAAGCAAAGTAAGTCAGATAGAAAAAAAATCAAGAACCCTATGATTTCACTTACACGTGGAATATAAAACTGAACATGGACACTGTCAATAGTTTAGTGGTTACCTGAGGGTCAGAGGGATGGGGTGGTGGAAGAGGGAGGGGGCATCAAAGATATGTTGATGGAAGGAGAACTGAATGGATTGTGAGCACTCAGTGCAACACATGGACCATGTGTTGTAGAGCTGTATACCGGGAACCTATATAATTTTTGCTGACCAACATCACCCTAATAAATTTAGCAATTAAAAAAAAGAATTTGTGCAATGTTATACAGCTAGCAGATAGCACAGTCAGGACCCAACCAAAGTGTGTCTAGTGCTAAAGCTTTGCCACACTGCCTACAGGACAATTACAGGTGACCGAAGACTGACTACCTTGTCCTTGGTGCTATAAAAGTAACAGGAAGATCAAGTACACTTACAATAAAACAGAATGTTATACTGAACAGTTAAAATAAAAACTGTATAACACTTCACATGTGATTAACAATTTTATAAAAACCCTAGACCAGCGGTTCTCAACCTGTGGGTTGCGGGGGGTCGAACGACCCTTTCACAGGGGTTGCCTAAGATCATCGGAAAACACACATCAGATATTTACATTACGATTTGTAACAGTAGCAACATGACAGTTATGAAGTAGCAACAAAAATAATTTTATGGGGGTCACCACAACACGAGGAGCTGTATTAAAGGGTCGTGGCATTAGGAAGGTTGAGAACCACTGCGACTATCGCTGGCATCACAGTTAACATTATGAACAATTGTTGAAAAATAATTGCTGTACAAACACCCACAAATGAGCACACACAAAATGATGAAATTTGAATAAAATGAGTGGATTATATTAATGTCAATTCCCTGTTTATTACAGTATACTTTTGCAAGATGTTACCATTGGGTAAATTGGGTGAAATGTCCATGGGATCTCACTATTTCGTTATAACTACAAATGAATTTACAATTATATCAAAATTAAAATTGAATTAAAAAAAAGATAAAAAAAAAAAAGACAGAGGCTTTCCTCACTCATTAAGACTGAAGCTTCCCCTGTCCAATTAGAGCTGTGCAGCTATATCAGCATCTTCATTGATCAATCAGTGGCTCCATTCTGACCAATAATGACATTGCTTTTTTTGGTCAATCCACTGCAAGAATTTGGAGTTCTTATTTGAATAAGGATGCACCCATCAGAGATCAGGGGTGAGGACTTATATTTAGATAATTGAGCTCCCTCTGTGTCATAGAGCCCACTTTCCCTTCCCGACAAAGAACGAAGGCTGTGATCCATAGCTGGAGCTGAACCACCAAAGACTCGTCAGAGCAGAATGGAGCAGAGTAGAGCAGGTGGAGCAGAAGAGAGCTGTCTAGCCAGAGAGGGGCCTGGCCCCTAGGGCTGCCTGCCCCTGGGGCTGTCTCACAGCTGCCCTGTTTCATAATTGAGCTGTAACCAATGAGCTGTTCTCACAGCCATGCTGTATCATTATTGAGCTGTTTGCACTGAGTAAAATTCCCTTCTTCACCACACCGAAAATCGGGAATTTCTGTTGGCATTGAGTTGGTACCAATGACCATTATTTAACATAAGGTGATGGACTCATAATAAATACTAGGTTGAAGTCTGCATGATAAAGTTTTCTATAGCTCTATGTCAACTTTCTTTGTATAAAAAGGTCCTCCAAATATGGCAGCTTAAGAAGTTGCTGCTTAAATATTTGGCCACAGATTAGGTATAAATTATGCAATGTATTGTTTTGAAAAAAAATGCAAATTTAAAAAGAGCCATAGGAAAATGTAAGATGCTGTTGTAAATGTTCAGAGGGTGAGAAAGTGATTTGATTTCAATTTGTGAAGTAAGTTCTCAGAAGTGATATTTAATTTAGATGTTGAAGGCTAAGTTAGGGCTATCCTTAATTGGAGGGCAGTCTTACTCTCTATATGGTCCTTTCAATATTATGCTTAGGAACAACTCTCCAACCTTGTGTGTGTGTGTGTGTGTGTTTAAGTTTAATCTATTTTGGCTGCAATATCCCATGGAAGTATATACCTCCCACATTAAAAAAAAGATATATTTTTAACATGACATACATCCTTTTCTAGGTTGTAAAGAATTTTAAGTTAGAGGTTATAAATTTCTTGGGAAATATCAGTTAGTATTAGAAAATACTTGAGTGAAATATTCTTGTGTTCCAATTCTATACTACCCATGGTTTCTTCATGTCAAATTGTACTAGACTAGCTGTTTTCAGGGTATAGGAAGGTCAAAATAAACAATACAGTTGAATGCTACATTTATAGATACTCAATAAATAGTAATTTATTTTTAACCATTTTTTTTTTTTTGGTTTTCTTGAAGTGATAAAACTTATGTTTAAGAGTGGTATAATGACCCAATACTGTTGTCGCCTTATATCTTAGAAACCCTGTTAAAATAACAAAAGAGTGAAAACTAGCAACAACAAAATTGGGTAAAACTATAAGGGCAAATAACACATACAAAAATTATTACAAATTTTGCAAGAGAAGTTTTGGAAACTAGACTGTAAGTAGATAATAGTTTTCATATTTAAATGACAAAAGAAATCTGAACATCATACCTGCATGGGGAGGCTCACAATCCTAGACAACTTTAGGACTGTAAAATTAAATAATTCTAAATTTAAGAATATGAGTGGAACTAAAAAAAATTGAATGTTTATATAAGGTTGTTAGATTCATAGATCTTCTTCCCCATCCATACAACCGTACAACTGTGTCTCCCTAATCTTCAGTGCAAGGCTACAGGTTTATCTTTCATTCTAGAGAAATTAAATCAGAGGGGCTTATGCTGATCTATGGTGAAAATGGGGGATTAGGGGAAGTACACACCATGGAAAGGGGCAGGAAGAGAAAAGTATTCTTATAGAATCTTACCCAAGAACTGCAGGTGAGGTTTTCCTAATGAGATGAGACATGTAGGGTATGGATTGCCCCATGAATGTTATGCGAGACATCAACCTGAAAGAGAACAGCCAAATCAAGTTACCCACTCCATGAAAACTTATTCTGAGGATACTCAATCTAACATGTAGTTCAAATAGCAAGGATCACCTTATCTCTGACTTTGATTTTAGGTGTCATTTTTTTCTCACCCTGTTTTGGGGGATAAATATTTATTGAGCATTTACTTTGTGAGGATCTGTTTTGGCAGTTGGAATACATCTGTAGAAATAGATAAAAAAATCTTTGTTTCATGGAGGTTGCAACCAATATCCATATTTAGATGACCAGTCTTAAATCAGGCTTTTAAAGAAGCAAAAATGGTCATATGGGTCACGAGTACATCTATATAAAATGATGTGGGGATCACAAATTAGAGAGTAGGCAAATTATACCTAAATAAATTAGAGAATTCTACTCAGAGCTCCCTTTTTGACACAGGTATTTAGATCTTTGAAAGTTAAAGTTCCCTCAGTAAATGGTGGGAATATTTTATTGATACTTGTGTTGGAGTATGTCATTGCATGCTCCTGAAGTAAAGTATCCCCAAAGTATCCTGGGACAGTATTGTATTTATCAATTTTTCTTACTCAGTTTTATTTGGAATCCATTGTGTTTTTCTTCTTCCTCCAACTGAGGTTAATTGATTCCCCATGTGTAAATTCAGCCCTACTCCATTTTCTAGCAGTATTGCTAATTTGGGGAGTGAAAAAAATAGAAAATAGGAAATAAAGGAGATTAAAAATTTGTAATTCTGACCTAATACAAAATCATTGTAGCTGTTAGTGTGCCACTGACTGTGTGATTTATTTCCACAACTTAAAGTATTTCTTTTGCTGGAAACATGATTTAGTCTTCAATATTTTTAGAGCTGGGCAAGACAAGCTTCTATTGTTTTCTCTCCTCCTCTGAGAGTTACCTCTGTCCAATTAATGTGGTGATAATCTTTCCACGAACCAGCTACTTCTATTCATAGTTTTAAAAAGTAAAATAATTTGGAAGCAGAAAAAAAAGTACTAAATCTTACCAAAAAAGGTATATAAAACTGATAACCTCCCATTACTAATTCCCAATTCACTTCACAAAGGTGATCTATACATAGTTTATTCACATTTGGTATTGATCAATATGTTTATAAATAATTTTCTTTCACATCATTTCTTGAATTTATCAAATTTAGGTACTTCTTTTTGATTTCCAGTCATGAAACGAAGAGGCAAAAATTTAATTAACTATCTCTCAAACACCTTTGTTATCTCAATAACACCCTCCATATCTTTCCCGGTCTTATCTCCAAAATGGTCATATCATAATTGGATGTGGGTGGGAGGTCTAAATCAACAGTGTTTCAATTAATGTTTGTAATTAGACATTGCTCACTGCTGTGGCTTCTCATGAACTTCTTTTTTATGGTGGAATTTATTATGTTAGTTTTATACTCTAAATATATTATTGTGATAAGAAAGAGGGGGTTCCCTGGTGGAGTAGTGGCTAGGCTTCAGCACCATCACCACCGCGGCCTGGGTTTGATCTCCACTCTGGGGACCAAAAAAAAAAAAAAAGGAAGACATGAGGCATTAAAGTGTAAGAATTTGAGATTAGATTCTACACTGTCTAAATTGAGACCTCGGCTCTTCTCTTTACTGTGTTCTCAGACAATTTTTCTGAAACTATATATGCCTTGGTATTATTTTCTTCATTAAAGTCTTGCAAAATTTTACTTACAGTATTCACGTATTTTATTTTAGTGTTATAATTATTTTTACATGTTATTGTGAAGTGATTTTTTTTAATGTTACATTTTCTTAGAGAAAACAGAAAATATTCTAACATTCCTGGAGCAAACAAAGTGACCTGCTGACAACAAATAGTTACTAGCTGTATATATAGTTCATTGTTTTTTAGATATTTTCTTTTCACATTTTACTAAGTTCATAAAAATTTGTGTTGCTTTTTGTTTCTTAACATGTATGTGTGCATACACTTGTCTTTGAATTGTTTCACTTAAAGTTAGACTAGTTTATATAAACAAATTTAAAGGAGTTCACATCTTTTATGTCATGGAGCAGTATGAAGTGCAAAATACATACATGTTTTTGCTGGGCC
Organism: Lyroderma lyra; assembly: GCA_004026885.1. Lineage (NCBI taxonomy): Eukaryota > Metazoa > Chordata > Mammalia > Chiroptera > Megadermatidae > Lyroderma > Lyroderma lyra. The sequence goes on from PVJL010001811.1 coordinate 213,181, forward strand.
CACATAGCTCACCTTTAAAATTAGGGCTACTGTTGTTTAGTGTTTCTTTTTTTATTCAATTTTAAATTTCCTGAGTATTGGCTTCTTTGCATTTCTAAATATGGTATGCATCTCTTGAAAACAAAATATTTCTAATTTCTTTTTTAGAACTGATACTGCAATATAAATGTGTTTCATAGGATTCTTCCCTCCTTGTTAATCCTGGGATTTCTTGAAAAAAGATGGCTTTCTTGTAAAGATGTTATTATTGATGTTTTTTACAGCATGCATTATTCATTATTAGCTGATGGAACTGGTGCCAAGTAATGTGGTGTAACATTTAAAATTACTATGAGCTTAAGCAGAGACCAAGTTTTGCCTCCTCAGTCCCCTTGTTTCTCTTCTCTGTACATGCCCTGCATTGGTAGGCTTCTCTGTCTTGCTAACTAACCCAAAAACAAACAAACAAACAAAAAAGGGAGCCAATGCAGACTCTGAAGTTCTTTCTCATTGCCAAGTGTGACTGTACCACATGTGTGGCTATCTCGCTCCAGCTGCAGATACATCTGTTATTGATTTTTTTGGCATTGTCGTAGCTATCCCAATAATATTGTTCCAAATTAGCAATCTGTCGGTGTAAATGTTTACAATCATTATTTTCCAGAAAACATCTAATATTTTTCCACCCAGTAAAAATAACAAAATATTTAAACAATAAAAACATTTTTATTAAAAAAATGAAACTTTGTGAATGAAATATTTCAAAAATGTAGAAAAGATTTAAAAATAACATAAACATTTCTTTACAATCCTGGTTCTACTAGTACTAGTTATTAAGCCATATTTATTTCAGGTCTTCTAAGAATTAAATATGACAAAGGTAGCTGAAATTCCTACGTACTTTTACATAATCTCATTTCCTTCTTTCTTAACAATGCCCAAATACTTTTACTGGTAAATTATACCAAATTTTTGAGGGAAAAATGATATAAAGTCTCCAGTTCCCCATCTCCCAGATAATAAAAGCAGAGGGAACACATATTGATTCATTTCATAAGGCCAAATTATTTTAATGCCAAAACTATATAGAGCTATGATAAGATAAAAATTAACTAATTGAATAAAAATTTTATTAAAATAATTCTATACCACAACTAATGGAGATATATTTTAGGGATACATAATTGGTTCAACATTTAAAAATCAATTAAATTAATCTGTTATGCCAGCAGGCTAAAGAAAAAAATTGCATGATCATATCAATTAATATAGAAAAAGCTTTTGAAAAATCCAACACCCATTCAGCAAAGTAGAATTAAAGGAAACTTCTTCAACTTTATAAAACATGTACAAAAACACCCTACATTAAAACATTGATGAGATAATACTACATGCAAATTAGAATGCCCAAAATACAGAACACTGACAATGTTAATGGCTGATGAGAATATAGAACAACAGGACATTTTATTGTGAATACAAAATGGTACAGCAGCTTTGGGAGGCAGTCATTTTCTTATAAATAGAAAAACTCTAACCATATGATCCAGAAATTAGTGTTTACTCTTCAGCGGAGCTTCAAACTTATGTTCACACAAAAACCTGCATGCAGGTGTTTATAACAGCTTTATTCACAATTGCCAAAATTTGGAAGCAACCAAAATGTTATTCAGTGGGTGAATAAATAAGTACACTGTGGTACATCCAGACAGTGGAATATTATTTAATACTGAAAAGAAATGAGCTATCAAAGCACGGAAAAACAACAAGGAAATTTAAATGTGTAATAGTAAGTGAAATAAATTAATCTCAAGGGCTACATGCTATATAATTTCAACTATATGACACTCTGGAAAAGGCAAAAATATAGAGACTGTGAAAAGATCAGTGGTTGTCAAAAGTTAGCAGAGAAGTAGGGAATAGTAGGAAAAGGACAAAGTTGTTTAGGTCAAGGAAATTATTCTATGGCACTGTAGAATACAATGATACTATAAAGGTAGGTATATTTTTCCAAACTCATAGAACAAACACCAAGATTGAACCCTACTACAAACTATGGACTTCAGGTGATAATAAGATGCCAATGTAGGTTCAGCAGTTGTAACAAATGTACTATTCTTGTGTAAGATGTTGATAGTGAGCACTGTGTGTGTATGTGGGGAGGGACGGAATGGTCACAAGACTTGTTTATGGATTTTGTATTTTCTGCTCAGTTTTGTTGTAAACTTAGAACTGTTTAAAAAATAAAGTCTATTTAATAGGGAAAAAAAGATTAAAATGTAAAAGAAAACCTCCAGCTATGATCATAGTTGATGCTGAGAAACTGGATGCTATCCCTTAAACCTGTGAAAAGGCAAAGATGCTTCCTTTTACCTTTCCTATTCAACATGGTACCAGAAGTCTTAGTTAGTATGAGAAGACAATAAAATCCAATAAAAATTGTGAGATTGGAAAGAGATGAAACTATCCAAATTTATCCATCTTCCCACATGATATGATTTTCTGTGTAAAAAATTCTAAGAATTGACAGAAAAAAAACAACTTGCAAATAAGAAATTATAGCAAAGTCACAGGATACAAAGGTCATATACTGAAGTTAATTAGTTTTCTATGTATCAGAAATTTATAATTTGAAATAAAAACACAATAGAATTGAAAATATCACCCCAAAATTAATCATTTAGATATGTGATAAATCTAACAAAATAAGTAGAAGATTTCTATGCAGAAAACTACAAAACTTAGATGAAAGAAATCAAAGATCTAAGTAAATGGAGAGATATTCTATATGCATGAATTGTGAGACTTAATATGTTTAATATGTTAATATCTATACATTAAATTCAATCCTAATCAAAATCCCAGCAAAATATTTAGTGACTATGGATAAATTGATTTTATCATTTCTATGCAAAGGGAAAAGACTCAGAATAGTCAATATGATACTGAAGAACAAAATTGAAGAAATGACATGACCAAACTTTAAGATAATGCAGATGCAGCAATTAACAGTGTGGATATAGCAAAACAATAGACACATTTATCAAGGGAACAAAGTAGAGAGCTCAAAAATGTACCCACATAAGTATAGTCAACATATATTTAATAAAGGAGCAAATTAAATTTCAACAAATGATATGGGAAAAACTCTCTATCAATATGCTATAAACTTGAATGTAAAAAGAGATGTTATACCTTTCCCCCAACATAACTCAAAATTGATAATACACCTAGATAAAAATGCATTATGAAATTTTTACAAGAGGAAAATCTATGTGACTATGGGTCTGGCAATGAGTTTTTAGATAGAAATCTAAAAGAATAGTCCTTCAAAGAAAAAAATTATGTTAGGCTTTCTGAAAGTTAAAAACCTCTGCTCTGTAAAGAGAATGGAAAGACAAGCCAAAAGCTGGGCCCAAATATGTACAAACACAAATCTGACACAAGGCTTGTATCTAAAATAAAATACTCAAGAATAAATCCAATTTAATAAATGGCAATAGTTTTGAACAGAGACCTCACCCAGGAAAATATACACATGGAAAACAAATATGTAAGAAGTGCTCTAAATGTTTTGTTTTTAGGCATTTTCAAAATAAGTCAGATACCACAGCACACACATGAGAATGGCTAAAATCCAAAACACTAACAATATCAAACTCTGTAAAGGAGGTAGAGCCACAGATACTCTTATTCGTTGTTGATGGGAATGCAAAATGGGGCAGACACTGAGGAAGACACCAAGGCAGTTTCTTACAACGCTGAATAAACATAGTCTTATCAAATGATACAGCAGTTTCGCTCTGAAGCAATTTGAAATTTATGTCAGAACAAAAGTCTGCACGTGTGTGTTTAACAGTAGCTTTATTCACCCAAACTGGAAGCAGCTAAGATGTCCCTCACATATATAAACAATCTGAAGTATATCCATGCAAGGAAATATTATACAGCAATAAAAGGAAATGAACTACAAACCACAAAAAGACACAGAGGAACCTTCAGTATATATTGCTAAGTAAAGATAGCAGTCTGAAAAGGCTATATACTCTTTGATTTCAATTATATAACATAACGAAAAGGCAAAACTTTGATGAGTGTTAGCCAGGGGTTTGAGTGGAAATGAGATGGGATGAATAGGTGAAGCACAGAGGACTTTTAGAAAGTGGGACTATCTTGTATAATATTTTAATATTGAAGAGAAGACATTAATTAGCATAGAACTTTATAGAACAAAAGTGAAACAATGTATGCAAACTAAAAAATATATATATATATCATTTAAGAGGTCTTAAGATTCCTGAAAGGAATGCAAGTCTCTGATAAGACACTGTACAAGGGCTGTCTGGAAAAAACTCAGCCATATTACATGGCTGGATACTTTCTGACAGCCCTTGTATTATAAATGCATTACAAAGTATGTTGCAACCTCACCAAAAATGCTGGGGGAAGTACTGATCGAAGTAACTTTTGAAAGAGTCGGGTCTATAAAACTGAAGACAAAAGAAGCTGCACGTGAAAACTGTACTCCACTTTAAAAAGTTGTTTCCCAACATGATGCAGGGTAACGAGACTGATGCTGTACATTTACAATATATGTAAACAGTAGAGGACGGACTGCAGGAGCCAGTGCTGTTGTAAATCGGGGTAGGGGTAAGTCCTCTTGTGGGGACTTTAAGGATCATCCCAACATGGTCACAGACATTACGCTAGCAGAGGCAAATGAAATGAAAAGATTTATTATAATTCACACTATTAGAGGAAGGAGGCATAGCATGCCACCAGGGTGCCATATAGGAGGAGCACCCAGTAAGCAGGTGCAACCAGGCAGGTCAAGACCTAAGAGAGTGAGGACCAGTGTCAAGTGACTTTACTGGGAGTCATGGTGGTGTACACAAGCAAAAGGCATGAGGGGATTTCATTGGTATGTTTGAATGTCTCTAAGCACAGTCAAGGGAGGGCAAGAAGAGGACCTTGTGGCTGGGACCAGCCTTATCACACTGGTGGACCTGATCACCTGGGCAAGGAGCTCATAGCCTGTTTCTAGGAATGTTGAGGCATAAGGCAAACATGAAGTTTTTAAAGATTTTCAATACACTAGGAGGATAGTAGGAACCAGGTTTCCCTTTTCTGAAGGGGAAGATTACAGATAAGCAAGGGGAGGATTCTTGAATGGTCCTTGTGGTAATTGATTAGAGTTGGAGATATCAGTGGAAAATCAACTTTAGCTTAATTTATATACATATTATTGAATGGAGAATTATCTACAGATATGTGTAGATGCCTGGATTATGTGTTTGTCTGTGTACACACATACATATGGGTAATTTAGTTCATATCTTTGTCAGCTAAGAGGGCATAGAAACAATCACATCCCAATGGTTAAAAACAAAACAAAACAAAAAACACCTGGTACCCTAATCTTGGTTCCTAGTATCATTTTCCAACCATAGGTATTGGGAATCCTAGAGAGATGGATGACTTCAAGCCTGGGTCAATAAATATATAAGATAAGGCTGAAGTATCTGTTAGTGCTAGAAAGTATTAAAGTGTTAAAAAAATAAAAAAGATACATATGTGGGTGTTCTCTAGGATCTGAGGATGGTCCATGGCTGAGAGCAATTAGGAAAATGGGGACTTCTATCATACAATCACAAGTAAATTAAAATTCTAACAGCAACAGTGAGTTTCAAAGACCTTGATCCCAGAAAAAACAAAAACAAAAACAAAAAACGAAACCGTGGCTCTCACCTTGAGATGGGATGGCAACTCCTACTGCTGAGTTAGTCAGAAAGTTCAGCTGCTGGAGCTTAAGTTTCACAGGAGTAGCTACTCCAGGCTGCCACCACTCAGCATTAAGGAGCCTTGGGAAACACACCACAATGATTCTTGTACCAGCAACTAGGCCAGACCCTGATCACTCATGCGCAGTTACGCTCAAAGTTGTCCTTAAAGTGACCTTTATTCTAATTTAAATACTAAAAATCACTTCCAGAGGTGGAGATTTGCCATGCTAATGAGACATGTCACGCGTGAAAAAAGCATGTACCCACACTGCGCAGGTGCCGAGAAACCTACGCCTTTTCATGCCTACACGTAGCATTTCCTCCACTCAGGTGTCTTTAAAATCCTGCCTCAACTTCTCCCAGGGAGTCACGGAAACCTTTATGAACCTTTCCTTTCTCCGTGTTTGTTTCTTTGTGCACAAGCCTAATAAACTTTTGCCTCTTACCTGAACTTTCTTGTGGTGATCTCTCTCGATTTCCATCCTGAGAGATAGCAAGAACCCAAGGAGTCTCTTGAAGCATCGGTGTTAGCCTTATGAGACCCTAAAAGGAGAATCCAGTTGTAGCAGCTCAGACACCTGACCACAGAAATCGCGAGATTATATATATATGTTATATTATATATTATATTATACATTAAATATATATATATATATATATATATATATATATATATATATAGTTGCTAAGTGTACAGTAATTTACTATGCGATAATAGTGAATTAAGATACTCCAGTAGCAGTCTCTTGCTTGGTGTTGGGCTGTTTCACCCTAGGTATTATAGCTTAATGTTCAACCAAGAATTCAGAGACTCAATAAAATATGTGTCGCTTTCCATGTAGATGCCCCTTTTGGGGCAGTATGCTTTGCATATTTCAGCTCCTTTAGCCACCACAAACCCCAATCTCTGACTTCTAAGCTCAGCAGCAAGGTCATTCTTTGGTTAGATCATACCTCCCTATTTTTTGAGTCAGATATATGCTTCAAGAGAAAAACAAAACATTAAAGTAATAGTATTTCTTTTTCCTCCAAGGGTCTTAGCCCTTTGTTTAATATTTGAAATTTATCATTTTAAATATTTTCTCAGTTTTCTAGTTGTTTATGGAGAGAAAGTTTGATGCTATTTAATATGTCTGAAAGTCAAAACTAGAAGTTTCTTATGTTCATTGTCTTTTCTCCACAATGCAACCCTACGAGTATCTATTGATACATTTTTTTTCAGGTGTTCCTTTCCTGGTTGTTTACTCTCTACTGGTTTTGAAGGTTTGGGTTATACTAATGTCATTTTAGTGATTTCCTTCATATCTTCATGATATTTACTTAAAAATTATTTTTTTCTAAGAAAATCCATTAAGTCTTCTTATCCTTTGTTTTCCACAGCAAGCTTAAAATAAATCAATCGTCTGAAAACTATCCTCCAATCTAGTTATTATATAAATATTTAAATTTTTTAAAATAATTTTTTAAATTGTTAAATATATTTATCACCACATTATGTTAATTCTGTTGTCATTCGAATTTCCTACTGTATCACGTACTCTCTCCCTCAATATTTTACTTTTACTCAGTCTTTTAGTCAGTTTCTGCGGGTGGTGAAACCGGTTAACTCTGTGTGTCTGTAGCAGAAAAACACTTTTATTGTGCACTTGAAAAATATTATGATAAGATATAAAATTATATGTTCAGGTTATTTTCTTTCAGCAGTGTGAAGATATTACCTCACTTTGTTTTGGCATTTGTTGTTGCAAATGAAACATTCGTCATCAGCCATTCACTCCTCTATTGTTGAAATGTCTGTTTTTAGTATCTTCAATGAATTATTTTATCCTTAATGCCTATTTTCATTATAATGTATCTAGGAATAGGTTTACTTACTCTCTTTATTAGTAAAACATGCACACTGTTTTACAGGCCACATATTGTACCCTACTAGTTTTGGAAACATCAGAATTATTTATTCAAATATAGTTTCTCATCTACTTTCCTATTCTCTCTCCTTCTCTTTTAAATTTAACTCACTATGTGAATGATGGGAATTTTCAGTGTATTCTTTATGGTTCTTAAGAGTTCTTTCATGTTGTATATCTAAATTTTTCTGTGTGTGTGCTGGCTGAGTTCTTACCATCCTCCATTTACCATTTTTCTCTTTGTCTCTATGGAGACTAGACATTTGTAAAGGCATTTTTTGAAAAATATGTTATTATTAGTAAAATACATTTTATGGCTTACTTTATAATCCATTTTTATATTAATGGATGTTATTTTCTTTCACAACTTCATGTTACCTTTAAATGCAATTTGATACATTATTTATATGTTTGAAACTATTTAATATAGTTTTGAAAAGCATTTGTTGAAATGGTACATAAAATTATTTTAATCTGATGAAAACTTGTAGTTGTTTCCTCTTCAATATATAATCTGGTTTGGATTACTGCCTGTGGTAATTAGATAATCTAGTCACTATTATGAATTATCATGGGATGTTTTCCCACCTAATGTCTCTAATCTTGGCACTTGCAATTTCTCCAGGTAGCATTTGGCAGTTCTTCCAACCTGCATTCTTTAGCATGGGGGGGCTTTATCTGACCACTGGTTGCAATCTGTGAGTCTGGTTCAGGTGTTTCATCTTGATTGCCTCAGACTGGAGGACTTTCAGATGCTTTTCTCTTACAGAAGCAAAATTCTTGACTGGTACTGCCTCCCATTGTACTCATCAGAGCTCAGGATTCAACTCATTTGTCATTTATTATCTCCGTTCTGGCTCTTATTATAGAGATGATTGTCTTGTATTTGATCTTTGATTTATATTTTATCATATTGCATATATTATAATTGTTTTTGCCTTATGAATGGTGTTTAAAATGTGAACTCATTTTACCATAACACAATTTATTTTTGAGAGTATAATTATTACTCAATTATAGGTGGAATGAATTGACATCTTGTATTTCTATTCAAAAATTTAAAACTATTTAAGAATAATTTCCCTTAACAAGTTTTGTTATATGAAGTCAGGCAATTGATTTCATGAACTCATCCTAGAAAAAGTGCTATATACCTCAATGCTGAATATCACTATGGTCACCTTCAAAGTACTCCCCTTGTGAAGCTGTGCACCAATACCAGCGTCCAGTCTACCCTTCCAAAGCAATTTTGGAACTCTTTTTCTGGAATAGCCATCAGAGATGTCATCATACCAAAAATCTGGCAGTTAAGTTAGTGAATTTGCCACCACCTGCTTACGTTGGCAGCACTGTAAGCCAGGTTATGACACCTTACTGAGTTGTTTGTACAGTGATGCCAGTTGTATAAAAGTATAGCACATATAATTATGTACAGTACATAAAAATAAATGACTATCTCACTACCATGGTTTCTGTATTTATTACACTATATGCTTGATCATTATTTTAGAATGGATTTTTTCTACTTAAAAAAAAACTTTGCTATAAAACATATATTGTGTTACACCAGCAGCAGCCTCATGCATCTCATTTATTATATCTCTGGATTGTATCATATTTTCTAGGGCTTGATTTCATCTTGTGTTGTTTTGTACAGTAACATGCTTTATAGGTAGGCTCACCAGATATACCATTTTAAACAGGACAGAAAACAATGGTACTTCCCTGTTTCAAATGGTATGTATGGTCAGCCTACCGGCACCTTGAAATTAGTCCAGTGAGCCTAGGCTGACCACATGTACCATTTGAAATGGAATACTATCATTGTTTTCTGTCCCATTTGAAATGGTATGTCTTGCCAGCCTACTTACAGGTTTATTATTGAGAAGGCAATAGGTTACATCAATAACACCCAGGTTTGTGTAACTATACTCTGTGATATTCACACAGCAACAAAATCACCTAACAATGCATTTCTCAGAATTTATACCTGTCGTTAAGTGGGGCATGACTGTAGTCATCGTGTTTTAGAAAGAAATATTTCACCATTTTGTACATGCTTAAAAATAAGGTAATTTCCTAAGAATATAACATTTTAATGTATATAAATAGTTTCAACTATTAGACTCATAAATTATTAAGAACATTAATAAATTAAGTTTGAATTTAAGCCATGAATTTGGGTTCTGCAGCCAGATGTTCTGAATCCACATTTTGGCTTTATCATTTTCTAGCTTAGTGATCTTGCTTAGGATTTTAATACATTTTGTATCCCAGTTTCTTGATGTATAAAAGGGTACCTGAAATATTTAAATATTATAAATAATGCTATCTAAATTCTCCTATATTTATTTAAAAATTAATGCCAGTATATGCAAAGTGCTTTAAAGAGTGCTTTCTGAAGTGCCTTTTGCTTATAAAATTACAAGGAAATGGATATCAGAAACGTTAAAAAAATAGTATTCAGGAATTACTTCAATTCAATTTAATGTTTTCTGCTATCAACTACATTGGGCAGTGAATGCAAAAATCAAAATTATTGCAAAAACAGAAAAAAGTTTAAATGTATGCAGTGATTTCTAAAGCATAATGTTATTATGCTTCCAGGAATAATTTGGACTATGAGATGATGTAAATAACTTTTGTAAAAAAGAAAACCTAATTGATTTTACTACTGCATTAAATAAGGCTACACAATTATTCAAATTTGTACTATATGTGAAACAATACCCATTCCCCTACTGACTTCCCAAAAGGAAACCTTGAAAATGCCTTTGAATTGCTCTGCTGTTTATTTAAGATAATGTAATAGATTCTAGGTAAAGTGATTCAAGTGACCTAACAGATGATTAAGAATCTATGAATGAATTAGGTGACTTCAGAAAGCAGCCAAGAAAATTATCATACAGCTTCATTTCCAAGATGCCAATGTGCTAGTTAACTCTCTCCTAGAAGGTATGAACAGACGAGGTATGAGAAGAATAACTGTAGCAACAATAACAACACAAAAAATAAATTGGAGAAAAACAATATTGAAGTCATGATTCTTGGGTTCATATCCTGGTCTGCTTTTTTCTGGTTGCGTGATCTAATTGGCTGATACTTACATACATTAAACAATACTTTTTTCTGTTTTTTGTGTTTTGGAAATGTAACTTTATTTTGTGCAGGTACAAAGTGTAGATGATGTATCCTCCTAAAGCTCTGTGACACTTTTCCTACAGATGATATTGGGGAAACTGGATACCTTCATGCAAAGAATGAAATTGGACTCTTACTTTATACCGTATACAAAAATTAATTCAAAATGCATCAAAAACTTAAATGTAAGGCCTAAAATTACAAAACGTTTAAATAAAAAATAAAATAAGAGAACTGCATGACATTGGATTTTGCAGTCTTTTTTGGATATGATATTAAAAAGCACAGACAATAAAAGTAAAAACTAAATTGTACTACATCAAAATTAAAACATCTGTGCATCAAAGGACACAATCAACATAGTTAAAAAGCAACTCATGAAATATGAGAAAATATTTGCAAACCATATGTTTAATAGGAGGTCAATATCCAGAATATATAAAGAACTCCTATACTCACAGTAACAAAACGAATAACCCAAATAAATCAATTACAAAAAAATACAGGCAAAGGATTTGTATAGATACTTCTCTAAAGAGGATACACAAATGGGCAACAAACACATGAAAAGATAGTCAGCAACAATAACCAATAGGAAAATATAAATCAAAATCACAATAAAATATTACCTCATACTCATTATCATGGTTAATATTTTAAAAAGACAGAAGATAACAAGCATGGTGAGGATGTGGAGAAATCATAATCTTTGTGCACTGTTGTAGGAAATGTAAAAAGGTACAAATAATGGAATACAATATGGCAGTGCCTCAAAAATTAAAAATAGAATTGCCATACAGCCCAGTAATTCTATTTCTCGTATGTGAAGTTTGTCCTGAAAAAATTCATCCATAAATGCCTCTATTTTTCATAGTACATGGCTGGATACTTTTCAGATAGCCCTCATATATCCAAAATAATTGAAAGCAGAATGTCAAAGAGATACTGACACACCCATATTATAGCATCATTATTTATCATAGCCAAAAATTAGAAACAACCCAATTGTCTATCAATAAGAGAATGGATAAACAAAATGTGGTATATACATACAATAAAATGTTATTCAGACTTAAAAAGGAAAGAAATTCTGACACATGTTCAAACATGGATGGACCTTTAGGACACTATTCTCAGCGAAATAAGCCAATCACAAGAGTCAAATACTGCATGATTCCACTACTCTGAGGTACCCAAATTAGTCAAATTCATAAAATACAAAGTAGAATGGTGGTTGTTAGGGACCAAATGAGAGAGGAAATAAAAGAGTTGTTGTTTCATTAGTGTACATTTTTTATTTATAATAATAACATATATTGAATCTTTGTCCTATTCCTGGCACACAACTTCTAAAATGTTTGTCATTTCCTAAATGATAAGATCAGTGAAACATTTTTTAATTATAATATTTTCTGTTTTGTCTTCTATTTTTGAAATGCTTACGGAGCCATAAAGAAGAGAGAAGTATCTTTTGTTATTTATAACAGGCCCCTTTTCAACCACAAATGAGTTTATGGTAATGAGGTGACTGTTGGAAAGCCCCTAGGATGAGGGGTTGGCAGCAAGGGGAACTGACCAGGAGATTAGAGAGCTGGAACATTCAGCCCACCTCTGACTTTCACGTAGTGGAGAAGGGCTGGAGATTGAGTTAAATCACCAATGGCAAATGCCTTAATCAATAAAGCCTCCATAAAAGTCCCTACAGTGGTTTGTGAGCTTCCAGGTTGGAGAACATGTGGAAGTGGTGAGAAATTGGCATGCCAGGTGAGGACATGGGGGCTCTTGGCCCTTCCCATTTGCCTTTCCTTATGCATTCCATCCATCTTCCTTTTCCAGAGATGTATCTTTTATTATAAACTGTTTTCCTAAGTTATGCAAGCTGCTTTAGCAAATTATTGAACTTAAGAAGAGGGTCATGATTTCTAGGCAATTGGACAGGAGTACAGGTGATCACCTGGACTCGTGATTAACACCTGAAGTGGAAGGGGGAGACGTGCAAAACTGAGTCCTTAACCTGTGGGATCTGATGCTAACTCCAGCTACTGTCAGAATTAAATTGAATTGTTACAAACCCACTTGGTATCTGCAGAGAATTGGAGAATTGCCTAGTGTGGGAAAAATCTACATATCTGGTATCAGAACTGAAGTGTTTTGAGTATTAAGAGGAGAAACAGAGGTTTAGTTTCCTTTACAAAGGGGTATAGAGTTTCAGTTTCACAAAAGGAAAAGTTGTAAGATTGGTTGCACGATAACGTGAATATACTTATACTGTATACTTAAAAAAAGGTTAATATGATAAATTATATGTACTTTATCAAAATTTTAAAACATGTCAAGACACCGGATAAAACAATAACATTCTTTGCAGCCTTGATATCAACAAGTTTAAACCTAAAATTGTACAAATTTTGAAACTGACAGTTGTATTATCAAAGTGGTTCTGTTCCTTAGTCCTTAAGAGATACAAATTTTTGGATTAAATACCTAATTGGAAAAAAAAAACAAACCTCAGCCAATAGGAGTAAATGCATTGTATGTTACTTTATTCTAAATTTTTAAAAATTTTCTTTAATTACCTAATTTCTATAATAGAATTTACTTGAAATGACAATTCTCTTATATAAATGAAAACATGATTTACTGAAATGTTATCTTTCAAGTTTTAAGTGAAGCAAATCGTTGACTCATTTTATTTAAATTAAATTACTGAGCTCTATTGCTTTCAATGGTAAGGATCACTAAACTCACCCCTGTGTCTAAAAGAATGGCACTACTAAAAGATTCATATTTTCAACATATTAATGTAGCATATTCCCATAGAACTAGCTGAAATTTCAAGCTGAGATGATTCAGGAAAAAAAAGGTGGAGTATTATGAGTCATTTTGATTTTCATGTTTGGATATTTTTGCCTTTTGGAAATTAGGATTATCCTTATGGTAATAAAAGTCCTAATTTCATAAAACAGATAATTATACTTTCTATGCGTAGGACATGCAGCACCACAAATTTTCTTAAGAGAAAATAGATTTTATTCTGTCTTATTGAATTGTGTATGCAATGTAACACAAATGAAAGAAAAATGTATTGTTGAGTCTTTCTCATCTTTATTACTCCATTAGATTTGGGTTATGATTTGTTTTATAACTCATTCCATGATATATCCTGAATTTTGTTTCCAAAACTTCTTCTGTAGAGAGAGAAGTGAAAGGGAAGTGCCTTGAGTGCAAAGGAACTGTATATTAGTTGTTGTGCATTATTCAAGTATTAAATTTTCTTTTTTCAAACATACCCACATACTGTCTTCATATATAAGTTGTATTTAAAATAAGAACGGTTACTACACATGAAATGCTAGCAAAAATGTTTTCTCTTTAACCTTTAAATCACAATTATGTAATTCTAGACTTACAATAATATTACAAACAGATTTTTTATTTCGTTTTTGGTAGATCGTTATGTCAATTATTTCATGTTACTACAAAGTTTTCAAAACTGTGCTTTGTAATAACAGCAAAATATATATTTGAGCAGATGTAAATTACTTAACCACCTAGTATTTTAACACAGTTATATCTTTCAATTGTTGACAATAATGTGTATTTCAGTAAGAATCTTCTTTTATATTTTACTTGAAATTGATATAAAGTCAATCCAGCCATTATTGGTAGTATCATAAGAAGGGTTGCCTAATATAGCAAATGTATCTCATTTTTTTATCAATTTTTGATGAAAATGCGAGGGACTTTTTTTTCCAAAAATATTCTCCATAATTTTCAATCACCCTCATCATTTTAATCTATCTTATTTTCTTTTTTTTTTTTTTTTAACTAGGCTAACATAGCACATTTGTTTTCTCTGTTACCTAGGTGATTTCTCTAAAGTTTCTGTTCTGCATATTTCTGCTTCAAAGGTAAGACTATAATAAAATCAGCCTTGCAATAACAAAATTCACAACATGAATTTTATTATTGCATGGTTGATTTCATTATAGTCTTATTTCATTACTCTTACATTTATTTTATATTTATTTATTCATATTTATTTTCTTACATTTATTTTCTATCTGCTGTATAGTATAGTTTTTCATGTATATATTTTTAATAAAGTTTTGTAATGGCCTTAGATATATAGAAAAGTTGTGAAGACACTACATGGAGTTCCCATGTACCCTGCAGACAATTTCCCTGTTATTCACACCTTACATTAATGTGATTCATTTGTTACAATTAGCAAACAACACTGGAACATTATTATTACCCAAACTTCATGTTTTATTCACCTATCTCAGATGCTACATTGCATTTAGTCCTCTGTATCCTTAGGCTCCTCTTGGCTGTGACAGTCTCTCAGCCTTTCCTTGTCTGTGATGATCTCTTGACCTTTTAAGGAGTGCTGGTCAGGTATTTTGTCCCTCAGTTGGGATTCACCTTATTATTTTTTTGTGTGTGAGTAGGCTTGGATTGTGGAATCTTTGGGGAAGCCCACAAAAGTCAAGTGCCATTTTCATCACGTCCTATCTAGGGGATATACTGTTAACATGAGTTATCATTGTTGCTCACCTTGATGATATGGTTGATGAGTGTTTGTCAGCTTTCTGAACTGCAAAGTTACTCCTCCCCATTGCTCTACATACTGTATTCTTCAGAGGAAAACCACTAGGCACAGCCTGTGTTTTAAGAAGGGTGAAGATGAGCTCCACCTTCTTGTGGATAGAGTATCTACATTTATTGAATAGACTTCTTCAGCACTGGACTGCTGTGTATTCTTCCTCATGTATTTCTTTAGTCAGTCATTTATTTATTAAAGTATAAAAGGTTTTATATACCTGAGTGTGTTTATGTTTTTCGTTAATGTTATTTCTGTACAACTTTGCTTTTTATCAATATAGGAGAAAATTTTCTATGTCTTTCTAGATGTCCCTTTAATTTTATTGGCTGTATTTTGTTTAATACCAGATTTTACTGACTCTTAAGATACATATTTCTTGACATATTAACATTTTTGGAAAGGAGATGTCTTAAAGTTGATGGTATCTTATAGTCGTGAGGAATTTGCATCATGTTTTCATTGCTGATGCTTATATGTACTTGGTGAAAGCTATTCATATTGTCATCACTTCATCTGGGTTCTGTCATAATTGGTACTATGCTGAATTTAATTGACATTTAATGGATTTCAAAAAGCTTATGCTCTAATTTGGCATGAAAATTAAATGTTATTTTCTATGTATAAAGGCATGGAAACAGAGAGTAAAGTGTGAATTTAAAATAAATAACTATGTGTTATTGTAGATAAAAATACAATTTCTGTTCTTTTAAAAAAGAGCAACAAAATGCATTTTAGTCACTGAGAAAGGAAAATACCTGTACGTAGATAATAAAAATTGGATTAAAAAATGTGTGAAATTTGACTTTCTTATGCCACACAATGCAACTTTAGATAGATAAATGGATAGATAGAAATCCCTTTTAATTGTTGAAATAAATTTTATAGTAAATAGAATGTGACTGATATGGTTTATTCAAGGCACAGTATATTCAAGGCTCACAAATAACTACATAATAGGCATTCTTTCATATTTTAATTGTTATTTTTGTCTGGGTAGCACACAAAATAATGATTCATATTAATACTTGTTTTTACTTTGGATTCAATATAATAAGGAAATATGAATTTATTATGAGTTTTTAAACCAAGTTGGTCTTCAATTTTTGGTCATTACAATGCATTCTTCTATGAACACCTTTTTTTAGGCTTCTTTGTTCATTTGTTTATATATTTCTCCTGGGTCAACATGAAGTAATAGAATTGATGGTTAAAGTATACATACACTTAAAATTAATGCCGTTAAAATGTTCTCCAAAGTGCTTTTTTTTAGAAATTTTAGTTGTATCAGGAGTATAATGGAACTATAATTTTTCTAAATAATTGAAAACATAAAATGTTCAAATTTACCAATTTAAAACATTATAAGTGGTGTGTCAGCATAGTTGTAACTTGCAATTAATTTGGTTTTAGTCAGTATTCTTTCACTGTTTGCATTAGACATTTCCATTCTCAAAACCACGATGATGGGGAAGAAAAAAGTGACAGAAGTTTAGGCACTGTTTGATGAGTGCTGCACTTTGTTTCTTCGGTTTTCAGAGTTGTGAAGTAGCAAACAAACATGCAACTGCTGGCACTGTGGGCTGCCATTCCCATGTAACATAAGTATGTGATAGAAGTGACAACCACAGTTATAAAGTTATTCCACTGGGCTTCTTTTGGTGTCATTTCCCTGTCATAACCAGGTTTAGCAGGGTTCCTCCTGGGACTCTGATGAGCAGAATTCATAACCCAAGTCCCCTAACTACTTGTACCTAGATATCTCTCTCTTTAGCTTGACCCAATATAAAATCATTTTCTCGACCACATGGTCTTTATTTATTGTCTGAATCCCTACCCGCCATGGCTCCCTTTTCTTCTCTTCTGGTAGCTAAAAATCCTGGGCTGGGAAGGTGCTTTAGAACTACAGTAGGTGGCTTTAAACAGCCTTCCCAGATTCTCTGCCTTAGCCCAGCCTCAGCTATTTGCAGTAAAGAAAAGCATATTTTCATTCCTTTGTTGAAAATCATCTCTAAGTTGGCTCAGGTTTGCAACTTTGTTCTTCACAATTTTCCCTGTCTCCCAGCTGTCAGTTTCTGACTTCCCTCTCTAAACTTAGGCCTGTTTGTAGAACATATAGTAGGAAGATAAAATTCCATAATACAAATTTATTAATTCATCATTCATAATGAGAAAGACAACTGACAAGTGGACCAAAATGCTTGACTGGAAGAACTCCTGCATAAAAACTTAATTGTAATGTGAGGGGTAGCTTATTATTTCACTCTGAGGAGAAAACTTCCAAAGTAAATAAGCATATTCTTCAGGCAGCATGTTCTCCCCTTGTGGGAATATTATTTAGAAAGCCAAATTATAATCATTTTTTGTGATGATAATTTCATAATAAGAGGTGTAAGATATATGATTTGAATTTTAAGTGGAGTCTTCTCAAGGCAAAATTTATATCCCTGCAGATTTTATCAAGGCTGATTAGATGTTATCTTTGAATCCAAGTCACTCACTTACCTGAACAGTGCTATGTGGGTACCATCACTCTTTGCCTCTTTTGGTTTCTCCTATACATAACAAAATAAGGTATTATGTGTAATTGGTACTGAGTTGGTAGATAAAGACAAGAATAATATAGTTCAGAAATATGTTAGTAGAAAATAAAAGGAAAAAAGTAAATATAAGGATTAAAGAGCCAAGGTAAGAGTATCATGAAATGATAGATCATGGGGTCAGATTAAGTATGAAAAATTATACTGAGCTATGAAAAGTGGGTGAGTTAGACATTTCATAGATGTTCTTAGAGAATAACAATTGTACATTTGTGATTTCAAAGATGATGAAGTGATTCAAAAGTTAAAAAGCCTTAGGTGTGGCAATGTACTCTGGCCAGGCATTGTTGTCCACCATATTTATTTCTCATGCCAATAAATATTATTGTGGAACTATGAGTGGAAATCTGGAAGCACTGGGTCCCATTGAAACTCAAGTCAATTTGGATTTCATCAAATACCACAGCCAGCTTAAGTCAATTCTCATACAGATAGAACTATTAGTTGAAGTATTTTGTTGTAAGGTCACAGAACATTAGAAATAACAAACATGAATTCATCCAAAGGCCAATAAAAGAGAGAATTTGGGAAATTGTTACCTCAATATGCAATAATAAATAATGTCCTAATTTTTACATCATACAAAGATATGCACATAATGGTAGATAATGCCCAATGAAACTCATTAAAAAGAGCTTCTTTCAGAAAAGCTTGGTTATAAATGTAAATACCCCATCAAATTAAAAGGAAATGGACCTTCACTCATTTATTTATTCTTCCATTGATATATATAAGATTTTTGATGGTCCTGGTTATGCCAGACTTAAAGATACATAATTACAAATAATTCCCAAATAATTGACTCCAAATCTTGCCCTTTGTTTCATCATTTAGAAGATCTACAGATAATTTAATTAGAAGGCAAATTATGATTCCATATTACAGAGGGGAGATCTGAGGTGAAGGAGTAGATAAAATGAAAGGCCTTTACTTCATATTTATTTTAAAATGTGTGGTCAAGTTTACAAAACAAATCTGAGAGACATGTTGAATATTAACTTAGATGCATTCTGTCTCATAAAAGGTAAGTACTTGGTCCAAAAATTTCACATTAGACTTCATGTACATGGGTCATTAAGCCTCTGGCAGAATAGAAATAGTCTGGGGAACATGGAGCAAGTATATCTGCTGTGCTGTGGTAGTCTGATTAATGCAATTTAATGTTTTTATCAGTTACTCATCACAAAATTCCTATTGAAGCACAAATATAGGGATTTGGGAGAGCACTTAAGTTCTTTTTCATTAAATTTATTGGAGTGACATTGGTTAATAAAATTATATAGGTTTCAGATGTACAATTCTATAAGTTTTTTAAATTCATTTTTATTGTTAGACTTACTGGGGTGACATCTGTTAGCAAGGATTACATAGATTTCAGGCATAAAATTCTACAGTGCATTGTCAACTTGATGTATAAGTTCACATCTATCATGACTTTCCATCACCTTATATTTAGCTTCCCCACCTCCTCTCCCACCCCCTCCCCTTTCTCCCCTCCCTAACCCACTCGTCCCCAAATAAACATTAAACTATTGATTGTGTCCTTGGGTTATTTGTTTCTTCATTTCTTTTCTTTTTGTTGCTTTCAGTTTTATATTCCGCATTTGAGAGAAGTCATACAGTTCTTGTTTTTTCTGTCTGGCTTATTTCACTAAGCATGATGATCTCCAGGCCCATCCATTTTGTCGCAAATGGCAATATTTCATCTTTTCTTACAGCTGAGTAATATTCCATTGTGTATATGTACCACAGCTTCTTTATCCAGTCATCTGTCGCAGGGCACTTTTGTTGTTTCCATGTTTTGGCCACTGTGAACAGCGCTGCGATGAACATTGGGGTACATAAGTCTTTGCGGACAAAGGTTTTCAGGTCTTTTGGGTAGATCCCCAGAAGGGGGATTGCTGGGTCAAATGGTAGCTCCATTCCCAATTTTCTGAGGAACCTCCACACTGCCTTCCACAGTGGTTGTACCAGTTTGCACTCCCACCAGCAGTGTACCAGAGTTCCTTTCTCTCCACATCCTCTCCAGCACCTGTTATTCCTTGTCTTGTTGATAATAGCCATTCTCACAG
>PVJL010001812.1:0-232675 GCA_004026885.1 Lyroderma lyra
GTGTGTGTGTGTGTGTGTGTGTGTGTGTGGTGTGTGTGTGCAAAGCAGTGAGTAGAATAGAGGATCCCTGCCTCTGCCTTGGGAATGGGTCATGGTAACAAGTCAAGGGCACTAGATGGAACCAGCTTGAGGGATGGCAGAGGGGAGTCCCAGTGGGAATTAGTAACAGCAGGGCCCTGCTGACCACTTGGCAACCCTGCAGCCGTGCCCTTCCTCCACCAATGTGCACCTCTTTCCTCTGCTTCCTCTAAAACGGTGCAAGTAGTTGGATTGAGATTGTGTGGCAAAGACTGCTCTCTGATAACCAAAATCTATGTTCTCCTCTTCCTTCACAGCTAGACCAGTCTCTCTCGCTGTCACATGTGGTCTTGTGGTTAGGTTATACCCTAGCCAATGGGAGATGAGCAGAAATACGTGCCACTCCTGGGACTGTCCCGGGCACAACTTCCATTACACTCCTTTTTGCTGGTCCCCCTGTCTGGCTGGCTGACACTGAGACAACCCATGGGTCCCCTTAGCATCCCTTAGTTGAAGGTGGCAGAGCATCCAGCAGCCTGAGACCACTAAAAGGACAGCCTCCTGCTGCCCTGATCATGCACCAGACCCGTCCCAGAAGGAAGAAGTAGCTTCTGTCACACCTGGGCCATTATGCCATTTGGAGTCTATTTGTTAGATCAACAAGCATTACCCTAACCCACTCAGACGACAAACAGAGTTGGAACAATAGCCACCCAGCTTTCACTGCTGAATCCAGCCAACGATGGTTTCACTGACCCCTTCCTCACTTCCAGCTATTGCAGGAATGGTGGTACCATCAGCTTAGGGCTGGCCAAAAAGGGAGGGTTAGCAGCTGTCTTGAATGGCAGCCTCCCAAGACTACAGAAAGGGAAACAGAGTCACACACAATGCTGTGGAGTTGCCAAGACAGGATGATGCACCCACATGCTAGCTGGGCTATGATCTAATGTGCCACATGCTGTCCCCAGGACAAGGCCAGCTCTGAGCATGAGGGCAGCGATGGAAGAAAAGAAAGGGGGGCGGGGGTTAAGGGGCAAGGCAGCCACCCCAACAGCAGGCGCCCCTGCCGGTGGCTGGGACGTAGAGCTCTCCACTTCCTAGAAAAGAATCCCTCCGGATAAATGTAATAAATCTTCTGTTAGGTAACACGGTTAGGTCTGTTCCTTTTGCTTCCAGGCCCCTGAAATTGGTAAAAAGAGCAATTCTTATGGGCCACAAGGGAAAGTACAACTCGGATGCCTGGACCGGAGCCAACTGTCCCCACAGCTGGGCAGCTTACCGAAGGGTTCTGCCAAAGCCAGGAAGTCATGTACTTGCATCCGACCCGCCTCACAGGCAGTTCTTGACTTTGCACTAACCTATAGGACACATCTGAGGACTCCAACCAGGGACAAAGAGACGGGAAACTGAGTCATATCCAACAAAGTGCAGGGGCTGTTTAGCGGAGAAGAGGGAAAAGCCCCAGAATGGCTGGTTCCAGGTTCCACACACCTGACCGCCTCCCAGATGGTTCTGATAGGACCAGTGCTGTGGGTGTACAGTTAGACAGACAGATCTGAGCCCTTGAGGCAGAGGAGAATCAGAACGCGGTCTCTCAGAGAGCTCTGTCTGGGGTTACAGGGGGGCGTGTTCGCAGGACCCTGCAGGTGCAAAATGCTGTGCTTCTGAGACAAGGGCCTTTCCCCAAACAGAGTGGACTCTATTGCTCTGTGCTCTCCGCTCTGGTACACCCCTTTTCTTTTATTCAAGGCCCCACTCATGCTTTCTAGGGTCACCTCTCCTAACCTCTGGACCCTGGGATAAGGGCCCAAGCCCAGCTTCAGGCACAGAGCACATATCCATGTCCTCTAAGCTTAAAGTCAGGCCATGTCTCTGGTGACAGTGATTAGTTCAGGATTGAGCGAGCAACGAAGTTAGTTTACTCCGAGTAAGTTCTGGGATTTAGGGAGGAGCCGTCAACGAGAAAATCTTGCTGTCTGCCACAGGTCTGAAATCAGGCAGGCAGAAATGAATATTCTGCAGCCTCTGCCCTGAGGACGGAGCCACGGACAGAGCTGGCTGAGGGCAGTGAAGAAGCGGGTTATGATCACATTGCTTACGCCCTGGTCCCAGCCGCGCCTGAAGGCGGAGCTTTTCGGTTTATTTATTCAATAGAGTCTGGGGTGTGATTTTTTTTCTCTCTCTCAACAGGAAGAATATTCTGGCTAATGTGGCAGGTTTGATGGAGGGGCCTTGGGAGGGACGTATGGGTCCTGAGGGAGTAATGAGAGTAAGAAATCAACCGTCTTCAAGAGAGGCTGCAGAAAGAGAAGGGAGGCCTGTTAGGCCTGGGCCTGGGACCCCCATGGCCACCCACCGCCAACACCATACTGATCATTGCGCTCCCTAAAAGCAGCCCAGGGAGAGCATCCCAAACATCCCCAGGCGCCCTCCGTGAAACTGCTCTTTGAAGCATTATGGTAACCATTAACAGCTGGCAGCCGTCCACGTGTCCACAGCTCAGGGGCTGGCCCAGTGAGCTCGCTGCCTTCAAAGTGGCACTTATGGGTGTGTGTAGTAACATGGAGAGTATTGACCATAGTGTGAGTGAGATCAGGGCAGGGAATTGTAGAGCCAATATGAACCCAACTATGTCAAAAGGGAAAAAAGGAATTACATGTAGGAAAAACAAAAGAAGTAAATGTACCCAGGAGTTCCTGCGTGGCTGGTGGGACCATTCTTCTTTCAGCTGCGCTTGATTTTCTAAATTCTCTAAACATTCTGTTTTTCTAATGGAAGAAAGTTTTGCATTATGTGAGTTGGCGACGCTGTACACAGGCAGAGGGACCGCTGAGCCGAGCAGCTTCTGAAAAGAAAAAAAGGTGAGGAGCCCCACCGCGCCTTTGCCCGGCGACAGGCCGGGGACAGGCCGGGGACACGGTCAGGCCCGGCCCCAGACGCCCCACTTGGGACCTGCGCTTGGTGTCTCCCTGCCCCGGCGCCCCGTCCACCAAACCAGGCCTCAGAGGAAATGTCCCGGAAAGGGCACCAAGCAGCGGTCAGGTGCGGGGCTGGCCACTCCACACTCAGCCACACGCCTGCTGACCGCGCCCCCGGCGCAACGCAGGTCCCTGCGCGCGGGCTGTGAATCGCTGTACCTCGGGCACGGGGTCCTGTTAGAAGGTCCTCCGGGCCCTGCCTCGGCCCCACCTGCTCCAGTCCCGTTGGACACGAGCCCCAGAGGGGAGAGTGGTGGGAGCTCACAGCCATGGAGCCACGCCCGTGACGCCCAGGGTGCCCCAGCGCTGGCTGGCACACGCGCCAAAGGACTGCCCTCGCCAAGTGGGCAGAATTGTTTCCATTTCATTACAAACCCAAGTCCGGGTAGGTGGTCCCCACCGGCTGATCAGACCTCAAGCCTCCAGAATCGGGGCCCTCTGGCTGCAGAATCCACTTCTCAGACGGGATCAGGGTAGAATGTGCAAGAACATAGGGGTGAGAGCCAGAAAGGTCCTTAGAAATGCCCTGATGCTCCTGGGACGGATGGAGAAACAAAAGCTGGAAAGAGCTGTGACCCGCCCCAGGTCACGGGCACGTGGGCAGCAGGGTTCAGGCTAAACCCCAGCTGTCCTGAACCCTTGCCTCCCAGTCACCCAGCTACCAGCTCCGCCCAGGGACAGGGAATGAGGAAGGCCTGCCACGGGCAGCAGGAGGCCTCAGGGCCACCCAGGGCCCCGTGCCTTGGCTCGTGGTCACCCTAGCTAAGCCAGGGTCTTTCCCAACATGATTTGAACATGTCCCCATGAACTTTTTTCTAATCTCTTCCCTTTCTACTAGGCAAAGCCCTACTTATCCTTCAAGACAAGTTAAAACCACACATTCTCTGTGAAGTGAAGCCTTCCTTGCCCCCCAGAGACAAGTTTGATTTCTCTCTCCTCTGCATCCCAACTGTTTGCTTAATACCACTATTACAGCCAGCCCGGGACACGCTTATTGACATTGGGGGCCAGATAACTCACTGTTGCAGGAGGATGTCCCATGCATTATAGAATTTTTTGCATCATCTCTGACCTCTACCCCCTAGGTGCCAGTAGTAACCCACCTACCCCAACAGTGATAAACTGTCCCCAGACATTACCAAAACCACCCCAGCCGAGAATCACTTACAGTTGTGTTTGTGTGTCCTTTCTTCCACTGTGCAGTGAATCCTGAGAAGGCATTTTGTCTTCCGCACTGCTCAGGCCCCACACACAGTGCGGGCCTAGTAGAAGCTGCCTACTGAATAAACGAATGAAAAGACCCAGACGAAACCTAGAAAGGCTGTGTGGCTTTTGAGCGCCACTGGGTGCATTCTCCATCCTAACCACTAGAGGGCAGAAAAGGCCTGCCAAAAGCGCAGAGCTGGTGCTGGGAAAGGCGGAGCTATGGGAGAACCCACTGACTGGCTTTTGGGGCTGTGCTATCAGGGCCCCCAGTCTTCCTTGCTAGTTCCTGGACATCTCCCTACCCTATAAATATCCCTGCTCCCAGAGCTCGGTCCTCAGAACTCTGCTCTTTTCTATCTATTCTCCTCCCTGAACAATCTCAGCAAGTGTCACAATACCATTTGTATGCTGATGATTCCCAAATGTGTATGTCCAGTCTAAGCATCTCCTCCAAGTCAGACGTGTGTTCCAGCTGCCTGCCTGAACCTCCTTTTTCAGATCTCATGAATAGACATCTGGATTTAGTGTAGCCACACCCAAGCTCCTGACAGCCCCCCAGTTCCTCACCACACCCCACTCTTCCCCCACTCTTACCCTTCTGGCTGCCCCAGTCCAGACCCTCAGACTCACTATTTCTCTCACCATCCTTCATCCAATATGTCAATAAGTGCTGTTGGTTCTACCCTCAAAATAAGCACTCCCTTATTTAAGCTTAGACCCTAAAACCTTGTCACAAGCTATCTTCTGTCACCAGGATCTCAGAACTGGTCCCCTGCATCCACCCTTGCTCAACCCATTTCAACAGTGAGTAGTCAGGTCTTGTCACTTCTCTTGTCCACTGATGACCTCCATCTCTCTCGGACGCACGTGAAAGACCTGGCAATGGCTGGTGGGACCCTCTGTCACCTGCTCCTTCCACCATTCTCTCTCTGACTTCATGTCCATCCACCCGCCCCAGCCACACTGTTCTCCCTGGTCTCCCATTCCCCGGCTTTGTTCCTTGTGTGCCATCCACCTGGCACACTGTCCCCTCCCACCCATGTGGCTCACTCCCTCCCCGATCAGGGCATTGTTCAAATGCCCCCGCCCAGTGAGGCCTTCCCTGACACCCCTTCTCCACTTACTTTTCCACAGCAGTCATCACACACTGAGACACTTGGTGTTATGCTTTGTTTCTTGTTTATAGATTCTCTTTGTTCTCCAATTGTGGTCTCAATAGGCTCACAACTACTGTCCGCAGTTGTGTCCCCAGCACTGGGCAGTACTCAGTAAATAGATGTGGGGTTGGTGAGTGAATGAAGGAAGGGGGCAAGTAAGGGCACATCCTCTGGGAAAGTGCCCTGAGTCGACCCGAAGGAATCGCTCTCTCAGTGGGCTTTCCTGAGAGGGGGCTTGTCCATGCAAGAGGCACCTTCATCCAAAACAGGACACAGAATTTCCCTGAAGTTGGGGGAAAGTCAAGGATGGATGACTAACATTGATTGGACACCTGTGATGTGTCCAAGAGGACAAACTGTGAAGCCCAGCAGGCGGGCTCAGCTTCACCACTTACCACCTGTGGGACCGCAGGCAGGTGGGCTACTACCCCTACGCTGTAGGTCCCTACCTGGAAACTGAGGACAGTAGTAAGACCAGCCCATAGGCTGCTGTGGGGGCTTAAGTGAGTTAATATGTGTGAAGCACATAGAACAGTGATTGACACGTAGGAAGTGCCATGAAAATGTAGCTACTGCTGATGTTACGCATCACATATCTCATCTGATGCTATCACAATACTATTGGATAAATGAGATTATTAACCCATTTTGCAGGTAGCAATGTTGAGACTTAGACAACCAGTTGCTCACCCAAGACCTCATATCTCATAGGGAGAACTTACACGCATGTTTACTTGGGTCAGGTCACCCTGGACCCCACGGACCCCACACTGCCACACCCACCGGAAGGGGGTGGCTCTCTCAGGCATCCGGGCCCTGCACTGAGGTGGGAAATTACACAGAGGTGCCAGAGGCCTGCCAGAGGCCCCACAAGGGAAGGTGGGGCATGGAAGGCCTTGGATAATTCCTCTGGGCCTTGGGGAGTCATCTGCCTATGGCCTGTGGTTAGCTGCTGACCAACTGGCATGTGTCACTTGGAACCTGGACTGCTTCGCCTGGAGACAAGCCACTCTTCAAGCAATTGGGAATTGTGGAGCGTGTGCAGTTCCGGAAGAAAACACAGCAGGTAGGAGCTACTTCCTGTTTGTTGCTCGCAGCCACCGGCCTCCCAGGATGTCCTGCTCTCTGACTGTGGCCTTCCTGAGCCCCCGCTGCACCCCTTCTCTCTCAGAAGTCGGAAGTGGAGGCTATCAGCCACTGGGGAGCAAGGTGCTGCATCAGGCTGGGAGAGCAGGAAGAGACGCGGGTGGGACTCAGCACCGAGGTGGACAGATGAGGGACGACGGGCAGGAGGGAAGCACCTGGCCCAGGCTCCTTGGCAGGGCCTGCAGCTTCACTCCTGGCAAGCTGCTGACCTCCCCCCACTCCCCTTCCTTCCCCTTTCTCCATCCTCCTCGGCCCTCCAGCCCCAGAGCGCCTGCCACGCGCTCTGAGCGGCTCTCTCGCTCTAGTCCAGGCCTCACCCACCCTCTCCCTTCCACACAAACCCCTTGTCCTGCCTTGCCTGATTGCTGCTTGTCTCTCAGGATTCTGCCTGAAGTCACACTCTGCCTGTCCTGATAGCACCCCTACCCTGGCTGGCTGGCATCCTCCTGGACCCCCTCCTCTTCTTGCCCATGAGCCCACCTCCCCACCACAGCAAAACACTTGCCCTCGGGAGCACAGCTGCCCCTTGCAGGCTGTCTTCTCGCACCAGACTGGGCACGCGTCAGCGATTCTGTCTGCCGGCCTGCTTTCTCCCAGCTCCTCCCACAGAGCCCGGCCTTGGAGCTGCTAACAGAAGCCTGTGGAAAGAAGGAGGGAAGCTCCCAGGGGTCCCCACTGGAGGACATACCACCTGGCCCCTCAGTCGCTCCTGAGCTCAGCCTCTTCCCCACACCCGACCAGATCCCCTCTGAGACACATTGACATTGAAGGCTCTGCTCCACCAAGCCCCCAAACCCCAAGTGGCAGGTTCCCAAACTCCACATAAGCAAACACGTCAGGAGTCCCAGGCCTGGGGAGAGGTTACCTGAGACCCAGGGGCTGAGACAGTCCCCTCGCGGCTGCCTGTAGCAGCTGGGAGCATCTGGGTGAGGGAGGGGCAGTCAGGAGCACAGTGCAGCCAAAGGAGCCCATCGGCATTGCTGCAGCCAGCAGGGCTTGGGACATCAAACCTGCCAGCTAAAACGCCCCATGAATATTTAACAGCTGTCAATATTTAATTAGTGCAGACAGATTAACTCTGAAATCACACCCATTTGGGCTGGGCTTCCCTCTCCCAGACGGGGAGTGTTAGAAGGAGAGGGGTAGGCCTCAGGGAGGGAAGGGGAGTGTTAGAAGGAGAGGGGTAGGCCTCAGGGAGAGGCCCTGCTCACGCCATATGGCCAGGGAGGCCACGCACTGCGCCCTCCCCACTTCCCCAGTCACTTCGCCTGCTTCCCAGAAGCCAAGGGGAAGGGTCTGCCTCTCAGAAGGGATCTGAACGCCATGTGGTGAGGGCAGTGCTGGGTGCTCTCCACGTTAGCTGCCCCCGCTGGGCCTCGGGGTCCCAGCCTGACTTCTGGGAGCAGGTGTCGGTGTGTAATTACCTGTGCTCCTTCGGCTCCTGTGGATTATGCTGCTTGTTTACTGCATCTGCAACAAGTCTTCTATTCCCTTTGAGTTTCTTTGAGCTTTACCACATCTTGTGCCACTTCCTTATTTAATGGAGTTTCCCTGGACTTCATCTTCTGGTAATAACTTGCTGTTGTTGATGCCTTCTTTGATGCAAACACTTAGTCAGGGACTTGTAAGCGTCAGAGCCAGACCTGGGCTCTGCCTGCCTCTCCATTCTGGGGTTAACATTCCAACACAGAGAGGGACTTGGGTTTCATGAATGCACGAGCTTGTTTCAGACCTCATGCCTGTAGGCATGCTGTGCTTTCTGCCTTGAGCATCCTTCCCCCTCTTTCTCCTCTAAAACTCAATTCAGATCTTTGTTCTCCAGGAAGCTTACACTGACATCATAATTTGTAATCATCTGTTTATCTCCCTGTCTCCCCTACTCTGAGCTCCTCAGAGACAGTATTCAAAACTTCTCAACACATCATGCCTAACTTATGAGTGGACACATAGTGGGTGTTTAATGATTTGTTTTTACTTATCATAAATTGAGGGGGAAAAGATTTTAGATTGGAACTGTAGATCTCTCAAAGCACATTGTGTAGATGGCTGTGTATCAGTTAGCTATTGCCGTATAACAAATAACCACAAACTTTCAGTAGTATATAATAATAAGCATTTATTCGCAAGGATATTCAGGTCAGCTGAAACTTAGCTGGTCTCTATTCAATCATGTTGCTTCAAGCCACAGCAACTTCAGCAGCTCTGCTTCTCCTGGGAAGAGTGGGGGTTGGTTGAGGTGGCTCTGCTCTGTCTCTCACCCACCCTGGAATAGTGAGCGTGCTCACCACACAGCAGTGGCAGAGGTGCAAGAGATGCCCAACCACACGAGCACGTTTCAAGTCCTTGCTTTTGGCACATGGCTAACTTCTCATTGACCAAAGCAAGTCATATGGTAAAGCTCAGAGTCAAGGAACAGGGAAGTAAACTCCACATAAGATGAAGCCATGGCAAGGGTAGTGCAGGGAAGTGATGAACTGGGGTCAGAATTTTAATTGACCATAGGTGGTTCCCATCACACCATGTACAGGACCCAGGAATGACAGGATCCAGGTGGGACAAGAAGCCAAATAAGCCCTACCGGCTCCTCCCTCCATCATCCCCTCTGCCCTGCCCCTTCCCCAGCCATCACAGTTAACAAAACAGCAACAGAGATGAGATATGAAGTTAAAGAAGCCACTGCTCTGAGCCACAGGTTTCAGCACAAAAGCAGAGAGAAGGGAAGAGAGTCAAAGCCAAGAATCTAAGTCAAAGCCAGTCTTCAGATGCCAAAAGACAGAAGTAAGGGACAAGGGCAAATAATGGGTGTAGGCCAAGGAATGCAGAAAGCCTGACCTTCGACCTCAAGTCAGCAGGCTTGGCTAAGGTTCCAACTTCTGGAGTTGCCTTGGGCAAGTCCCTCCCCTGTCTCAGGCCTCAGTTTCCCATAGGTGAGATAAAGACTTTGGATTCTAGAGACCCACATGTCCCTGATGACTGACATCCTGAACCCCTGAGTCCATGTTCTTCAACCTCTGCCTCATTTCCTTCTTCTAAACATAGATGGAATCCTTTCATCTCAACATTAAAATCAGGCAGCCCTCTTTCTGTCAATGTCATCAGAATCCCAAGCCTTCAGGGCAAAGGACGATCACTATCAGCAGGTCACTGGCAGGTGGGTGTCATTCTCGCTGACATGTGGACTCATGTAATGAGAGTTACAATAAGTAGCTGGTACAATGGAAAGGTAGAAATCCTCTTTGGCATCAGTAAAGTGTGGGTTCAAGTTCAGCCACCCCCATTTGCTAGGTGAGTAATCTTGGAGAGCCACCTAAGCTCTCTGGGTCTCTGTTTCTTTGTCTGTAAAATATCCTGAGCATAGACCCACACAGTGCTCCGGGGGAGTAAGTGACAGGACATGTGTAATGCATGGTGCCAGGCCCAGTGAAGAGGTCAATATATGGGACTTCTCTCCCTTTTATCCCAAGCTCTTGAAGCTTCATTG
This sequence comes from Lyroderma lyra, assembly GCA_004026885.1. NCBI lineage: Eukaryota > Metazoa > Chordata > Mammalia > Chiroptera > Megadermatidae > Lyroderma > Lyroderma lyra. The sequence goes on from PVJL010001812.1 coordinate 9,987, forward strand.
ATTCTGCCTCCCTCCTCTGCCTCAAACACACAGACACACACACACACAGACACACACACACACACACACACACACACACGCGCGCGCGCGCGACATATATAATATGTAAATATATAAATACTATTTTATATGTTATTATTAAAATACCTGGCAAGGGTTTAATGACTTCTTCAGCTAATTCCCTTTAGGCCCCAATGCCTATCTGTAGACATGGTGATTTGCACTGGGAAGGCATTATCCAATTTTTCTAAGTATTCTCTCTCCTACTTCTTATCAACTACAGTAACAAGGCTTCTGTCCCCTTCTAATTGGCCATCCCTTGGAGTTTTTTCTTTTCCTGGTTAAAGACCAATTTTACAAAGCACTTAGGTGTCTCAGCCGTTTTTATCATCGTCATTAATTTTATTTCCCTTCTCATTTATTAATGGGCCAGGTGGCTCTCAAGGACCACCTTCCCTGATATATTTGTAAAACACCCTTCTAATTCCCTCTGGCGGTCCCAAGGCTCTCTCCAGCTTTAACTTCTTCCTGTTATAGCTTGCCCTTCTGCTTCTCTGAAGGCTTTGCTGATCCCAGATCTCCCTTTCTCTGCCCCTACCCGCACTGTACTCCTGCAGCCTCTGCCACCCCATCTCCCTGCCTCAGAGGCTGTCTCCATCTCGAGGCTTGGAGGGCCCCAGTAGCAGCAAGGGTTTGTCTGGCTGACCCCATCCCTATTCTGCTCCCCCTTGGTGAGCAGAGGGGCCCTTTTATCCATGTTGGCCTGCACATGGTAGGGCTCAGAAAGGCCTAGACCCTGTCCTGGTCCCTTCCCAGTAATCTCCCCAGGATTCCTGACAAAGGCAGCTCTGGACAAGGAGCACCAGTCATTCATTCATTGTTCAAAAACAACCTTATTGAGATATAATGTACATACCATACGATTTACCCATTTTAAGTGTTTAATTATTAAATTCAATGTTTTTAGTAAATCTACCAAGTTGTACAAGCATATTCAACAATCGGTTTAAGCGTCATCACCCCAGTAAGATCTTTCACACCTATTTGCAGGTGATCCACTTCCCACCTCCATCTTCGGTCTTCTTCTCTCTCCAGATTTGCCTTTTCTGGACACTTCATGAGGAGAATCATACAACGAACAGTTTTTTGTGTCCAGCTGTTTTCATTTAGTGCAAGTTTGGGGTTCATCCGTGCTGTAGCATGCGTTGGTATTTCCTTCTTTTTTACTGCTGACCAGCATTTCATTGTGTGGATAACCACATTCCATTCAGCCCTTCACCTGCTGATGGACATTGGGGTAGTTTCCACTTTTGTTGATTATGAAGACTGCTGCTGTGAATATTTGTGTGTGTGGACATATGTTTTCATTTCTCTTGGGTAGATACCCACGAGTAAAATTGCTGGGTCATATGGCAAATTTATGTTTAATTTTTTAAGAAACTGACAAGCTGTTCTGCAAATTGGTTGCACCATTCCACAATCTGACTAGGAATGTATGAGTTCCTGTCTCCTCCCGTCTGGCCAGCACTTCACTTGTTACTAGATGTCCATTTTATAATAACCATTCTAGCACTAAGAAGTGTTATCCTATTGTGGTTTGGATTTGCTCTCCTCAGTGACTAATGATGTTAAGCATCTTTTCATAAGCTTAATTTCTTTATTTTTTAAATGGATATGCATGCCTACTACGTGTCATAACTGTACAAAGAACAAAACAGTGAACAAAATAAATAAGATTCTTCATGGCATTTGGATTCTTGTAGGAGAGATACACAATACCCAAGACAGTAAATAAAGCATAAAATGTTAGGTGGAGAGCGCTGCCAGAGAGAAAAAAGTTAAAGCAGGAAAGGGAGATATAAAATGTTAAGGGACTGAAATTTCTGATAAGGCAGTTAGAAAAACCTCACTGAGTAAAGGCTTGAAGGCAGTGAGGGAGCTTACTACAGGGTATAATAAAAGATAGAGTCAAAGAAGTAAGGGCAGCCAGGTTGTGCTGGGTCTTAGAAGACATAAGAAAGTGTGTGTGTGTGTGTGTGTGTGTGAGAGAGAGAGAGAGAGAGAGAAACAGAGAGACAGAGACAGAGAGAACATGTCATTGAAGGACATTAAAGGTTTTGCTACATGTTAGTGACCTGGCCTGACTTCTGTGTTCCCAAAACTACTCTGGTCAAGGGTGGCCCATGGTGTGGGAAGCAGGGGCAAGGTTGGAAGCAAAAATCGCAGGCTGATGAGTCAGGAGGCTCCTGAATGAGCCATGACACAACAGATGATGGTGGCCCAGACGAGGGTGCATGAGGAGAGGGAGGGAAGTAGATGGACTCTGGATACACTGTAGATGCAGAGTGGACAGAACTTGCCAGCTGCTTGGATGTAGACTGAGAGAAAAAGAAAAAAGTCATGAATGACACTGGGGTTTTTAGCCTGAAAAACTGAAAGAATGGGCTTTCCATTAACTGAGACAGGACCAACTGCAATAAATCAGGTTTGGGAAGAAAAGATCACAGCTCAGTCTGGGCCATGTGACATGTGACATGCCCATTAGATGCCTGAAGAGATGTGGCGTAGACTGTCGGATGTGCAGATGCAGCGCTCACAGAGGGTTTCAGGAATCCTCAGCCTACAGCTGGCATTTTAAAGCCATGAAACATGAACAGAATGGAAACCAAAGGATTATTTTATTAATATCTGAGCCCAACGTAGGTATTTCTAGTATAACTCACTTGGAGAACATGGCTGAGGCCAGGAGGTCTAACATAGGCTGACCAGATATCCCGTTTTAAACAGGACAGAAAGCAATGGTACGCCCTTGGTCAGCCTAGTCTAACGTGTCTTCTCAAGCTCGTCCCCTGTATCTGAAAGTAGGCCTAACTCGTCCACCCTATTTGGGGTCCAGAGGATGAGGCCAGCACTGATCTTTGGGGCCTGCCTTGTCTGCTTACTGTCTCCACATTAAACACAGAAGGCAGAGCCTGTCTGATGTGTGCCCACAAAAACACAGCAAGTAACTGAGGTGACAGTGTACCAGGTGCAGGATCTTGCCCACTCTTTAACGTTCCCATGAGAGTCCATATCTTGACCTGTCACATCATACAACTCCTCTTCCCTGGTGGGGGCATTAGTAGGGTGCGAAGAGAAAGTGGGGCATGAGAAGAGAGGATGAAGTTTGTTCCCCAAGCAAAATTCTCTCAACAGGAGGGAAGAAGTAGGCCTTTTAGTCTGCATAACTAATACTGGTTGTGACAATGTAAGAATCACCAAGTTTGTGCCATCTCCTGCTTTGTCAGCCACAGCAGTGTTACTAACCATAGGCCCTAGCCCCTGCTGCAGGGACATGTGCAGTCTCTGTGTTCAGGCTTCTAACCTTGCTCCATCCACCCAGTGATGCATGGAGCTCCAGCCCCAACTTGATTATCATGGTGGGAACTCCATGCCCTCTTCATTCTCCACCACATTCCCTAATAGATTCTCATAGTATCTAACACTATCGATCTCTCCAACATGTTCTCTCCACCTGGCTCTTTGAACTTAATGCTAGGCATTGACCCCCCCCCCCCCCCCGCCCCCCGCCCAGGCCTAGGAACTTGGCAGCCTCTTACCTATGATTTGAGCTTTAGCTCTAACTGGCTCAGGATACCTTCAGGATTCATCACCTAATCCTTCCAGCCTCCCACCCCTCCCCTTTACTCCCACCACCTCATTCCAGCCGATGGGATCTTCTTATAGTACTGAGCACTCTTCCAACCAAGTCATGTAACAGGTACAGAAAAGCAAAGAAACACAATCTTGAAGAAAACGTATCTCCTTCCCCAAACTATGGCATATGTGGAATATAATCCCTGTTACCTTGCAGATCAAAAAAAAAGTTATTAAATTTTAGCACAGGGTTGAGGTATTTGAATTTCAAGGACTGTCTGTGGTAAGCAGAAAAAAGATTGTTCCAAGATTGAGCAGAGAGTTGACACAAATGATAAGTGACAAGGTACAATCCAGTGGTCCTCAGACTTCAGGATTTTGTAGTTCAGCAAAAATTTTAAAGAGAAAATTGGAGGATTTAACATAGAGTTTCCAACGTTGTATCCTGCCAAGTATAGCAACTCAAAAAATCAAGGATGTTTTAATACCAAAGAAGTAGGAACGATATAATCCCCCCCCAAAAAATACTATTGAAAATGAATACATTTAGCTTTACGAAAAACTCACTCATGTTTTTTCTCACTTATCCACAACCTGAAGAAAACTTTAGCATAAAGCACTGAAAGACCAAAATTAAACACATTAATTTCCACAAAATATGCACAATGCCATAAGGGTTCAACCCTCACCCAGATGTTGCCTTTTATAATCTACACGGGAGTGGAGAGGCCCTGTGATGAGCAGGTGCAGGAAAGGGGTCCTGTCTTGCCCCGGAGTCTTTCTTTGTCCTTTCTGAACAGCTGACTTCAAATAGTTCATTGTCATTGTCGGTCTTCCCAAGCTTCTCAACTTTATATTCCCATCACCAATTTTCCCCACAGTCTCAGCACTTGGTTGCTGAGTTCCCAAGAACAAGTAGGTAGACATTAGCTAAATTCGGGGTTAAGGTTAAGGCTGCCTCTGTTGGGTTCTGCAGCCACCTCTTGGCCATGCACAGGAAGAGCCATAGCGTTACATGCCTGCAAAGTTTTACTGATCTGTTCAATTTTTATTACTATCCATGTCACTATTAATATACATGGTCAGAATACCTTCCAGGAAAATGAGACATAGTGGGAATAAACAGTACGTGGTAGAAAGTTACTTTGGAGTCTACAAAAGTCAGATAGCATGGAATTATATGACTTCTGAGTCAGAAAGGATGTGAAAGTCTAGAAGAGCCGCAAGGACAGTGCAAAGCTCGTGAGCTGAGAGACAGAGAAGCCATGATCTGGAGGTGGTTGGGCGGCTGTGGTTTCCAGCCCTCGTTCTGCTGGCCACATGACATCAGGCAAGTCACTTAACTCTACTAAACCCCAGTGCTTCACCTGTAACAAAATGCAATGTTACCAGCCTCAATGGGCTGTGAGGAAGAGCAGAGGAAATCATGCAGACAGAGCATCTAATACTGTGCCTGGCCCAAAGTAGGTATTCCTTTCTTTCCTTCCCTGTTTCCTAGACCGTAGGGAACATGTCCAGGCAGAGCAGACATAATGAAGAGAGACATGTGAAAAGGTTAAGGGTAGATCCTAGGTAAACATGGGACAGATTCAATAATATAACTAATAATCCACCCGTGGGTCCAGCTGGCTTACTTAACCAGGCTCTGTAGCCTTGAGTTGGTTTTGCATACTTGCCTCTTTCAGCACTGAGATGCTCCTGAGATGCAGTGAGGTCCCTACACCAACTGCCTGAATCTTCATCAGGACGGAGGGCATCAAGCCCTCACTCACAAGCACCCTGTGGCCCCATCACTCGCTCATGCTGGGCGCTGTGCTGGATACCTTGCATGCAGAACTCCTGAGAGGCAGATATTATCATCTGCTTTCATCACACACGTTGCATAGTGAGAGGAGCAGAGGTTTGTAATTTACTCAGACATCAGCCAGTACCCGAGAAACTCCATCGTGAAGCCACGTTTGCCCTTGTTCTTTGCACTCCCATGTTGCCCCTGCCTAGGGAATGCGAGATGACCAGAGAGAAACAGGGGGAGAGACCTCTCCCCAAGGCTGCAGCTCAAGAAGAAATCCTGACCCATCTGCTGTGTGCTGCCGGAAGAATCACAGAGGTGGGGACGGGACATTATTTGGAGGGATGGAAAGGGCAGTCAGAGCTTTATCACTGCCTCACCACCGTCCCCTCCCCTTCTTCTCTCTCCCCTTCACCAGCCTCCCCTACCCCCTCTTCTCCAGCCCACCCCCACTGCCCCCCTCCGCTGCTTCCTCTTCCCCTCTCTCTCCCACGGGAACATCAAGGAACCCAGCCCACCTCTGCCTGAGCTGTCTCCCCGCATCAGGACCCTGGCTCTTTCCCCTCACTGTCCAGCCCAAGAGTGCTCTCCTACCTTCCATTCGTTTTGTCATCTTACCCCGTCTCATAATTCCATGCTTCTCCCAGAGAAATTCAAAGGCCAAAAGAAGAGATAAGATGGCTTTTTAGTCAATAAGCCCTTAAGCAAGTTTCTCAGAAGGATGCTTTTTTGACAATCGTGCAGGCTTTGTTTTCTCCATAATTTCATATGATCGGAATTAATCAATCAGTCATCAGCAAGTGCCAATTGTGTGCTTCACACTGAGGAAGGCATCTTACCTATATGGTGGCATTTAATCCTCACAGTACCCCCTCATTTTACAGAAGAGGAAACTGAAGCTCAGAGAGGTGACAGGATTTGCCCAAGGTCACAAAACAAGCAAGTAATGGAGACAAATGTAGAAAGAAGCTCATTAAAAGAAAATTCCTACACTTTGTCATTGAGATATGTATGAGTCATAGAGGTGTAGCAGCCAGATTCTTGAAATACAAGCAGTGTAAACACAGTCTATCTCACTTAAGCAAAAGGAACTTTTCCGGAAATTTATCTGAGGCTCAAGGGATGATCAGCAGGAAGACTGGAGAATCGGCCGGAATGTGGGTGGCCCGGAATCACCGGGAGGGCCCTGTGTGAATGCATGGACAGCAGGGCCCCTCTGTCGGGCATGCCCCGTGGGTGCATGAGCTCCCTCTCTTTCCACAGGCTTGGTGCCTCGTGTCTTGCTCCCGATGTTTCAGTGACCACGCTTGTTGATGATCTTTTTGGTGACAAGCCCCAGATTGTTGTCTTCCCAGATTGTAGTTGATAGGGAGGGAGTAACCCCCAACCACCAGGAGGGTGACACAAAGGAGGGAGCCATCAGCAGGGGTGGGGGACACGCATCGTAGCAGGCTTCACAGGCTTGAAGGGAAAGCAGGAGCAACCTGCTGACAGCCTGCTGGGATTGACTGTTCTGGGAAGCCAAGCTGAGCCTGCCCCATGCATAGGCCCCCTTGCTCCTCCCAGCACCCCACTGCGCAGGTGAGGAAACTGGGGTTTCTGTGTCTTACCCAAGACCTCACCATGATAAGTGGCAGAGTCAGAATTAAATCCAGGCCTGGTTGACTCTACAATCCAAGCTCTTAACTGCTCCGCTGTCGAATAATGCCTCAGTATTACCAAGTATAATACATGTCAAAGTGCTCTCAGGTTCATTCATTGTCTCAGTTCCCACCTATGGCAGCCCTGCAAGGAGGTGGGACAGGTAAGACTACTCATTTCACAGCCAAGCAAGTGGGACCCAGAGATGCTAAGTGGCCCACCCAAGACCACACACGATTAACAGAAGGGCCAGAACCGCGGCCCTCTGACTCAGCTCCGCCCTTGATGCATATGCTGAGAGGGTCCTGAGTAACCCCCAGGGAGGGGCATCAAGAGAGAACAGGAAATGCCATTCATTTCCATACACTGGCATTTAATTCCCAGGCAGACCATCTGACCCCTCGCCCCAAGCAAGCACCCAAGGGCCATCCAGGGCCCAGATTCCTACCATCTAGGGGCTTGGGCACAATTAAACACAAATCAGAAATTGTTGCCTAATGAATTAGCAACAGGTAAAAGCAATCAAGCCATCTGTTGCCTGCCACCCACTGCCACTGCCTAATCCCCTTTCTCGGCTGTGTCCTCAGCTCTGTGCTCAAACACAAATTAATATACTGGCCTTTGCATATGTATTTATGGCTTCAAGTGGGGAGAGAGCCGCGGGAGCAGGTGGCAGGAAGGCATTCACTGCAGATGCTTTGCTCATGCAAATGTCCTCGGGTCCTAAGGGAAGTCAGCTGAAGGGCAGATGAGATGGGGAGCAAGGGAGGGAGAAGAGAGGCCCAGAATGGCCAATTAGGGGCCTGTGAGGATGGTTCTTGGTGCTCAGTTCCAGGACAGAAGCATCTCCATGCCCTGCTTGTCCCCTCTGAGGTCTGACACCACTCACCCACATGAGAAACGCTGAGGCCAGGCCAGATGACCATGGCCAGCAGGGGGCTGGATGGAGCAGGAAGGAGCCCCAGACACCCTGGTGACCAGCCCGCATAGGAGCTAGTCTTGGGCCACCTATCAGATTCTAAGGTTCCTCATTGCTCTGTGAGCCAGCCACGCCCAGTTGGGTTTGACCCAGAATGCACATGACTGTGAATCATGGCTGGTGTGGAGTGAGTGCCTGGCACAAGTTGAGCCCTTGGCTTTATTTTGGCCTTGCAGAAACCTTATGAGGTAGATGCTGTTCTAGCCAGTTTATAAATGGGTAGCAAACTGAGGTTGCAGTGAGGTTAAGTTCAATGATTTGTCAACAGGTACTTGTGGTGGGCCTAGGCAGGGCCCAGGTTCCAGGCAGGCACTTGAGCTGCAAAGATAGTCCAGGCAGAGCTGATCCCTGTCCTCATGGCAGGGTCACAGTCAGCTACCAGTGCTGCTGAGTAAGAAAGGGGGATGGATTGGTGGGTTAGGGACAGGCAGGCCTCCCAGATAAGAAGTGGAGGAAGTGTGTCCCAAGAAGAGTGACAGTGAGTTCAAAGCCCTTGAGGAGGGAAGGGCTTGGTGGCTCAGCAGGTGTGGCCAGGACTTTTTAAACAGAGGGCACAGCTGCAGGGGAGGTAGAGACAAAGGCAGGCCCCAACCAAGTAGAGCCTTATCAGCTCTATAGGAAGTTTCAGAATCTTCTCCTAAGTACAAGAGGAGGCTGCTGCCAAAGTCACCTGGGTCAGCTGGACTCCAAGGACAGGCTCCTGCCACCATCCCCTCACCTAGAGCTGCTCCTCCCACGGGAGTGACCAGGAATGACCAGTCACCTACTTGGGAAGTCTGCCCGTGGTCACAGAGGGCCCTGGGGCTTACTACACTGGGGTTTTCTCCTCCTAGTCACACACAGGGACTGCACAGAGCTGAGGGAATGTTCTGATTTTAAAGTTCTAAGTTACCCAGAATGGGGACAGCAAAGGAAGAAAAGAGCCCTCCACCCCCACCCCCAGTAAGTCCTCCAGGCCCATCAGGGCTAACTCAGGCTTGGGAGGCACAGCTCCAGCATCCAGGAAGCTGTCTGGGGGCTCAGAGAAATAGCGGAGCCCCTGAGCTCATGATCTCACAGTGAAGTAGGCTCTGGGAGAAGTCCCAGCCCCTCCCGCCCTCCCAGCCCAGGTAGTGGGGACAGCCAGCCTCCACCTCTTCCCAGCTGTAGGGCCCGGAGCCCCACCTCTGAACCACTCCACACCCCTATTCTCCCACCTGGAAAATGAATTGGGCCTCGCTCATAGAGGCATGATGAGGATAGGACCTCGTCTGAAGATGGCACTTAGTAGGTACTCAATACATGCTAAGCAATGTCACTGTGACCCTGCATCTGCTCCCAGGCCACTCCCCTCTCCAGCCAATCAGCATCTACCCCAAATCTCCCATTATCCCAGAGCTTAGCCGCATCTAAAGTTTAAAATCCCTTGTTAAAATTAAGCTTCAGAAAAATCCAGAAGAAAAGGCAGGAAAGGGAATAGGGAAGAAGAAAAAAAGGAATGAGTTTTTCTCAACTGAAGCTAGACCCCTAATTCTGTTGGTGGCCAGGGACAGCCTTGCTGCCAGCTGCTCTTGCAAATCAAAGGCTGCAGAGTAATCAGCTGCAAACAAAGCTCAGGGCTCTTAGAGGGTGGGAAGCCAGCAAGGAGCGCTCACCTCCTCCTGGGCTCACAGGAGGGCCTCGGGCAGGCCTGGGCCATGCCAGAGGTGGGTTGGCAGGCATTTAATTGGTGGGCAGGTAGGGGGAGGGTGGTGAGTGCCATCTGTGGGCCAGAAGGAGGCAGAAGCTTGAGACCAGCATGGGTTGTGCTGTCAGACCTGAGTTCGCATCCTGTGACTCCAGCCAGCCACACACATCCTTAAGCCTCAGTGGTTTCACCTTTGCTGCAGAACGTGAGAGCCACCTGGCTGGCCCAGGGGTAACACACAGTAGGAGCCCCTTGCGTGGTGCTTCTTATTCACTCTCTTCTCCTTGCAGGCAAGGGGGGAATGGAGTGAGCTCTGGTTTTCAAACAGGCCTGTTGTCTGTCCCACCTCCACCAAGCTGTCCCTCTTCCACTCCCCAGAAGCCATCCTCCTTGTGTCTTCACGTCAAGCTGCTCATCTGGGCTCCCGGGCCATCTCGTTTCTCTCTCCATTCTGACCCCCACGGCCCATGCCTACCTCCCCACTGTCTCTCCTGGCCGTCTCAGCAGCCTCCTTCCAGGCCTCACTGCACAGGCCTCCGCCAATCCCATCAAGAGCACAAGGCTGCAGATGCCCAGGACTGCTGGTTCCCAACTTCTGCTCCAAGCCAGCTGCACTGCCCGGCACCGGCTCCACTGGGCGGTGAAAGCCAGCCACACTCTAGGTGTCCCTGGCCCTATGGAATGGCCAGCACAGCACCTGGTACAAAGCTGCATTCAACTGCCAGTGGCTAACATCCCCCACTCCATCCTCCCCTCACTCAGCGCCCGCCACCCCTGACTCTCAGCCTACCCTCGCTGGCCTTTGCTCATGTTGTCCATTCCACTGGAAAGGCCCATTGTCCTTCTGGGTCCAAGTCCATTGCTTTATTTTCTTTCAGAATCCTATGAGCCAGAACTTTTTCTCCTCGCACCATGCAGAATCTGGGCTCTGTCCTAATGCTTGGCAAAGCCTACTTATAATAGGGTGACTTGCACCGATGGAGCAGGATGTTGTTAGCTCTGCCTGAGGGGCCCATGAAGAGAGCTACCTGGGAGCACAGAGCGTGGAGCTACTCCAGGTATGATGCCTGGTGTGAGGTGTCGAGTGTGATAATGCTGAGGGGCAAAAGCGAGAGTGCATACGTGTCCCCCAGCCCCCAGTCCCCAGGACTCCCTGAGCCAGCACACAGACCTCTCCCACTCCTCTCACACACTCACTGCACAGAGACATCTTGTACGTCTTCACATTCATAAGCCCTATGATTGATACAAATTATTCAACAAATATTGAAATAGAATTTTGGCTGTGCTCTAGCAGCCATAATCCTGCTAGGCAGATCCAAACATTTCCAGTGACTGCATAATAAAATAGAAAGCAATGACAAGGTGCTCCTCCCTTTACAAGGTGCTATTCACAATCATGACCTCACGGAGGCCCCACAACCTGGTCCCACGCCTCAGGTGCAGGGGCCAGCAGGCATGGTCTGTGCGAAGCAGTGCTGGTTTCAGACCCCATCTTGGGACTCAGAGGCAGGATGTGGGGAGCTGGCTGGAAACAGAGCTCCTCTAACCTGTGGGGCTGTGCCTCCTCCTTCTGTGAGACAAAAAAAACTGGAGTGTTCCATGTGGGTTATAGTCATGGGGGGTAAAAACACCACACACCCTCCCTCAAGGCTCAGCTCAAGACAACTTCCTCCAGGAAACCTTTTCTGGAAATCTGCCCCCGCCCCAGGTTCTAGTATGTTCCCATAGCTCCAAACCTGGACAGGTGGCATAAGGGCCTGTTTGCACCTCCATCACCTGTCTGCTACAGCAGCCTTTGCCTTATCAGCAGGGACAGGGTCTCACTCACCTTTGCATCCCAGAGCCAGGCACGATACCAGACACACCTCAGACAGTTTCCAAGTTTTATCAAGCGTGTAAGTAAACGAATGAATGAATGAATGGAGGATTAGCCCAGGACACAAATCAACTCTATGCACAGCTACCTTAAGAAGCAAGGCTCACTGCATGTGCATGAATGGGGAGAGGGAGGAGGAAGAGTGTTCTAGAAAGAGGGTGTGGGAGCCTGACCACACCTCGTCCCTTCAGCCTGGCAGTTTTCCCAAGGAGGGATGGGGAAATCTTCTAGACGGTAAAGGGGAACTGAATAGGCAAGAAAGTCCCTCTGCCTATGGTGGGGTCTCCAGAAGGGGCCCAGCCCTCAGCCCTGAGTGCCTCTTCAGCTCCAAGAATAAGTGAGAAAGCCAGCATTCTGTCACTGTACCTGCCAGGGCAAAGGAGTCCCTCCAATCCTCCCCAGTGCCACCTGCACCCACTACCAGCTCCCTCGGCTGGAAGTCCCCAGGTGCTTTTTCCTCAAGTACATGTACCTGCAGGAATTTGGGAAATGATCAGGCAGAGAGCTGTCATGCCCAGCCCATCTGCAAACTTGAAAAATGTTGATCTTACCCAGATGCCCAGCGTTGCATCTTGTCTGTAGCCAGTAGCCTACTGTGAGCGAGTTCATTAATATTCGTGTTAATAATCTCCCATGTTTGCTTCACGCTTTCTCGCTTACAAAGCACTTTCAGATCCACAGCGTCCTCCAATCCTCACCACCAGACTGGGAGGTCAGCGGGACAGCAATTAGCATCCCCATTTTACCGAGAAGAGAACTAAGGCCCAGGGAGAGAAGGGACTTAAGGTTGCACACAGCAGCCAGCCTGGGAGAGCTCAGCACAGGAGCTCGTGGTCCGGACCCCAGACCAGCACACAGCCTCTCCACCTTGCTGCCAACCCCTTTCCTCAGCTGCCTGGTCAATGTCATTGTCAGCATCATCTCGGGTGATCAGTTCTCAGCCATTCTAAAGACAGGCTTAAAATAAATAAGAAAGGCAGGCTTCAGCCATCTGCCAAAGTAGGTAAAATGGCCTGCCAGCAACTTGCTGAGAGACCTCGGGCTAGAGATTTTCCTTTCTGCCCCTCCATGTCCTTGTGTCTCAAGTGAGAGGACTGTCCTCCTGACCTCCTCCTGCCCCTCTGTGATGGCTGATGGCTGAAACCTGAGGGCCCTACCTTGGTGCCTGGCTCGGGCTGGCAGCCACCATGCCCCGAGAGCCTCTCCTTAGGATTCCGGAGCAGGAGGAATGGGCAGCTACCTATCATCAGGTGGAGCTACCAAGCAACAAAGGACTCCCAGGAATCCTCCTGAGAATGAGAATAGAATAAACCAAAATCACTATACTATAGCTGCTCTGTGACAAATGCTTTATGTTATTATCAACGTGCCTTAAAATAGCTCTACCAGAAGCAATTATTGTCATTCTTTATGAGAAACTTGAAAGATTAAAACACCTTTAGATGAGAAACTTGAAGCTCAGAGAGGTTACTTGATTCACCCAAAGTCACACAGCAAACAGCAGAGGCAAGATCCAAATCCAAATCTGATCTGATTTCTCTGCCGTAAATGCTTAATGACCCAGAAGGTGGAGCAGGAGGGGCGTACATGCATCCAGCCTGCCCCACCTCCCTTCTCCTTGTTTCCTTCCTTGCTTCCCCTGGAGTCTTGGCCTAGGGCCCCCTCCACCACACCAGCTCGCCTTGTCATCTCAGCCCAGGCTGAGATTTATGGATCTCACTTCAAGGAGGTTTCTTTAATAATAACATTTATAATCATTTTAGAAATTAAGAGCTGAGGATGCAAAGAATTTTAATTAAAATAATCCACAGTTGATAATTATATGACTCTCTTAGCTGGAACCATCTTTTCTCAATCTGCCACCTCTTCAAAGAAATCGGGAGATAACCATGAGCTAGTGAGCAAGACACAGGATGACCAGGGGTCTCTCTCAGAGGCTGTCATGGGATTTGGGGTCAGTCCCCTGTATGCCATGCAGGGCTGCCTTCCCAAGGGCAAAGAGCCCTTCTGCAGCCCTGCCCACCTGGCACACAGTCATCTGCTGGATCCCCTGTGGGCTCAGAGGGGTTAAGGCTGAGACACAGAGGGAAATGTAAAGGCAGTGTAGCGAGAAACAGAACTCTCACTCAGCCCCAGCCTCTCTGTCCCAGCCCCACCCTCATCCTTACCTCAAGCATTTTCCTGCCCTGTGTGGTCAGGAGAGGGCAGTGAAGGCCATCAAATTCAGACCTGAACCATGGACTCAAGGAGGGGACATAAAGGACAGGAGAGGAGCCTGGCTTGGCAAGGCTGGGCACCAACAAGTCAATACAACCCCGCCCCACGCCTGCCCCTGAGGTACCATCTGTTCAGCCCTGGACCCACGGCATCCCACAGGACACAATGGAGGACGAGACACACCTCTTCCCCTGAGAAGTTCACATTCCTGCACAGACGATACACCAGCTGTAATAGAAACCAGACATAAAAGAAGATGGTTTATGTCTAAGATGAAGCTGCAGCCATGAGGGCACAGCCATCAGGAAGGGCTTCAGAGGGAAGGTGACACCTGGGCAGGGCTGTGAAGGATGAATAGGAGGCCACCAGCTCAATGACAGTCATGACCACCAGAGTTTTCTAACTGTGTGTCAAGCACAGTGTTGGGCTAGTGCAGCATCTCATTCAAACTTGACAACAAGCATGAAAGACAAACTATATTATTAGCACACTTGCTATTTTCCAGGTAAAGAAACAGGCTTGGAGAGATTGCATCACATGTTTGAGGTCACTTACTAAGAGGCCTTGAACCCCAAACCAGCGATCCCAACTCTTTGCTTACTCTGGATGTGCATGTTCCAAGATAACAGATTGCTGTAACAGGCACTTCTGCCACAGAGGGGACAGGTCCAGGGGCTCCAGGATTCAGACTAGGTGACAGCAGATCAAGAGACAGCACACGGGGGCAATGGGTGGGCTTTATCCTGCCTGACCAGTTTTGGGAAACCTTAACTGAGTGACTCTCCTCTTTGGGCCTTGGTTTTTCCCATCAGTAAATCCAGAGTGGGGCTGTGTTAGAGACCCTTCTGGCTGGGGCAGTTGTGTGTGGGGGCGAAGGGGGTCTTTAGCTTCCTGAGCCCGCTGACTCTGCATCTCAAGCAGAATGCCCCTCCCCACTCCCGACACTGGAAGAAGAGAGTGCACAAAGATAGTCCCTACCGGGAATCCACCCCAAATCCACTGAGCAAAAGTGTGATGGGGAAGGAGATCCTAATAGTGACCTCAAAGTGACCTCTCTTGATTTCATTAATGCCTCCGTTTCCTCCTGCTAGAGACAGGGGACATGGATGGGTCAGCTGGGGAAGTACTTGGACGTTTTCCAACAGGATAGGATGGCTGTCCTGGCAGCTGAGGCTGGACTTGTCCTCCCACAGGTTCTCTCTGCAGCCCAGGGTGGTGCTGGCCCTCCTGGTCCAGGCAGTTTCTCTCCCCTCCCCCAACCGGAGAACCCCCAAGCAATGGACAGGGACCGGAACAGGATTATAAGGACTCACTCATGGATATAATTGGTTCTCAGCCTGAGGAGCTGCAAGGGGCAAATCCACGATGAAAATTGTGAAGGGCCCAAGGCTCCAACTCTGACAGCAAGATGGCCTGGAGGACGGGGTGTGGGGGCTGCAGCCAGTACAGGGTGTGACCCAAGACTGCCCTCCCATCCCCATAATTGCATCTCAGGTAGTGTTCAGTCTCAGGTCAGCACCTGTTCTGTGCCCCCTAGAGGGTCAACGTCTGGAGTCCACGAGAATAAACGTGGCCCACGCATACCCAGCGCTTCTGCAGAGCAGCTCTGCCACGTTGGCCGTCTGTGGAAGGTATGCCAGTTTTACAAGCCTCCAGGCTGAGGACAGGATGGAGTAAGTGAAGGCTGGGAAGGAGGATGTGACTCTCCTTCTAAACTCTGCCCAACAAAGCGCATCGTTCACACCGCTTCCTGTAATAGTGGCCTCTCCGGATGGGGAATTTTCTGCTGCATCTGTCCCCTCCCCTTCAGAGAACCCTGGAGGCCATGGTGGTTTCAATAATAGCGCTTTACTGCAGCTAAAATTAAGCGAGCAACCCACACCTCATTTTCTGTTGTCTGTAAATACAAGCACCCCAAAATGGGGTGGGATGGGGATCAGTAAAATACGAGGGAACTGGGAAACATCTAAATACACAAGTATGTAAAAAAGAAAGCAACAAATATCAGATGTGGGATTCATAACGATGGTTATGCTGGGTGGAGGAAGGCGGAAGATGTCATGGGCATGAGGAAGGCACACATTTAAGTAGCAATCATTGTCAAGGTTTTAGCTTTGACGTTGGGTGGTAGATTTGGGGGTACTTATTATATTTTTAATATGAATAAATGAATAAATGAAAAATAGGAACAAACATTGATCAATGAGGAAAGTATAACAAAAGCTGTAATTACCCAAATTCTATGTATCTAAGTTTCAAAAAATTGGGGAAAATATCCAAGGAAAACATAAATTCTAAGATTGCATGTACCACACTGTCTTCCTGAGCAGCTGGATCTCTGAGCCTTCCTGGCTTTCCAAGCAGAGGCTTGAAGCCCAAATGATCCAGAAAATTTCCTCTCCTTAAAGCAGGACTCAGCCTGGATTTCTCAGTATCCTGAACATCACAAGAAACTGAACTTAAAATTTTTAAAAATTACCCTACAATGCTGTAGTCCAAATGGGTCTGCTCCCCAAGGACCCAAGGGGCCACTAACTACCCTGGGAGAGGCCAGTGCACTAAGGGTATTGAATGTGGTCTGGGAAGGGAGGTGGGGAAATGGAGCCCAAGGGCCTGCTCACCTCAGCTATCCCTGCTGCCGTGTGCCTGCCCTGAGAATCTGGGTCCTGATTTGGGCCTCAGTGGGGCTGGGTTTCTTGACCTCTGACCTATACCCTGCCAGGATTAGGACAGAGAAAATTGGGCCCCGTCCCACCTTCTGTCTCCATCTTTCATTTCCCTTCCAGGGCCTCCACCTTCATCTAGGACATTTCCCTAGGAAGGGCCCCTGAGGGTACTGGGCTGCCAAACGCATTGTGCTGTCCTGCCTGGGTGTTCAGCTGTCCCCGAGTAGGGGGAATGGGCACTCTTGGTGAACTTCTCGGATGCCCAAAGCAGCCGGAGGCCAGGGCTCCACCCATCTCAGTCAGACAGGGGCCCTGGCCTTTTGCCTCCAAGCCCCTAGAGAAAACAGAGATGGGGGTCCTTATTTCCCACTCCTTGTTCAAACAGGTCCAACTCCATCTCTCACTTCATAAGCTCTTATGTCTAAATAAATTGCGATGGTGATATCCTGTGCTCTGGTCAGGCTATGGTGGGCAAAACTGTGAAGAGCTGATGATTTTGTAGAAATGGAGAAGGCAGAAAGGCAAGCTCAGGGGCTAAGTGAAGCTCAGTGGGAGGTAGAGTGAATGTCAGGGCCAGGATTCTTGTCCAAGTCTTACAGTTGAACACAGACCCCAGCCCTTCATTATACATGACCTTGACATTGCTTTGAGAGCTATTATCCCCATTTACTATATGGGGCCTGTGACTCAAGAGTTTTAAGTCCCCACCTTGCAAGGAAGACAGGTGACAGGCCCAGGTTCATGGGACTTACCGGTGACAGAGGCCAGACTAGAACCCAATTCTGACATCACATCTGAGCTCTCAAGGGCCACCATGCCAGCCTCTAGCCGCGTTACATGAGATTAGGAGAACTGGGGCTGCCTCGGGTCTGTCACTGCAGGGAAGAGCAGCAGACAGGGAGAGGACCCAGGGCCAACAGCAGTAAAGTCAGATTCAGCCTGAGGAACCCTGTGGTACTGAGACTCATGTAAAACATTTTTCGGAGAGCAGGTAGGATGGCATCTTGGCTCTGTCCATGTCTAGTTGTGGCAGCCAGGCCTGGTCCCTTGCTTTCTCTGGCTTTCAGGGCCCCTCTACGCAAAATGATATTTTCATCACTCATCCTCCTGCCTCCTAGAACCACAAGGAGCATTAAATGGGATGGGATGGGATGTGAAGGAGCACCCTACTCAAAAAGGTCATTAGGGTTAAATGAGATCATGGAGTAGAACCCTCATGAATGAGACCAGTGTTCATGTAAGAGTCATAAGACGGTTTACTTGTCTCTGCTTTCTGCCTTGTGAGAATTCAGCGAAACAACAACAAAAACAAAACAAAACAAACAAACAAACAAAGAACAATAAAGTAAGAAGTGGGCCCTCACCAGACAATGAAATGGCCAGCATCTTGATCTTGGACTTCTCAGTCTCCAAAACTCTAACAAATAAATTTCTGTCGTTTATAAGTCAAAAAAAAAAAAAAAAAGAGCGTCCTAAAGGACTGGCACTATTCAACTCTAAGAGCTAACCCTTGATGCTTAGTGCTGTCCAACGGAGGGAGGAGATGACCGGAAAGAGAGGAAGTCCCCAGGGTTGGGAGGGCCCCAGGCCAGGCAAGACCATGAATACACACTGAGCATCAACTATGTGCCAAGCATGGTGCTGGATGCCAGGGATGGAGGTGCTGATGTGATTAATGTGGCCTTGGCTTTCTTGAAGTTTAGACTCCAGTGTGGTATTGGCAGCCATGAGTGTGCTTCAGAATCGTCTGGATTGACGTGGAATGGGGGCTTAAAAATATCAATGCCCAGGCCTCATTCCAGGCCAACTGAATCTGAATACATATTTTTAAAGCTCCCAAGTGATTCTAACATGCAGGAGGAGAAAAGAAAATAAGCAATTATTGTACCTTCCCATCTTTGCTCTGCTATGGGTAGCACAGGGAGAACCTTGGAAAGGTTCAGATTCTGGAGGTGGTTTGGTAAGGGGGAGGTCAGGGAAGGACTTGTGGAAGAAATGGCAAATGACCTCACGGCATGTGAAGACAAGTTGGAAGAACTGAAGGCATTTCTGCTCAATTGAGCTCAGAGGGTCAAGGGAGAGTCTATGAGATCAGACTGGGAGAGGCATCCAGGGGCCATATCACAGAGGGCATGCTTGCCCCTGTGAGGGAGTTTGGTTAGATCCCACAGGCAATGGGGTACCTCAGAAGTTTTAAGCAAGGGAATGACATCAGGTGCCTGCTGTTTGTCTAGGGAATTTATGATGATCACATGGATGTCAAAGAGTTCCCAGCAGATCAGGGTCAGAATCCCCTCTGCTACTCCCTCCAGATGCATGGGGAGCAAGAGCTCTCCCCAGGGCCTCTGGGTGCTTTCAGTTTAATCTGAGCTCCACAGTGCATTAGCAAGAGTCTCCCCAGGCCAGCAAATTCCCTGGTACTAATCAGCAGCTGAGGTGGGATCGATAGCAACTATATTGATTTTGCCTCTCTTTGGCTCCTTAAAGAGCTTATTGACCAGAGATCTTCAGGGGGCTGAGACATTTGGCTGAAACCTGAGTTACCCAAATGTGAGGTGAAGCCATGGAAGAGAAAATGTGGTGAGAGGGCCCCCTCACCCAGTCTCACACTCATTCTGAACATGTATCACCACAAACTCCACCCAGAGTCAGCTGTCATGGCATTCAAATCTTTAGCCTCACCCCTGTCCTTCTCCCTTGCCTCAAGTTCCAGCCACACAGAAATGCCTTTTCTCCCCCACTCCTTTGCCTTTGGAGATGGTGTTTTCTCTGTCAAGGACATCATTTCTTACACCCAGATTGACATATTCCTTCCAGGCCCAGCTCAAATATCACTTCCTCTTAACAGCCTTCCCTGGCCCAACCTCACTCCCAAAGCAAGCATCTGGTCTTCTGTCTATCCATAGCATTTTATACTTATCTGTATGTGCGGCATTTATCATATGTTTTACAATCATTTCCTGTATCTCTTTCCCCAGAGACAGTGATCTGTCTTTCTTCTTTGTGTCCCCAGCAAAGTACCTAACATAGAGCAGATGCTCAATAAAGGGTTCTGAAATGAATGCTGAATGAATGAATGCTTTAAAACATCCTAAGGAGCTTCTTCTTTAACCCTGGCCCAGCACATCCCCCCAAGGATAGACAATAGTAGAGACTGTGCCTGGTCAAACATGGTTCAGTTGTAGACCTTGAAATATTAGAACTGGAAGGAAATTTATGCTTTGTCATCATTAACTTCAATCTCCAATTTTGCAGTTGAGGCCACAGGTCCAGGGAGAGGAACTAACTCACTTAAATCTCACAAAAGCAGGTGGCAAGCCCAGGACCCTTCAGATACTGCTTTATATAGACCTGGCAGTGTAGGTGAGGGGCTTCAGAACCCTCTACATACCTCCAAGCATTTCCATCCATTACTCTGACCTTCTGTGACATCTTTCCAGTGGGTGTGGTTGAGCAGATATCTATTATCTGGGCCACAGAGGGAAGGTTCCCAGAAGACCCAAGTTCTTTCTTACCCTGACTCATTCTGTGACAAAAGGACAAACATTTCCCATCTACAGTTTTTCAATTATTACAATGGAAGAAAAGGTTTTCTCCCTCTTCTCTCCTTGTCTTAGGAGAGGTGACACTTGCCATTCTTTGAAAACCATCTTCAAAAGATCATGCCATCTGATATCAGTGAGAAAGGGCAAAAGAGCATGGGGTCAAGAACATAGCTTCTTTTTGTTTGTTAATATTTTGTTGAAATACAACATACAGAAAAATGCACTTATCATAAGTGTGCAGTCCAATAAAATGTTAAAAAAAAAACACTAAACCATCTATGTAACTAATATCCAGATCAAAAAGCAGAACCTTCCTAGCTCCTGAAAAACTCACCCTGTGCCTCTTCTATTCATTGTTGCCCAAGTCCACCGTGCTGACTTCAAACACCACAGATTAGCTCTCTGCCTCTTTTTGTACTTTATATAAATGGAATCCTCTAATAGGTCCTCTTTGGTGTTGCCATCTTTTGTACAATTTTGTGCTTCTGAGATTCATCCACAATGTTGCATGTCATTGTAGAGTGCTCCTTCTCATTGTTATGTAGTGTTCCATGGTGTGAACCTACCATAATTCATTTGCCTATTCTACTGTTGATGAAAATTTGGACAGTTTCCAGTTTGGAACTATTACAGATAGTGTTAAAATAGCTTGTTTTAAATATTTTAAACAATCATTTGGGATAGAAGGAATGATGCTTAAAATAGTCAGGAAGAAAATAATTGTGCATTTGCTCCCTTATTTAATAGATGTCTATTAAGTACCTACTATATCCTAGAATAGTCTTTCCTCTTCCTCTCCTGAGCTTAACCTTTGACCAGGCAACATCCTACCTCCTATAGAAAGTCTTCCGTGATTGCTCCCAATGACATCGACCCTCCAATGAAGCCCTAAAGTAGGTTTCCCAAGGACATTCAATAGACATTGAGCCCACATGGAATAGCCTTGCTCCTGGTCCTCTGTGCTCATTTTCAAGTGGGCACTCCTTAAGAGCAGGCACTTGGGCTCATAGGCTCTGCCTTCCATAATACCATGCATAGTATTAGGCACATTACTAAACTCACCAAAATGGAATTCAACTTAAGTAGTTCTTAGATATAGGAGAGTGATGCAAATACAGAAAGACTGTCACTCTGTACCCATACCCCTGAATATATTTTTGCAAAACACAAAAAAGTATGCAGAACATGGGCAAAACCCATAGACAGCAGTGTATAGGGCCATGCATTGCATTAGATTTGAAAGCCAAAATCAATAGGCTCTATACCATGAGGTGCTATGTTTATCTTCTCTTCTCCTTCCACTCATTGGTGCGAATAATCAGAAATGGTCTGGTAGACACACAAGTTTTGGACAAGGGATACATTCTCAGCACCATGGACAGATGACCCATTGGATGCTCTCAGGCAACCACAGCCAAGTCTGCCAGCGAGGTTTCCTAATCACACCGCAGTTACAGAAAAATCCACAGTCCACTTCCATTTTCCCACAGACTCCTACTAATCTCTTAATCCCCCCTAGTGAGGTTCAAAAAAGTAATCTTTAAATCCAGAAAGACGTGGGATTCAAATTGCAACTCTATCACTTGTTAGTGTGACTTTGGGAAAATTACTTAATCTCCCTGAACCTAAATTTCTTTTATTTATAAATCGTAATTATACTTTTTTTTGGTTTTGGGTATGCTTTTCAGGTCTAAAATTTGCATTTGGTTCTCTTTTGTAGGTTTTTTTTTTTTTGCTGAGATTAGTTTCATCTTTACATTCATTGTGAACATACTTTCTTTACATCCTTCGGCACAGTTAAAGGGCTGCTTTAAAATCTTTGTCTGCTAATTGCAAACTCGGGGCCATTTTATGGACAGTCTTCATTGATTGTCTCCTATGGGTGGGTCACATTTTCTTGTTTCTTTCTATGTCAATAATTTGGGATTGCTTTCTGGATATTGTGCATGATAAAGAAACTTTGGATTCTTTATGTTGCTATCAAAAGTATTATGGCTTATTGTTTGTTTGTTTGTCTTTAATTTAATTTAGTTGGTAAACGGATTGCACTCTCACTGCTAACCTGTCACTCCTTTAGTGAATTGTAGCTAAAATTTCCATTGAATTCCTTTAGGCTTAGCTGGGCAACTTGACATCTATCCTACTCATGCATGGGTTTAGGGGTCAACCAGGTTTTTGGTCAGAGTTTATACCCTGAATCTGGGGTTCCACTCCCTAGTTCACTTTTCCTGCACCTCCTCTCTCATTTTCCAAATGCCGTAGTTGCTCAGAAATCTATTCCCTCATTCTTCAAACTAGTATGATGTATGCTTCTATCTGGGTTTTAGCCATGTAGGATGGGAGGACTGGGGCTTGCCCTCAAGATAACTTACAAAAACTGAGAAATGCTCCAGTGCCTTTTTTTTCCCCAAGTGTCAATAACCTCCTCACGCCTCCTCTTAAATCTGCCTGCTTTGAGTGGCTCTCCTTGTAGTAACTATTTTTTAATATTTTGTTCATAGTTTATAGTTGCTATCTGTGTGGGATGGTTGGTCTGTTAAGAGCCACTCATCCAGGATCAGAAGCAGAAAATCCTTTAATACTTCTTTGAACAGCTGTGTTGAGGGTTGTATAAGATGATCTCTATAAAGTGGTCATAGTAGATGCTCAATAAATGTTGCCTCCCCATACTGAAATTCCCAAGTGTGTTTTCGTGCCTGAAATAATCATTCCATAAATACACAGTGCTTTGTTCTTCCTGAGGCCCTTTTATCTACATTGTAATAGTCTACCCTTACGGCCTCTCCAAGGGATCTATCTGCAGGGTAGGCAGTATTCCTCACCTTTATAGGTGAGAAAACTAAGGTTCCGAGGAATTATGAGTCTAGCCCAAGGCCACATAGCTAATCAGTGGCAAAGGCTGGACCAGTCACCACGTCAGCTGATATCTCCCCCCACCAACATCTGTTGGCAGTGAGAATGAGCGAAGAACACGCATTAGCAAAGCCAAACAGGTTGGGAGCAGGGCTTTATGTCCACCCCACCCCAGTCCCTTCCATACAGAGGAGTCCTAAGGGCATGTATGGGATACTCCTTCCTGGGCCCAGCCTCATTCCAGATGTGAAAGTCCTGCAGAGTGGGAGGGTCAAGCACTGATGGACCTGAACGTGATCCTGAATCCCCAGCCACTCAGGGAGACACGGCATTCTTCCTTCACTTCAACACAGTGATACAGGCCCAAGTGTTTGAGGCAAACACACTCAAGAAGTTTAGCCAGAATATTGATTTAAAATCCTTGTTGTTCCACTTCCTAACTGTGCATCTTGGGGAAAGTTACTTCACTTCTCTGAACCTGTTTCCTTATCTGAAAAATGGCAATAGTGCTAATGGTAGGCATAGTAAATACATCATAAGGTTATTATGAAACTTAGGTGTGATTATGTATGTTAAGTGCTTTACGCAATGTGTGTCAGGGAAATGGTAATTATTCAATAAATAATAACTAATAATAAAAAGGCAAATGTTGCCTGCGGGTCCCTTTCCCTACAGAGGCTCTAGGTAGGCTGCCTGGTACAATGGAAAACAGAAATGGCAGACTGGATTCTGTGCCCAGCACTGTCCAAGACCTGCTGTGTCACCTGTGACCCCAGGAAACCTGCTCCCATCTCTAGACCTCAGTGCCTTGTCTCAAACATGAATGGACTGACAAGGTCCTCCTCTGGACTCCACATTCTGTGACTGATCAGATTCTAGCCTCTCTTAGACAATGCAAGAGATGCAAGGCCTGCAGGACAGGAAGGCATTCAGACTGTGCTGAGCCTGGGAAATGCAGCCCGGGTGGCATGGGCAGCATGAAAGCCCCAGAGAACAGATAGGTTTCCCACATGAGGAGAGGGCACCACTGAAAAACCACAAGAGCAAACCCCAGCCAGGCTGAGGGAGCCTGAGGACCCAGAGTGGGAGCTGAGATTTCAGCCACAAATCAAACCTGCTCAGGCCTCCACCCAATGTCCCTCCCCCACCTCCTCTTCTGATGAGAACAGGTTTCAATTCCCTCCTGAAGTGAGCTAATTCCTGGGCCTGGCCCAGCAAGGCCTTGCATAGCTCATCCTTTCCCCCACTCCCTCCCTCTCTCCTCACTCCTCCAGTTAGAAGTAGTCAAGCTAAAGTTCAAACCCCAGCTTTGCCACTCACTGTTCTGTGACCTTGGGCAAATGTCCTAGTCAGCCTGGGCTGATGCAACAAAATACCATAGACTGAGCAGCTTAAACAAAAACATTTATTTTTCATAGTTCTGAGGGTTGGGAAGTCCAAGATCAAGGTATCAGCAGATCCAGTGTCTGGTAAGGGCCCTCTTCCTTGTTTGTGGATGGCTTTTTTCTCCTTGTAGCCTCATGAGTGGGAAAGCAGAGTGCCCGCAAACACACTCTTCAGTCTCTTCTTATAAGGGCACTAATTCCATTGTGAGAGCTCCACCTCATGACCGAATTACTCCCTAAGGGCCCCACCTCCTAACACCATCACACTGAGGATCACAACAGGGTTTCAACATAGGAATCTGCGAGGGACACAGACATTTGTTCCATAACATCTCATTTCTACATCTTAAATGAAGGATAATGATCCAGATGTCATAAATTTTCAACAAAACAATATATTTATAAGTGGGTGAGCTGGGCATGCAGTATGTGTGTCCTGGAGCTGACCCCCTCTTCCTGCCCCTCCTCACTCCCAGCCATTCCAGGGTCCATGGGGTTGTTGCAGTTAGAAGCCTGTCATGTCACTCACTGCAATTTCATGCATTTCTTTATTTACTCAAAAAATAGTGAGCAGGCATCTACTCTGGGCCAAACCCTGCCTAGGTCAGAGCTTTTCAAAGTAAACAAGCACACAAATTACCTAGATCTTGTTTAAATGCAGACTTCGATTATGTCTGAGGTGGGGAAGAGTGTGCATTTCTAAAAAAGGTTTCAGGTGATGCTGATGCTGTCGGTCCAAGAGCCACACTTTGAGTAGCAAGAGGCTAGAAGTGAGGGTTATTACTCCAAGCAAGGCACACCCCTGCCCCTGGAGCTC
The DNA here is from genome assembly GCA_004026885.1 of Lyroderma lyra. Classification (NCBI taxonomy): domain Eukaryota; kingdom Metazoa; phylum Chordata; class Mammalia; order Chiroptera; family Megadermatidae; genus Lyroderma; species Lyroderma lyra. The sequence goes on from PVJL010001812.1 coordinate 35,060, forward strand.
AGCCTAGTGGGAAACACGAGGCAGTAGACACTTAGTGGGTGAGACTGTCTCACTTATAGAGGGGGATGGCACCCATCTGACTTTCCGAAGCCTTGGAGGACTTCCCAGAGAAGATGATGTGTGAAGTCCTGACCAATTATTTGGGAGGAGTTAGGTCGTGGGAGAAGAAGGAGGTGGGAGGAAAAGTGGTGTTGCACAGAGAAGAGCTGGTGGGAGGCTCTCAGGAAGTGTTGCATGGGCTGAAAGAGCTCACCTTGCCCAAGTGAAACATTGCAGAGGAGCAGTAAGAGAAGGCAGCAGGGCAGGGCAGGAGCTGCACACGGAAGGGCCCAGAGCCATTGTCAGAGCTCGATTTGGTGGGAGGCAGAGTGATTGAATGATTTTGAGCAAAGAAGTGACACAGTCAGGCTGGAAGTTTAAACGCTCCCTCTGGCTGCAGTGGAGAAAACCCTAGCCAAAGTCTTAGGAAGAACAAAAAAGGATGTAGCACTCCTTTCCACCACATGCTCCTGCCCTGGGCATTCCAAGTTCAGGGAAGTCCAAAACTCAAGAAGGAGACCCAACCCCAGAATCCTAACTCAAGGGTCTGCCATCGACTGAGGCGAGGCATCTCAGGCTTGCTGCTGATGAGGAAGAAGGGGCAGAACTTAGGTCAAGGAGGCAAAAGTTCTACCTCTGCTAACAAGCTATCTAGAACCTGGACAACCAGGGGAAACCTGAGATCTTTCTGGAAGACTAAGGTGCTGCCCTGGCCACCTTGAGTACATAACTGGAGGAGGAGAAGCAGCTGCCATCTTGGGATTAGACTCTACCTCTGGAGTGTCCCATTTCCTAGGCTTGCTCTTGGTGTAAATATGGTTGTTGTGGGGAAGTTGGGTTTGAGTGGTTACTCTACTTGTAATTTGTTATATCACCTTCATGGCTAGGAGGTTGAGCCAAATGATTTTAACACCGATATCCATCTCTGAAGTTCTGCAAAAACCCTATCACTTCCCATGGTAAAAACACATCTCTTGTCCTTCTGCATCATCGTGGTCTTGACCTCTGGCCTGCATCTGTGAGTCTCAGGCCACACTTACGAGGTTATGGTCTCTTGCTCGACATCAGAGGTGGTCCACGCAGAACACTGGGTTTCAAGTCAGATGACTGCTCAATTCCTGGTTCAGCCATCTACTTGTCTCATTGAGTTGAGTAAGTTCTCAGAGTCTTTGAGCCCCAGTTTCCACATCTGTAAAATGGACTTCTAGTCCCTTCAGGGGTGGTGTGGGCATTAATTGAGATCATCTAAAACTTCAGATAGACATGTAAAATGATCACATCATTTGCCAGGACTCTCTGGTCTGGGAGCTCCTGACCCCTCCCTCGTAGACCCACAGAGGTGGGCTTGATGGTGCATTTGGATCAAGGCAGCCTCACCCAAGTCCTTCAATTTCTAGGTTATTTCCCAAACAGTCTATTAAATGGAGGAAAGCACCCAGAGTCCTCTGTTCAAACCCCAGCTCTCGCACTAACTAGGTAAACTTGGACAAGTCACCTGACTTCCCCAAGCCTCAGTTCTCTCATTTGCAAACTTGAAACACCCACTTGTGGGATGGTTGTGATGTGAAGTACAGCATAGGGAATTTACTCAATGATATTGTAACACCTACATGTAGTGCCAGGTGAGCATAAGACTTACTGGGGGATCACAGTGTAAATTATATGAATGTCTAACCACTATGCTGAACATCTGACACTAATATAAAATAATACTGAATGTCAGCTGTAACTGAAAATCTTTTAAAAATGGAAAGTAGATTTTTTTTAAAGCGTCTGGCACATGATAGACATGTACCAACCTTCCATTCCGATAATGGGAGGGCTGTCCGGAAAGTATCCAGCCATGTAATGTGACAACTAGAGGCATGTGTGGCAGGAGTGTTTATGGACAGCCCTGGTAGGTAGAGATACACGGAGCCTCATCTCCTTCAGAAACCACAGCGCCGGCAGAAATCAAACTCACTTCGGCGTTTGACCAGCAAGGACACCCCACTCCCACCGCTCGCCCTTCAGTAATGGATGTTCTCCTTCATGTCCACCCATGCCCCATGCTCGTCTGATCGGTCAGCACACAGTTAGTGACTCCGGCTCTGAGCAAAGCGGAAGGTGGGGAAGCGGGCAGACAGTGTACTCAAGGGACTGAAAGTCCATGTGGGCAGAGCCTCCGTACACAGCGCCGGCGCGGCTCTGCGCCTCTGTTGGGTACCAGGGGTGTGACTGAGGCAGAAAACGCTCAGGTATCAGGGGAGGGAGAGTTCCCTGAGGGCTGGAGAACATCACCTCGTGTGCATCGTGGGCACCTCAGATCACCACTCCGGGGGCTAGGAGGTTCCTCACAGGCTGAGTGTAATGAGGGGTGAGGAGACATGACATCAGCCCTAGTCCCTCTCATTTGCCAAGAGCCACCAATTAGCTTTCCTCATCTGCAGCTCAGGTCTGGGGGGCAAATTTATATCAAGCATGTGGAGAAGTTTGGAGAGAAGCAGGCTGACCTGGGTTCAAGCCCCACTTCCACACATCACCTCTGAGGTGTCAGAGAAATCAAGTCACCTGTCTGAGCCCCAATTTCCCCCTGAGCCCCATGGGAAAGGCAGGCCTTGTCAGCCCGCTCTCGGTAACACTGGGATCCCCAGGTGAGAGAACGCTGGGAGCACGCGATGTACACTGCAAGCCTTTGTGTCTGGAGCAAAGGTGCTGGTTATGGCTGTTCTATAAGAGGCTGCATGGAATTCCTCCACCCCCCAGGAGATCAGAGTAAAGTGGGGACCCAGATATCGAGGCACAGGTGAGGAGCAAGGGCAACAGGGCCAGTGTCCTTCCCAGGCTGGGACAGAAAAACCTCAAGTCACAGCAGACAAACTGCACAGCCCCTTCTCCTTACTCTGGGACACCTGCCCCAACAGGAGTGAGAGGAAGTGATATGCAGAGACCTCTTGTCTGCAATGAATAAACTCTGCATCCCCACTCTGCCAGTCCCCAAATACCTGCCCCCTTCCCCCCTTAATCCCCTCTCCCCTCCCGGACACTGCACTCCACCTTTGGTCCGGGATGTCTCCGACTCTGTAGCCTGGCTCAGCCCCCAGAAGCCCCAGCAGTGGTCATGCCGCTTCCAGGGGAGCCGGTGCTGGGCCTCCTCCCCTCCTCCCCATTTTTCCCTGCCTTCCCTTGCCCACTTTCCTGAGACCTGTCACGGGATGCTCAGTGTTCCCTCACTCATCTGCTTTATAATTAAGCCTGCTTGTCCTCAGTCCCCTTCCTAATCTGTTCATTGTGAGTCATTAGTGGATAATTGGACAGAACTGAAGAACCTTGACAGCTGCAAGCTGGACTCTGAGGCCCCTCCCCATGGGCTTACCAGCCCCCTTCCCTCTCCATGCCGGGTTTTCCCTGCCATGTGTCCTCTTTCTTTCAGTCACTCTGTTTACAGCTGTGTATCCCCTCCCCACTCGCATTCCACAGCAGACTGAGCAGGGACCTTATGTTACACAGCTCGGCCTCCAGACTTCCTGCCCTTTGCCTGGCAGTTACAAGGTGCTCAGTGAACATTTGCGGGATGGATGGATGGATGGATGGATGAGTGGATGGATAATGACATTTCACAGATGAATACTTCTATTTCATCCAACAGTTCAATTAAAGTGTTGGCATGTATAACCAGGAGTGATAGTCAAAATACTTAAGAACCAGAACTAGAGCAGATGTCCTAAGGTCCTTGTGGGCCAGGCATTAACCTTTTACCTTCTAGATGACAGGGGGTCCAGGAGAACCTGAAGGAGGGTCCTTGGCAGTAGGTGATGCTCACAGGGCTCTGGGAAGTGACTATCAGCAGCTGAGGTCAAAGGCTATTGGTATTTTAACAGGATACTGGTGCATCCTGGCTGAATGGCAGGGCTGAGGGAATGAATGAGTGAATAAATCTCTAGGTCACTCTTGCCCAACCTGCGGCCCACGGGCTACATATGGTCCAGGACAGCTTTGAATGAGGCCCAACACAAATTTGTAAACTTTCTTAAAACATTAGGAAAATTATGCACGGACTTTTTTTTTTTTTTTTTTTTTAGCTACCGTTCATGTATTTTATATGTGGCCCAAAAGAATTCTTCCTCCAATGTGGCCCAGGGAAATCAAAAGGTTGGACCCCCAACATGTCTAGGTCTTGCCTCTGCCTGCCCCACCCTCCTCCTCTCATTCTGCCTCTCTTCTCTCTGTAAAGTGTTTGGGCAGGTTATTTCCCTGAGAAAAGCCCCAAACTGTTGCTTCTGGCATCAGCAGGAAGAGGGTAGTCCTACCCACAGCAGCTACAGCCAAGGTTCAGCAGCCCCCCCTCGGGAGAGCCCAGAGAAAAGGCAGGATGACCCCCAGCACAGCTGAAGGCTGCCCCGTGGAGCCCAAGCAGCTTCACCACGGCTCATCCCTTGCCCAACATCAGGACACAGGGTGCGGAGGGCTGGCGGCAGCAGGCACGATGCCTGCCCTCTACCTGGTACTTGGGACTCCGGGAGCCCGGCCCATGCTGGTCCTGGCCTGCTGTGTAGCCTTGAGTAAGTTGTTTGCCCTCTAGGCATCAGTTTTGCCAAAGAGAAAATGGATTTTGTGCTCCAACACTCAAAAATCTGTCAATCAGCAAGGCAGAGGCCATGGAGGCCTGTCTTCGACTTGGTTGCCCAGGATGGGGAGGGAACTCAGTGCTCTGTCAGGACAGGCAATCCAGTCCTCACCACTGTGGTCTGTTCTAGACCAGTCAGCGACAGCACAGCTCTTGCTTTTCCCAATGTTTCTTCACTTCCTCATGAGAACAGGTCACGTATGGTGGGGGAGTCTACAGACATTATCTTATTGACAATATTCTCAACAGTTGAGGCAACCAGTATCATCTCTACTTTATAGATGGAGAAACAAGGCTCAGGAGGGCTAAGAGGGTGCCCCAAGTTTTCACACCTGACAGTGATGACCCCAGGTCTGCCTAACTCCACCCATAACACAGAGACCAACACAAAAGAGAGGAAATGATATGCAGAGAGCTCTTGCCTGGAATGAATAAGCTCTGCATCCTGATCTGCCAGTCCCCACCACCAGACTCAGGGCTGTCTAACCTCAGGTCCCCTCTTTTGCTCCCTCCACCTGCCCCTGACCATCACCCCCTACAACCAGAGCTTCATTGGATGCCTCTGCTGGGCTCCAGGCACCTAGGGGCACAATGTAGTGCTGCTGCCTTGCTGGTGGCAGAAGAGCTGTTAAGCAGTCCCTCAGCCTGAGGGCTCCAGCTGGAGCCAATCTGGCTGAGATGGGGGGGTGGGGGTGGCGGGAGCCAATTGGCGGAGCTTCGAAGCCAGTGGCCCAAGCACTGGGAGGTTGGCAGTGGCAACGACAGAGGCAGAGCCAGGTCCTCAGGACGGAACCAATGCATACGCTGATCCCCTTGGAGGGCTCCCTGAGGTTCTATGGGCTGGGATTTGGGAGCTTGAGGTGTCAAGTGACAGGCACTGGGAGAGCTCTGGGCAGACAACAAGCAGCCTGACCCAGCCATGGGCAGAATTTCCATCCTGGGGAAGACTGACAGAGTCCATCAGGGGTGCAGGTGTAAGAGCCACGCCCCTCCTAACCCTGACCTCCTGGGCAAGAGGCAGGGCTGCAGAGGCCTGAGCTAAGCAGGGCTGGAGCTCCTCTGTCCAGCCTCATCTTCCTTTGGGTGCCCCTCACGTGGAATAAGATTGCTCAGCAGTCCGAGGCTGAGTTGAACCCCTCAGTAGATGAGTTAAGGAAGCTGGCATGTCACAGCAAAGATATAAAGATGGCTAGGTCACACATCAGAAAGAATGAACACAACTCTGCCAGGTCCAGTCATCGGAATTATGATTGGAGGAATGCCACTGAGTTTTCCCAGCTCGAACTGTCACCCCGCTGCTCTGTCCCACTCTGTCCCACCACCAGGAGTGTCATCAGTTCGCCTCAAGCCCTAATCACCATCAGATGAGCTGACCTGCAAATTCCTGAATGACACCCTGGAAACACTGGAGGAGGGAAGGCGGTCACAGACGGGGTGGGAGAGGAGAGGCGAACAACAATAGGAATGCGACTGCACAGGGCTTCACGTGTTCCTCATAAAAACTTTGCGAGGTGAGAGTTATTTCACCTGTTTTAAAGCCAAGAAAAATAAAGTTCAGAAACGTGAAATAGCTTTCCAAGTCCACACGTATTGGACACGAACATCCCCTAAGAAATTTGGGGGCTTTATTCCTGCAAGGTACTGTACACAAAACTCCCGGTAGGGGCTGTGCTTTTCTTCAGCTCTTTTAGAGTCTTACCCACACCAAAATCAACAGCAAGTCCTTTACCAGCCTTCCCAAAGCATAACATTAATTACCATAGAAACACAACTCTTTTCTGCATCCATTTAATTGACTTATGTTACACTTGATGAAATTACTGTATCTACTTACAGTGTCAGGTACAAGTGACATAAACAGATTTGGGAACACACATAACATGGGCAAATGGGAAAGAGTCGTCTACGGCCAGGCATTCCAAGTGCCCCCACTGTCACTGGCGGGTTTTACAGGGAATAGAGAGGTCAGCGAATCTAGCCATCAGTTAAGTAGGGTAGTTAAGAGAGGGTCCTTGAGGCAGGATTTGAACCCTGGTCTGCCGAACTCCAGAGTTCAGATTCTGTCCACCACAGCACACAGAGCCCCAGCACCCGCTTCGTACCTCTAACCAGGGCCAGCCCTATGTGAACTGGGCGCTGAGGAGGTAGCTTTTCTGGTGATTTGAAAGTGGTTCCCCCTGCTCTTGGCTGCCCCGGTCCCCATTCCATAATCCTCTCCAGTGGCCTGTCCCAAGAAAAGGGTGGGGCAGGGAGTGACTGAATTGAGCTGGTAGAGCCTAGAGTCCGTGATCCTGGGAAGGGAACTCTGGCCTCCAAGCCATGCCTTCAAGCAAGACCCCTCACCGTCCTACACACAGCGGGCTGGAAGACACCTTCCTGTCTCTCGGGCCAGTCCACGCCTCCCTGCCCGCATCTGCCAGCTGGGGAATCCAACACCATAATGTAGAGATGGCACAGAGCTGTGCACACGGGAGAGCTTTAAAGTGCCACGTCCTGTCTCTCGCCTCCACCCCTCCCAGGTCTGCATCCTCTCTCGTTCTAGCGGAAATTCTGCCCCAGCAGCCCTGACCCTGGGGAGGGCATGGAGGGAGCCGCCTCTGTGAGCATTCTCCGCATTCGGGTTAGGCAGAGGAGGAGGAGCCGCTTTAAGGTCCTGCACAGGGGGCTTCGCGGCACAGTTGCCCCAGGCCATGTCTGCCTGACTCCCTGCACTGTGGCTGGGCAGGGATGCCCAGTTGGCAAAGGCAGAGTCACCAGTCCCATCACCTGTTCATCTCCACACCCCAGGGCCACTTGTTCCTCTGCCAGGGCCACTCTGCTTCTGTCTCTGAGCCCAAGCATTCCAGGTGGGACCCCTGCGCCTGCAGCACCCTCAGTGCAGGAGGCCAGCACGTCCACAGCACTGCTGCGTCTGGGCACACGAGGGTCTCTGGCTGCTCCTGCACCCCCATGCCCACCCTCCAGGACTTCAGGCCCCACCTCCCTCCCGCCTGGTCTCTCTCACCTGCTTCTCATGCCTCCATGTTAAGCCCCCTCTTTCCAGAAGGTAGAGGACCACCAACATCACACAGAGCTAGCCTTTGCTGCATCGTGCGGCTGAAGCAAAAGGGGCTTATGATGGTGACATGTCACACCCATGAGAGAAAGAACTCAGTGGCCTGCCATCCAGGTTTTCAGAAGTCCCTCCTGTCCTGCCTCTCCCAGGAGGCTGCCCCTTCCCCCTCCCCTCCCTCTGCCCCCTCCACCAAAGCACTTGCCACAGGGCTGGGGCCGCTGATTCTCCTCTGCCCGCCCCCCCCCCGACCAGGCCGGGAACGTGAAAGTAGGGCTAAGCCTCCCGCGTCCTGACGTCCCCCACGCCGCGCGTGGACAGCACGGGGCAGGCGCCTCACGTCCCATGTGCTATTACGGTTGTCCAAACCTCCTGATCAAACAAGGGTCATCTTTTGTCAGATAACCTTATGGACAGTTGGGAAAGTAAAGTAAGTCTCCCCAAAGGACACAGTGAATGAGACACATGCACGGGAAGGGCCTGGAAGGCCTGGGAGGGGGCAACACTGACTGGGGGAGCCAGTCTGAGACTCTGAAACTCAATGTTCCAATTCACTTTGGCAACCCATAGCTGCTTGTCGTGCCAGGGAAGTTATTGACATTGAAATTGAAATTGAAATTGAGTTAGAGAGGGGAGGGAGGCCTTCAGCAGCCATGCAAATCAGGGTGAGGGAGATGGAGACATTCCTATTCTGGGAAGCCTTTTATTACCCCGTGTTCCCAGCTCCTGTTTATTCATAACCTGTTGCCACTAATTGGCCTTTCATCTTTCTCCAGCTCTAAGGCTGTAGGATTGGCCTTAAGGTCACTCAGTCTCACCTCCCTCCTAACAATAGTTCCGTTTTTGAGCACCTACAATCTGCCAGGAACCGTGTAAAGTGCTTTGCATGGATTATTGATAGAAGTTGTTATCTTAAATGTCCAAACCCCAGTCTCACCTACCCCATGTCTTACTCCACCAGAGTGGCCCTGACAGGTGGCTGGCCAGCCCATAACCGGACAACTTCAATGACGCGGAGATTACTACCTTCCTAAGAGCCCATTTGCTTTGTTGGACAGCCCATTGTTACAAAGATTCTTCCTGAGCTGAAATGCCCCTCTCCCTCAGTTGCCATGGGTACTGGCTGTCCCTCCTTCTTCTAGAGCCTCTGCAGGGGACACCTCTGTGGGTGGTCAGGGAGGCACATAGACGGTACTTCGAGGTGGGATGGACGGTGCTCTGGGCCTCCCTCTGGGGTTGGAGACACTTTGAGTGGCCCTGTTTCAAAGAGGACAACCCAGCTGTCAATCCTCTGCACACCCGTGTCCCACCCGCCGTACATGTGTGCCCATCTATAACTCTCCCATGCTCTCATCTATTACCTCTCTGTCGCTCAGACATCATGAAATGGAGCCCAGGTGCAGGAGAGTCAGCTGCAGTCAGAGCGATGGGAAGGCCAATCGCAGGCAGATTGACAGAAGGACAGGACGTCAGGCGGCTTCGCAGAAATACATGTGGCAGGCAGGAACAAATCTAATAGTCTCCCTTAGGACCAATGGACAGGCAGTGAGGGCAGAACGACAGAGAGCCAGGCATCAAGCAGGAAGAGTGTCCAGCAGCACAAAAGCAGGTGACGGAGGGCAGGCACCGCCGCTTGGGAAATGGGCCTTGTGCTGCTGAGGTCCCCACTCCTCTGGCCTCGGAACCCTGTTGGGGCCAGACGTTCCTAGGGAGAAGGAGCACACTGCCCCACACCCCACAGTGCCAGATTTCCCACCAGGTGACAGGTTCAGTGTGCCCTCCTCCCACCCTCTTCTCCTTCCCAGACACAACCCTCCAGCCCCACCCTGTGAACCACTCACCACAAAGCCAGGGAAGGTGCCAGAAAGGGAGTCTACATCTCCTTCTGGAAGCTTCCACAGATTGACCACTGGAAGTATATACTGTAAGAGACAAAAACAAAAATGGGAATGGGTGAGATTTGCTGTTCATCGAGCGCCTGCAATGAGCAGACACTGTGTGAACCCTTCACACTGACCACATCCCTTAACTACACTTCCATCCCCAGCGAGTGCTATTAGCCCATTTGCAGACAGGTAATGGCAGAGAAGTGAGATGACTCACCCAAAGTGCTCTAGCTAATACAGGCACATGTGGGATTTGAACCCGGGTCTGCACAACTTCAGGATCACACTCTTCTCTCCACTCCCATTGCATCTCCAGAGGATGCCCAGATGCATGGATTCCCCCTATTTTCTCAGGAGGATGAGGCAGTTATGAGGAGACCAGGGTGATTTATGTCCTAAAGGAAGTCCCCCCTGGAGGAGGCTGTGCATTGGCTCAGAAATAGCAAATGATGTCAGCCAGGGCATCCCGCCTCCCCGGGCCCTTGGCATCACCCTTGTGGGACTGTCACCAGAATTGATGCACCAACAATTACAGAATTGGATTTGCCCTTTCCTGGCTTGGCCTGCTCACACGTCATCCCTGGTGCTCAGGGAACACCTGACTATTTGCCCAGCTCCCTCCTCCTCACATACACCCTCCTCCCACTCCCAGGCCTGGGAGCAGCAGGAGGCAATATTGTATTCCAGCAGCGTGGGGCTGTCTGTGCATCACCCAGCACAACGCCGTTCCCATTCCAAACCACTCGCCCTGGCCCTCCTCGCACGTCACACTTCCCCACCTGCTCCTCATCCTCCTAGTGCCTGACTTGACTCCCCCGTACAACTCCCACTTTACAGCCTCACCTCTCATTCAGACTCAGTGCTCGACTTCTAGCCAAACCTTTGGCTCCTAGCCTGACCTTGATTTAGATCTTCCTCTGGCTGGGCTGTCATTGGTTGTTTAGGACAAAGGCAGTGATGTGCTGGAGCCAGCTCCCGCCAGCTCCCGGGAGCCGGTTGTGCACATCTCTTCTGTCTCCATGTTCACTGGCTTCATGCTGGTGGGTTGAAATCAGTTATGGTGGGAGTATTTACACCAGAGAAACTGGCAAACGTTGTAAATCAGGTATTTTTCATGCAGGGAGCCAGTTGTTAAGTATTTTGTGCCCAACCATGACGGGCTCCAAGACAGGTCATAAGACTCCACACTTCATTATAGTGGAAACAATCCCACCATGTTCGCCCCAACTCCATGATGGGGATCCAAGCAAGATAGCCTGGCCCCATCTCATACAAGTACAAACTAAGGCTAAAGAGGGTCCAAACCCAACGTCATCTATAGGTCAAGAGCAGGGCTGGGATCGAGCCTCTGCAGGCGGCCTGGGTGAGGCCTCTCACGCCCCCTCCGGGCTGCCTGCAGAGCACCTGAGGCATGCCTCTCGGCTCAGGTCTCAGAAACGGCAGCATCAATGTGTCTTTGACTCCAGTGAGAACTTTGGGAGATCCTGGCTGGAACTGTGTAGCCCTGGCATGGTGGGAAGGGTCCTCTTCTGTCCTGTAAGCAGTAACAGGGGCTCCACTCAGCACCTTCCTACCCCTCTGCTAAGAAACAATTAGAAAGAATTTGCACTGGGCAGTTACTTTGTAATCTAAGAGCCCAAGGGCAGGAGTGAAAGCTGGTAATGGGCACAGTACAGGGATGGGGAATCCCTCATGGGATAGGCCCATCCCAGTGTCCTCTGTGGAGCATCCATGCCATCATCATAAGGGGTGGTGGCAGGAGATCCAGAGAGGGAATTGAAGAGGATGGGAGCCTGGTCTTGGGGCTGTGGCAAGATCTGTCTGCCTGACCTGTTCCCACAGCCTGAGAGCAGGATTTATAAGCACTGCCCGCCTCCAGAGCCTGTGCATGCATGCATGTATGCACATGTACACCCACACGCACACACGCACACACCACACACACGCACACACTCACGCACACACGCACACGCACACACACACACACTCACGCACACACACACCACACACACACACACACTCACGCGCGCGCGCACACACACACACACACACATGAACACACACACGCACACACATGCACACGCACACACACTCACACACACGCACGCACACCACATATACACTACATACACACACACACACACACACACACACACCACACACAGACACACACACACACACACACACTCACATGGAGAATCAAGCCCGATGATTCCTGGAGTAGGCATGCACACTCCTCCACAGCAAGACAAAAATCAGACACCCTGAGGCACACTAGCAAAGACACACTAACACGTTTGGCCCGGATATGTACACTAGGAAACATCAATGTTCACTATGAGGTGTGCTCACACAGGCACACCTGCAGAGAACATTTCATTCTTAACCAGCTCCTCTGGGCATCCAACCTGAGGCTGCCAATATTCCTGGAGTCTGCACTGACGCCTTCCCTGGCCTCCTGGCCTCCAGTCTCATCCGCTCCCGCCCACTCTCTACACAGCAATGCCCTGATTCTCACCTGGACTCCCCAACGTGGAAAGCTTCAACAGCACCTCGCTGCCTCCAGCATGAACTCAGACTGGCTTCCAAAGCCCTGTGAAATATGGCCCCTTCTTACCTTCCTGGCTCGTCACCATCTCCCCATCCCTCACCTCTCACTGTGCCTACAGTGTCTTCCCTCCATCTCCCTCCAGCAAACTCCTCTTCGGTGTTACAAAGGCAGGTGATTCCTAGCACCTTCAGAGCTGCCCCAGATAGAAGTGGTCTCTTGTGGGTCTGAGCACACCCATCTCCTTGTCCGGCCCTCTTGTGGCCCTTGGCTATGTCCAAGGTTGGTTACCATGCCTTACCTTGCCTGCGGCACTGTAGCCATCCCCTGGCTCATTTCCTGTCTGTCTCGGATTCTGGCCCCCATGAGGACCTCAGGGGAGGTTTATAGGCAGATGAGTTGAGCCATTGTCCCTTCTCACTCACCTCCTCCCTTGATCTTGCTTTTCTCTCCTAGTTTTGATGGGTCTGGTTCTCACTGTGAAAGATTCTCTGGGAGTAAAGTCACCCCACCCCTGACCCCCACACTATGCTGGAAGAATTTAGAAAGGCCTGTGAGTCACCCCACTGCCTGAGAGCCATCCTCAAACTAGAAGGCATCTCCAGGGTCACCAAGTCCCTCTTTTTCTGTGTTCAAGCTAGTCTCTAGCAGATCTTAGTGGCAAATGCAGATCCTCCCACCCCATGCCCAAATTTCTGCAGGAATCCCTGGAAAGCTTTGCTGTGAGAATATTCTTCCTTGTGCTTAACTTTGACTTTGAAGATAGAGGAGCTATCAGCCAATCTCTTCTCTTACCCAGTGTCATACCCTCCTTCCATGCTATGTCAGCTCCTGGGACATCTCTACTGATGGGGATCCCATCCCTTACAAGGCTGGACGTGGGGCACCATCAGAAAGCTCTCCCTGCCTCCCTCTGAGGACCCAGCTTGACCCTCTGAGGCCACAGCAGTCTCCAGCATCCCCCAGGATAGGCCTCTGAATACTCTGAGCAAGGGACACAACCCTGTTTGCTTGTCCCACCACTTCCCACGTGACATGGATTCGCACCCTTGCCCTTCCCTGAACACCTATCCTTTCTCCACATTTCTTAAATGTAGCAGTTAGAATCAGCCCTGCTGCTGGGGTCAGCCTCCTCTCCCACCCCTGACTCAGGCCTACCTGAGGCTCTCCAGCCCTTCCCTATCTTGTCCCCACCCTCTCACCTGACTGGTTTCTCAATTCCTGGCTCCTGGGAGGGAGGTTGTCTCACCCCCTGGGCAAGAGTCCTGGGTTTGGACCGGATTCAGCCATAACCTCAGCCACTGGCTCTGTGAGCTGAGGCCACGCTCATCACCCCTCTGAGCCCACCTTCCCTTCTGAAATGAGGACAGTCACCTCTGCCTATGCGAGTGTTGTGGATTGAATGAATAGCGGACTTGAAGCCCCCAAGACAGTGCACAGCTACGACATTTATTAAACATCACCTTCCTCGTCCCCAGGCCCTCCCACTGAGGATCGCAGTGATGCCAGCTTCCCCCCAACTCCAGTGGAATGAATTTAGCAAGCCTTTGAGCCACCTCCTATCAAGGGCTAAAAGCAAGATTCATACTCTCTAATATGTTTTCTTCATCTGCTAATTTAATAATTTTGCTTAAAAATGAGCTCATTTGGCCCACAATTTGCTTCCTAGAGGCCTAATGCCTCCTCATTGCTCATGACTTCATTAGCTCCTAGGCACACATGTCCTCCTTCCACCTCGTGTTGTTTAAGAAAGGGCGGTTGCATTTAATCAAATGGAATGGTCCTGGCTCCTCTCCTCTCCCCCTTCCCATGGAGCCTTGGGAAGATCAGAGTGGATGGGCTCTCCCTGTCTTTGGGTTTCTCCTCGCCTCTCCCCATCAGCTCAGAAAACCAGCTTATGCCCCTGGGACCACAGCTTTGGCATCCGGCAGCACCAGTGAGTTCCATTCCAAGAGCCCAGGTGAGTGTGGGAAACGGCTTTCCTCCCAAGCTGTGCATTCCTGCACTAGCACAATATGATGGACGGTGGAGAGTATCCTGGGCCTGGAGGTGTTATACCCAAGATGCCCAAGTATATGTCAGAGAGGCTGTCAGGCGATGCAGCTTTTTTTTTGTAAGCTCTGGTTTTAAAGAGTTTTGACTTTCATCCCTATCAGCTTCCCCAGACGCCTTGCACCCAGTTCTCTATCACTTCCTTAGCTCTAGTCTACTAACCTTAAGGAACAGAATTTGTGCCCTGGAAGTGGGTCAAGTGGTCGTGGATCCTCATGAAATTGAAAGTGAAAAGTTCTATGTGTGAGCATGCATCTAATTTTAAAGCTTTTTATCAAATTCTCAAAGTTGTTTCCAGTCCAAAACAGATTAAAAGCCAATGCTATGGAATATGGGTAGGCAAACATTTCTGTCAAAAGACAGGAAATACTGTAGCAATGAGGACAGGGCGATCTCAACTATTCTACTCTGTTGCTAGAGTGCAAAAGTGGCCATGAGCAGCATGTCAACAAACACACATGGCAGTGTTGCAAAAAAACTTTATTCACACAAACAGGCATCAGGCGGAATCCAGTCCATGGGCTATAGTTTACTGACCCCTGCCATAGAAGGAATTATGGTTTTGAGAGGGAGCTTACACTAGGCACCCCTTCAGCTCCTATTCATTCATTCATTTTCTCATTTACTTACTCAATTTGTTATACAAACCTATACTGAGCCCCTGCTAGGAGCTCTACCTGATAGTCAATACAACAGACAGAAATGGGAATGAGACGCCATCACTGCTCTTTAGGATTCTCCAACCTCGCCGGAGAGAGAAGCACAGAAGTAGCTGGCGGTTGGTGCAATAAGGACTGTGATGGCAATTTGTACTTGAGACAGAGTGGCATGAAGGAGAGCATGCAGGGAATAGGGGAGTGGCCGGGACAGATGCTGACAGACTAGGAGACACTTGAGTCAGGGCCACAAAAGAGAGGAGAAATTTTCCAAGTAGGTGACTGGGAGGGCATCCCAGGCAAAGGGAAGAGCGAATGCAGACCTGAGGTGTACGTCACGTTTGGGTGCATGTAGGAAATGCAGCCTGGAACTAGAGTGTGGGTGCAGGTGGGTGTCAAAGGGGAGGGGGAGCTAGAGGGAAAGACAAGATGCAGACATATCACGAAGGGACTTCATTCTAAGGGCACCATCGGGCCATGGAGACAATGGACTGCTGGCAGCTATGATTCTTTACGAAGCTGTCACTCATATGAGAGAATATACGTGTCATTTCTCCCCTTATCTTCTGTCTTCTGTCACTGTTACTTTTGGTATTAACTCCAAATCCCTTCATTTTCCTTATTGAAGCCAAACTACACAAAGTTAGGTTTGGCGAGGAAGTTATTTTCCTCTAAATGATTGTAAAGCAAACCCAACATGCCCCAAACAAAGGGGTCTGGACTCCCCAATATCTTTCTCCTCTTCTCTCTCTCTAGCACTCTTGCTCTTTGGCTCTCTTGCTCTTTCTCATTTTGTTCCTTTTATTGGTTGGATTGAGGAGCTTAGAACGAGGCAGACACAATGTCAACAGGAAAATATCTGTAAAAATGTAATGAAAATGAAAGATCCCCATTAATAAGAGGACATGCTTACTGAGACAACACTAATGCACTTTTAAGACTTTGGGGTGAGTCTTTGGTTCTCCCCCAGGAATGACTCCATTTACAGAGGTTCCTACTTTTGGAGGGGCCTGAGGAAAGGTAGAGGCAAGAACTAGAAACCGTGTAATTGCCCTAGCCTGTGGCTGTTGGGCAGCCCCCACCTGAGGCAACAGGAGAAAATGCGACAAGCACCAAGTGCAGCCACAGACCACAGTCCCTCCCCTTTCCTCGGCCGGTCAGTTCCCACCTGGGATCTAGGATGTCAAATCGGCATGCTGTTTGTTACTTCACTGTTCCCTACGTAACTGTTGGATCCGTCGGCACGAGAGCACCTGCATTCCCAGCCCTCAGCATGGCTTGGCACACAGCCTGTGCTCAGTTCAATCCAACTGCAGCCTGCCTTCCCCATTTCTTTTCTAGGGGCCAATTTATGGCTTTATGATGCTAACGGTGTCCAGTCCACAGGCTTGCAGCTCTGGGGTGCAGGTCAGTGAAGATCTGAGATGTCAGCCACACCCTACCCCTTCCAGCTTTCCCTGGCTCCTTGTTAAGTTGCTCTTATTAGCACTATTTATCAAATATTTCTGTCTTCCAGGCATATGGTAGGGTTGTATTTGGGGTATGGGCAAAAGTAACCATGTGGCTAGTTCCGACCAATGGGGTGTGAGTGAAAGTGTCACTTTTACATGAACTATTTAATTGCTGGTGTAAGACCTGATGTCCAAGAAGGTGACTGCTCTATTATCCCAGGTGTTTGAGTGACTACAATGTGAAAAGTACCTGGGAGCTGACCCCTTGTATGGACATGAGAAAGGAGTGAGAAGTGAATCTTTGTTGCTTTAAGCCACTGAGATTTGGAGCTTGTTTGTTACTGCAGCGTAACTTAACCTACCATAGCCTGTCATTTCCCCCAGCTCCTCTCCTAGTTCCACTTAGCCCGACAACCCAAGCTCACGCTCTTTCCTCAGTTGGCTGTATCACCAACTTCATCCTCTCTTCTCCCTTCAGTTGTTCCATTCTTTGGCAAGC
Source organism: Lyroderma lyra (assembly GCA_004026885.1). NCBI lineage: Eukaryota > Metazoa > Chordata > Mammalia > Chiroptera > Megadermatidae > Lyroderma > Lyroderma lyra. The sequence goes on from PVJL010001812.1 coordinate 51,849, forward strand.
ACTCACTGGGCTCTGAGGAGCCAGAACGTGAAGAACTGGAGGACCAAGATGAAGTGGACCGGCCCCCAGGGGCTCACAGTCTGCTGGGCCCGCCCAGGCCAGGACGGGCCCCCCCTCCCAGTAAGTTCTGTCAGTCACACCGAGGCTGCCACCACTGCCATCTGGCTCATCTTTGCAAACGGAGGTTAAGGTCAGGAAGCTGTGTCCTTCCTACTCCATGGCCCCCTCACCACCACAAGGCTGAGTATCCCCTAGCCTTCCTTGGAAGAAGTTCCTTTACTGTGACATTGGATGGTCCAGAGGGTCTTGGGCCCCGCACAGTGGGCCCCTGGAACACCACTGTGACACACCACAATGCAGCATGGAGTGACTGCAAAGTCTTTGATTCTTTTATTGGTAAAGAAAACACAGAGGGGAGCTGTGACATGCCCAGTGTCACATAGCAGGGTGGCCACAGGGTCAGAACTAGAATTAAGACCATGTGCCCTTGAAAAAAAAGCTTGTAGCCTTGAGCTTCAGGTCACCCTCAGCACAATAAGACAGCCAAGGATGCTGGAAGACATCCTTTTTATCCAAGGACTAAAGGCCTGATGATGTGAGCAGCAGGGGAGGCGGGGAGGGGGAGTTTAGGGAAAGACAATAGTCTCATTTGAGGGAGGGGGTAGAGAGCATTGATGTCACTAATGAGAGGCAACACGAGGAAGACCCTGGCCCACTGAAGCCATCTCCCTGCCTGCAATCAGATAAGCCTGTGCCCCTCTGGGCCACCACCCACCACAGTGACCAGCACTGTGCCCACTCTTAAGTTAGCATATTGAATCTTTCTGAGAAAGCCCCCTCCCCTGACCTGAAACAGGCTTGGCACATCTGCTACAAGTACTGAGCAACCAGGGAGTATCAAGGACCTTCAAGCCCTGAGATGGTTCTCTGTTCATTTAATACAAGAAGGGAAAGGGGGGCAGTGTCGTCCTTGTAGTGACCACAGTCCTGGCCTAGGCACCCCTCAACTTGCCCACATGGCCCCGGGCTGCCCCTCCTACCTTGTTTTGGGACCGAGGTAGTAATGTGCCAAGGTGAGTCTGTTACCAGTTCTGAGGCAGATGGGGGGCTGGAGAGGTGCCCAGGGACATTTCCCACAGAGGCTGAGCCTGGCAGACGGGCAGGCTCAGCAAGCACAGGCAGCGAGGCGGGTGGCAGGACAGGGAAAGTCACAGGCAGCCTCCCCTTCCACACTGCTTGCTTCTCTGGGAAGAAGCCACTGTGCTTGGGGCAGCAGGGTCAGGGAGAGGGAGGTGTGGGGTGCTGGACAGAGAGAGCCCCACGAGGGCATTGGTGCCCAGACTCGAGGAGTGGACAGCCCCCACTGTGCTCTTTCCCAGAGAGCAGCACCACTTGGATCCCAGCACTCCCAGCTGGCAGCAGGGATCCTGGTGTCTACAGGAACGGGCTCTGAGGAGCTCAAGGGGCCTCCGCAGTCACAGCAACAAGAAACTCGCGTCTCCGACAACAGCACACGGGACGCTCAGTGCCGCAGCAGACACACATGCTTAGCACCACGCACCACACACAGGAAGCAGGAAATCCACAGGCGTAGTCACATACCTAGTGGTACACAATGGTACACACATGTCTGCATGTGCACACACACACACACGCACGCAGAGTTCCATGACAGCCGGAACTTCCCCAGGCCCCCGCACACATGTCCCCAAGAGGAACCACAGCCCTGGAGCTGACTTCTCAGAGGGGCCTCCCCCTCCTCTGCCTCCCTCCGCATGACCCACTCCTGGAAGACAGTGTGAGGGCCCTGAGCCTCACTCCAAAGACACAGACACAGACAAGAGTCTGTGGGCTGGCTCTGTAGCTCTCAGACCCAGAGACCTTAGACAAGTCATGCTATCCCCAGGTCACAGTGTCCTCGTCTGTCCAATAGGGTCACTAGGAAAAACAAGAGTAAGAACAAGCCCCTATTCACGGGATTGCATGAGGTCTAACGAAAGCACCTGGTAAGTCCCAGTCTGTGTGAACGTGACTGCTGGGCCTGGGGGAGAGCCCCTTTCAGACACACACAGGCTTCCCAGGGCCCTCTGCTGGGCCCCATCAGCCTACCAGATCGGAGCCCCATTGACCTCGATGCAAAGCCCACATCCACCAATTTTGACTTTATTTCTAACATTTGTTCATTTATTCATCTGCTCAACAGTTACAGATGGATGTAAGGTGTAGCATCTGACATTAAGACGGGTGGTGTCTGGCCTTTGCTCTCAGGCAGCTAGCTTATGGGCTGATTCAGCATGCACAACCCTGGTTGGTTGACAGAATCCATGGCCTGGGAGGCTTTTAAAATACTGGTGTCTGGGTCCCACCCCCAGAGATTCATAGGCAATTGATCTGAAATGGGGCGCAGGACACTATGTTTTTAAAAGCCCCCCAGGTGATTTTAACGTGTAGCTCAGACTTACCCATCCAGTGGAGAAATCACACATACACCAAGAGACAGAATGGGACATTTTTACAACAGATGCATGCACAATAACAACAGCTAACATTTACTGAAGCATGTTGTGTGTGTGACCAGCACTGTGCCAAGACCAGCACTGTGCCAAGTCTTATGTTAGCATACCTAATCTTCCCCCAAACCCAGGAAAGCCGGCCCCATGCCACCAATTTTACAGATGAATAAACAAAGCTCAAGAGATCAAGTAATTTACTCAAGGCTAGACTTCTCCACCAAGGTGGCATTTGTGCTGAACCTTGGGACAAGACAGAATTTGGCTCTGGAGAGACAGAGAAACAGATGGATGTGGGTGTTCTCCACCCTGGCTGGCTGTTACAATCCCTGAGCTGGGTGGCTTTGAAAATGCAGGGGGCACTGGTTAGGAGAGCAGAGATTCTGTTTACTGATGGGGACAGTGGGAGCTTGGATCACAGAAGCTGGGGGCTGGGGGTGGGAGTGGGGGCAAATTACAGGAAGAGAACATTTTAGGACAAATAAAAGGTAGGGCTACTTTACCCAGCATGTAGCAATTATGTGTCCCTTGCCATTATCCCCAGAGGTGGCAGGTATGAAAATAGAATGTCAAGATAGAATTAGAAAAACCAGACCCAAAGGACTTTGAGGGTGGGGGGAAAGTAGAGACTTCAACTTTTTAAAAACAGTGAAATGGAAACCGGCCACCAAGCCCTCTATTCAGGAGCACCAAATACAGAAGGGAAAGCATTAACTGGAGGCCAGAGGCCAAGTTCGCGACTCTTTCCTCTCTTAGCTGAGCTTGGCCATCTGTAAAATGAGGGCAAGGATGTTTGTGTCTCAGGGTTTTCAGTTAGAGTGACGGAGAACCACTGTCTCAGAGGGAGGCTGGTGGGGGAGCGGAAGTGGGGGTCTCCAGGCCCCACCAGGGTGGTTCTGCTTCCCTCAGCATCACACGTTGGCTGCCATGGAGTTTCTTTTGAACAAGAGCTTCTGCAGCTCAGTGTAAAAGCTCAACTTTGACTTCTATAGCGCCTTTCTCTCCTAGAACCCCCTAAAATTTAGATCGCAAACCCCAAGGGGCTCAGACAACAGTGCTTGAAATGAAAGTGAGCCCTGAAGCTGGAGATGTGGATTGGCTGGAAATCTATACAGAAATCACAGAGAGTGCCAGGCTCCTCACCCCCACCAGTCACAGAACTCCTCACTGCCATCATTATTCTGGGGAAATTACCCTGAATAGGAGGGGGAAAAGGCTTAAAATGCCAATATGATGTCCAACTAAAAGAGCAGGCTCCCCACCCCACATGCTACATTAAAGTGCGCCTTTTCACAAGCTTCACCACTAGACATAAAACTTCCAATAGGCTTCTCAGAAGAGATTCCAACGTGGAGAGCTAGTAACTAAGGCTTAGTGCTGTGTGCTAACAACGCTCCCAGGTGCTTTCCACGTGATGACTTTTCTAATCCTCCCAACAATTCTATGAGGTAGGCTACTATTTCTGTTCCCATTTAACAGACAAGGACTCTGAGGAAGAAAGCAGCCAAGCCCAAGTATGGTCACCTAGTTAGTGAGCCACAGGATTGAGTGAGGGCCCCAGGCAGTCTGTCTCCAAGTCCACCCTCTAGCCCACCATGCTCTGTGCTATGCCCCAAAGATGGAGATCAGGCAAAGCAAAGGTGGGTGGACAACCCAGGGAGAAAGAGAGAAAGTGAAAAGAATTTTTAAAAAATTACAGAAAAACTATAATAAAATTTCTAACAGATAGAGTATACATTGCATTCATAAAATAAGAATAGGATGCTATGTAGAAGGAAAAATGGAGAACAAGAAAGAAGTCCAGAAAATTTAAAGTGTGAAATAAAACACATAACATATATTATAAAATAATGTTGACAAAATCTTCGAGAAAGTAGATCAATGTGGAAAACATGGAAAAATACATATATATACCATTTAAGGATTGTGGTAGATTGTGTCGATTGTCCTAATTCTTTACTCATCCTAATATTCAAATCTTTTGCCATGTTGTTTTGCAGTTTCCCACACCAAAGAGGCCTCCTGACTTTGGACATGCCATCTGATGTTAGTGGGGGGAATGTTTTCAAAGGTTTGAAAACTCTTATGTCATTGCTTTCTTGCTTCTTGGCCATCTCTAAGAGAACATTTTTGGGCTATCCCAGCTGGTCCCCCAGTGAAGGTGAACGACATTTGGAGCAGAGCTAAACTCCTCCAGACAACCTCGTCCTAGATCAACCACCTCCTAGCCTACTGTGAGACAGATAGATAAGCCAAGTTCAACCTAAATTAGTGACACTCAGCCACAGATCCATGAAAAGAAATAATTATCTTTTAAGCCACCAAGTTTTGAGTTGGCTTGTTATGTAGCATCATCGTAACCATGGCTGATGCCAGTTACCAATCCAGAAGCTGGTACCCAATTAACAGAGAAAATAGAAGGAAGAGAATTATAAAAAGAAATAATTCAAGTAAATTTCCCAGCACTAAAAGATATAAACCTCCACATTAAAGAACCTCCAAGTGCCCAGAACAATAGACAGACCAATCCCCAATATACCTTATTGTAAAACGTCAGAATATACAGACGAAGAGGTGATTCTAAAAGCTTCCAGCAAGAAAAAGCAGGTTTTATACAAAGGAGCATGAATCAGCAACCTGGAAGACTTCTCAGGAGCAACACTGGCTATGAGATAACAGTGAAGTGTTTTCAATTCTTAGGGGAAATTGTTTTAATGTAGAATTCTATACCAGACACACAATTAAGATACAAGTTGAGAGTAGAAATATTTTGTAGATATGTAAGGATTCAGGAAATTCACTTTACACATTCTTTTAATTAGTAAGCCAGCAGAGGATATGTTCTAACAAAAGTGGGAACTAAACCAAGAACACAGAACCCAGAAAACAGGAGATTCAACACAGGAGACTGGGAGAGGAAACTCCCAGGAGCAAAAACTTTGCAGCAGGCCTAGAGAGTAATAGGCCAGATTGAAGCAAGAAATTCAGGGCTCCAAGAGGGAAAAATCTAGAGATAGAGAAGAGATATATAGATGAGCTGATGTTAAGCCACATTTGTAAACAAACTACTAATAATAATGGAAAGGCAGATCTGATGCACCATTCAGAAAAATGTAAGAAAATAATGCAATTGAAAATGTGAGGTGATTATTACCTCTGGGGATATTTATCCAGATAGTTAATACTGGACATCACGATAGGAGTTTATTTCTCATTCACATCACATTCCATACTGACCAGGCAGACCTCTTTTTTGTATTTGCATATATGGAACCCATATTGGAGAGATAGATGGAAGAGGCAATACAGGCTCTTAACTGCATTAGCCCAAAGGATTAATCTAGTCATATGACCCCAACCTAACTGGGAGGGAAGTTAAGAAATGTGAAAATAAAATCACAGTCCATTGTTTGACTCTGAAGTGAGCCATATTTACATTGTCATAATAATGTTATAGATTCTACAAAAAGGAAGCATATAATCATACAAAAAGGAACGGACAGAACTGGGGTGGCTAATAGAGTGAAATTCTTGTCCCCCATAACAGAGAGTCAATAGATATCTAAAAGGGATAAAGCAAGAAGGAGCATCACACTCATATTACTTAGAAATAGGAAGGCCAACAGCAAAAGTAGCCACTGAAAGAGTTTGAGATGTGTTGTCTTCAGAGAGCAAGAGTGATTGACAGTCGGAAGGCTGGGGAAAGAGTGTGCTTTAGTAATATAAGCCTTTTGGTATTTTAATTTTTTTTTTCAATTGTGCACATAACTTATTTGGACAGTTTTTAAAGCAAATCAAAATTAATGCTAAACAAACAAACAAACAAACAAACAATAAGCCCTTGCATTTGCTGATCATTAAGGACTATTCCATCTGACCTTCCAAGGTTCTTGAATTCTAAGCATCCAGAGGAGAAAGCTTGTGTCACCATTGAGATTTGTCTGAACAAAAACTGGCAGGCCCTGGGCTGGAAAAATCAAAACAAAGAAAAGTCACCATGTTGTTCTGAGCAGGAGGGGTCCTTGTGAGATCTTACACTCCAGCTGCAGCCAAAGGGATATGGAATGGGCAAGACTGATCCTGGCACTGCTGACCCCTCCAGAGTCCTCAGGGACCCGACCAGACCAGGCACAGACCTCCCTGGGAACTCTGGGAGGGAACGTGGCCTGTCACACCCCACGGCCCCTAGCAGGTACTGTGGGCATCAGCTGTAATGAGAAGTGACAGGTACAATTGCTGGGAGAACATCCTGGCTTAGAGCTCAAGCTACCCAGAGTGGCTGGGGGGCTTCTGAAGCTGTCAGGAGGGTCCCCAAACACTTTGAATCCACAGCCAATCTAGTCTTCATCATTAACATCTCATTAGCATGGGCTAAGCCCAAGCTGGGACCTGGTCACCAGCCCAGTTTCAGGTAGAGGGGAAACTGAGAACCTTGGTAAACAGAGGGAAGGCGGCCAGCAGCCCCATCGGTTGTCAGAGGAGACTCAGCAGAGCCCTGTGCCCAGGCTGGGCCAAGACGCTACTTCTACACCCTCCCCAAGTGCCCTGTCAAGTAGCAGGAAAATTAACCAAAGCCCCTAGAGGCAGAGTCTCCCCTCCACAGTCAAGTCACTCCTGGCTTCAAATCCTTCAGAAGCTGAAGATGATGTCCCCCATGGCACTCCTGCCTCCTGCTCCAGCCTCACTGCTCCCTCTCAAATGTCCCAGCATTTTAAGTCCAGAACATTCTTAGACCCTGGTCCTAGCTCTGCTGTTTGTTTTTTTTCCCACCAGTCAGTTGCATCTGAGTCACGCCCATTTCTAACAATGGATGCCAGTATCACCCACCTGATAGGGAGAACACAAGAGTTTTGCACACATTCAGGAGGAACTCCCAGCCCTGCCTGCCAATCCCCTCTTGGCTTATCCTCCACTCTCCAATGCCAGCAGGAGTGGCAATAAGGCCTCATCCTTAGAGTTTTAAGAGTCTTCTTCTCATGGGGAGAGGGAGCCTGAGTGTTCATCCTTCGTTTTCATTCAAAATGTTCCTGAACCATTCCCCACCAAATGCCCAGTCTCTTTGTTCAGGGGAAGAGGCCTGCAGGATGGGTCAGCTGGCATGAAGCAGGGATACATTAGAGGGCCATGTGACTTAGCTGGAGCAGGGAAGACTTGGGCCTCTGTGACTGTCTGCTACAAAAATAACCCTAAGCTAGCACTTCCTAGTGCCTAGCCTTAGTTTCCCTGTCTGTGGGGCCAGACGTCCTCTCAGGCTGATGACAGGCTAATACTGGGTTTCCTCTCAATACCCATTTCCACAGAACCGAAATGATCGAAGCTGAAAGGTCATTGGCTCTCTCCTCTGTTTCCAGGAAAAGCAGTCCTTGAGAGATTCCAGGAAGCCATCCAACCCCACAGACTACATGGCTGGGCCAAGGGGGTGGGCTTGGGAGACCTCGCATGCAGGTGTCTCTCTGGTGGGCAGATCCTCCAGGCAGCACGTTCCAGCAGACAGCGGGAGACACAATCAGTGCTGAGCACCAGGCACCGGATGGATGAGATAATCACAAATCCACAAACTGCAACAAGATAAAATTATCATTATATGAAGTTAAATTATTAATTAGCACCTCCAAAAAAAGACTAACACCACCTGGTCTTGAATCTTGGAAGCTGTCTTTCTGAAAGCAACAGAAATACCAGAATAATTTGTTAGTGCTCCGCAGTGTGAGTGTGCTAACCTGGTCCACAGGCACCAAATGCCTGACGGCCTGGGCGCCAGCCAGGGAGGCCTGTGGGGCCAGGACCAGCCAGTTTGGATGCAATTACCAGAGGAAGGCAAGTAACATGACCCGTTTTTATGGCTGGGGAAACTGAGGCAGAGGACAAGATGGAAAAGCCACAGAAACTGACTTGGGGCAGATTCAGGAGTGTGTATGCTGGGGTGGAACGGGGTCAGTCCTGAGGCTTCCTGATTGTCTAAGTACTACGGCCACTCACGCATTCAGTGAACTTCATCATGTGCCTACTGCTCTCCAGATCCCAAGAATACAGAGGAGAAGCCGTAAATCCTCGCCTGTGACAAGCACAGTGTCTGATAGCCTGGGCCAGCTGGATCAGCTGTTTCTTCTGTCTTCTTACCCCACCTCGACTCATAGGATTTATCCTTTTACCGTTGTCGTCATCATCATCATCATCGTCATCCACTACCATCTCCAGCTCCTACACCCTACATGTATTCATTGTATCCTAGAACCACAGCAGCTTAATGAGATGGGAGGAGCTTTAAAGAGCATCTTTCTCATCAGGGCATCCATCCTCACTGAAATGCCTGGTGAATCGTGACCCAGTGGAGCACTCCCAGCAATCAGGAGCTTCCTCACTGACTCATAAATAGCCCATTGCTCTGGGGAGCAATTTCTCACTCAATCATTTATTCATCCATTCAACAAGCATTTTCCAAGCATCTACTGGGAGCCACCGCAGGACCAGTGCTTGGAGATGCCGAGAAAAATACAAACCAGTACCTTCCTACAAGAAGCTCCCAGGATGATGAGAGAGGCAAACAAATAACCAGGCAATGGCAATACAGTGTGGTGTGTAGGTAGAACAGGTGTGTAGGTCTAACCCTGGCTTGTTAGAGGTATATGTTCTTTTTCACTCTGCACAATAATCCTGCCAGGTGGAGACTACTGCAATCCCCATTTTACAGATGAAAATACTGAGCACAGGGAGGTTAGGGACCTTGCCCAAGCCTACTCAGCTGCAGAGCAGAAGGGCCAGGATTTACACCTGGGCTGCCTCACTCCTGAGGGGCTGTGTTGACCTTTCTGATAGAATGTGTCACCCCTTCGCTGACTGATGGAAGCCACAGTCTGGAGCACTGATGGTGAGGTGGGCATGGTCTCTGAGCTTCAAGTTCAGGGAGCTCTCAGTGAGGTACGCTCGGCCCCTTGGACTCACAACTGGCAGGGGACTCTGGATCACATGGGACTTGGGTTTTAGCTCAGACGGAGATGGAGGTAGAGATGATGGAGATGGCTCCATGTGCCCCAGATGGGACAGACCACATGGCCCAGACTCTCCTCCAGCCTCAATAGTCACCCTGACTCCAGCCAAATGAGGCCTGACTAATGCATGGCCAATGCACATGGCCCAGCCCTAGAGCAGCTTTCAGGAGGCCAGGTTGGAGAGGGGACAGAGGCCAAGGCAGCTGGACCTGGGAGGGGGCTATGGAGAGGTTTGGAGAGCCACTCACAGCCAGGGAGGGAAGAATAAACAAGGCCTGATGAATTATTCAGCCAGGCAGCTGCTGAGGCAGGCTAAGGGTGGCAATGCCGTGAGTGTGCTAAATCTGATTGCACCACGTACCAGGGCAGCCTGATGTGCCCACTGTAGCCGGACTCTGACCAAAGCCCAGAGGGCAAGGGGAAATAGGCATAAGGAGCAGCCCAGCCCCCTCCCAGAGTGAGACAGAGCCTGGGGCCTGGGCCTGGGCCTGCGCCTGGGCCTGTGACTGCCTAAAGGGACACATGAGGGTAACATGTACAGGGAGAAGGGTGCAGACTCTGAAGGCCGGTAGAGCAGTATTGAATCAAGCACAATCAAAGCAGTGCAGCCTTGAGAAAACCATTTCACCTTGCTGAGCCTGTTTTCTCAACTGCAAAATGAAACTGTGAGCATGGTTAGGATAAGGGCCAACTGCTACCAGGTCGCCAGGATGATGGCTCCACCATGTCTGCAGTCCCCCACTCCCCGCCCAGCCTGAGCCCAATCTTAGGCACACAGTGACTGGTAGGGCCTCTTCCCTCCTTCGGGCCCGTGAGGCCAGCTTTTTGGGACTTCAGAAGCCTCTCCCATCCCTCTCTGTTGTCTCCCCACCCCACTTCACGTGGTGTCCTTGGAGAAGGGACTCTGCCTGTGACTCCTGCTGCAAGTGTTCACTCAGGGGAAAGGTTGAGTTATCTGTAGGTCCTCTGCTGAGCCAGGCCTCATGCCCCTACCACTAGCCACACAAGGCAAGGCGTGTGGAACTGGCCAACAGAGACCCCTCTCTTCCACTGATTGCTGCGTGACCTCGGGCCAGTCCCTTTCCCTCCCCAGGCCTCAGGATCTAGACAAGGAAGTCCCCCAGGCTCCTCTGGCTCTGACCTCAATGACAAAAATAGGGGCTAGCTGAATGTTCCCTCTGTCTGGGCCCTCCTGGGGTTGGAGGTGGTAGGAATTGAGCTTTTCTGGAACTCACACAGGAGTCAGGTCTTCCTTCAGAAGATTCCAGAGTTTCTCTTTTTCCCCAAGAGTACTATGCTCTAATGGTGGGTAGGACAGTAGCCTCCAGCTGTAAGGGCTTCTCAGCCCCACAGTATCATCACACAGGGCTCACAGCCACACAAGCCAGGACAGATGGTCTCCTGGTTATGACTCCAACTATAAGGATGGGGCAGCAGCAGCTCAGAGAAGTTGAGTGCTTGGTCCACGGACACACAGCCAGCAAGGGGCAGAGCCCATTCTGGAATCCCAGATAAGATCTGCAGTCTCCATCCTCCTCAAGCGAGGTTGGCTTCTAGAGCAAAGCCACCCATTCGGTCACTGATGTCACAGGAACCAGTTTTCTCCTGCCCACACCCTAGTGCAGCCCCAAGCAGCCTGGGGGCTCTGTAAGGACTCAGCAGGACATCCCATGACCTTGAATAGGGTCCAGTCCTGGCTCTGCCACTTACTAACTGTGTGCCCTTGAGTGAGTCTCTTACCCCCTCTGTCTGAGAGGCAATGTCCATACCTGGAATGTTGGGGTAAGAATGGCAACCCCAGCCCTGGATGCCACTATGTGGCCATGATTGGCCTGTCCTCTGTGCGAAACCCCTGGGCAGCACGGGCAGTTCAGGACGGAGCTGGCTGAACACATGGGAGGTGGCCTGGAAAGGAAAGGAGCCCGGTAGATGGGAAGAGGGAGGAGGGTGCTCTGGGCAGAAGCTGGAACAGCTGCCTAAGTGCTCAGTGATAAATAAATGATATTGGCCACCACCTAATGTTTCCACAGTGCCGGCCAGCCAGGGTGGGAGGGGAAGTTTAGTATAGATGTGGCTGCCTCTCGGTCTCACTCACTTATTGAACCTCATGCATCCTTAATGAGCTCAGGGTGACAGACTGACCCTCAGGTCACAGGGCCTCTCCCAGAGCTGGGGTGTGAAGGCATTTGGGGTGGCTGTTCCCTGTGGTCCCCAGCAATGTTGACCCTTAGGGGAGGCTCCTGGGAGCAAATAGCAGAGGATCTGCAGGGGCTGGGGCACCCATTCCTTCCTAGTCTTGGTGAGGAGGAAGAGAAAATGGGAGGTACCCTTGTCTGGGGAGCCTGGATGTCTGGGTTCTCACGTACCCTCTTTGCAGTTTCTTCCTTCCCAGGGCCTTAGTTTGCCCACCTGTAAAACAAGAGGATCCTGGAGCTATGGGAGCCATGGTCCAAATCAAGGATTGCTGGTGTCTCCACCAGAGGGAGCTGGTCAACACCCCAGAAACCAAGGCTTCTCCAGCTGGGGAGGAGCTAAGTACAAAGGCCTGAGAGACCTCCTGCCCCCTTCTCAACTGTATAGGAAGGTTTTAATACATGTAGGCCCACAAAGAAAGAACGACTCACCTGGACCCAGACCACTAGGTCTGAGGGCTCCATGTCATGCCCTTTCCAAGGCATTCAAGTGTACTCTTGTCAACTTGCTGGGACTTGGGAGGCCCAGAGGGGAGGACTCTGTCTCCTGAACTAAAGCTCAGATGGGAGGGGTTCCCAGAACACCCCAGAGGCTGCTTACCCACCTGCCCAGCCGGCTGTGTGACTTGAGGAAGCCCTGCCTCTCTGGGCTGTTGTGACCCATCAACTGACACTGGCAGAACCACCAAGTCACAGTGAGGTACTCCCATACATGTCTTTAAAGGTGCCAGAGGCATGCCCTGAGAACCCCAAGCTCCAGGTTCAGTCTTGACTGGGCCACTAACTCACATGGCAGGCAGAAAAAGGGTCCTCTGCTGTCCCCCCATTTCCCTTCCATAATCAGGGGTCTCCGGTTTCTGAAGTTCCTCCCATGTCTAAGAGACTATGGCTAGAAATAGTAGGGCAGATCTTTAAAAAATTAAAAATAGAATTACCATATGATCTAGCAATTCCACTTCTGGGGATGCGCCTGAACAAATAGCAGACAGAAACTCAGACATTTTCTTACCTGTGTTCACAGCAGCAGCATTCACATTAGCCAAAATGTGGAAACAACCAGTGTTCATTAATGGATGATAAATGGGTAGCAAAATGTGGTATATACCTGAAATGAAATATTATTCCTTAAAAGGAAGGAAATTCTGACACGTTACAACATGGATAAACCTTGAAAACATGCTAAGTGAAATAAGCTAATAACAAAAAGACAAACACTACACGATTTCACTTACGTGAGGTACCCAGGGTAGTCAAATTCACAGAGCCAGGAAGTAGAATGGTGGGTGCCAGCGGCTAGGAGAAGGGAGAAATGAGGAGCTTTTTTTTTTTAATGGATACAAAGTTTCAGTTCTGCAAGATGAAAAAGTTCTGGAGATTGGTTGCACAATAGCACTTCATACATTTGGCTAACACATTATATTTTATGTTATATGCATTTACCACAATTAAAATATTTTAAAAAGAAAGCAACTATGGCCAGGAGCTCAATGCAGAGGTCTGCCACATCTTGCATACTAAGTACATTTCCTTTAAAAAGAAAAAAAGAAAGAAAGAAAAAGACAGCAGGATTTGTTATTTAAAGGAAATTGTTGTAAAACCTTTGGTGACATGGGGAATCCTCTCTGAGTGTGAGAAAGCCACATTCATCCAGCAGCTCTGCTTTAGCTATAGACTACCAGGTTGTGCAAAACCAGGCACATTTTCTCCTCACTGTGCAATACGCATTGAGCCAGCACCCTACCTACTGGTGTGAGACGGATGTGTCAGGTGCCCTTTGCCCATTGCTGGGGAAGAACAGCCAGGGTCTTAGGTCTGCCATTCAAGGCCCCATGTAGTCTGGCACCAGGAAACTGCAGACTGCTCCCTCTACACTCCTGGGTCACTCCCCACCCATTTGGGGCATCTCCTTGCCCTACCCCCAGGTCTACATATGTCACCCCCTCAAAAGCTGCCCTGGTCCTCATAGGACCCCTTCCATGCCCCAGCCCCCTTGCTTTCTCATTAATCCCCATTTGCCCCTAACCAGACTTGTGAGCTACCCGAGGGAGGTGTGTGTCCTGTTCAAGCTGTCTCGCCCCAGTTTCAGAACCAGCCCTCAGTCTGGCACACAGTAGGTGTATGAAAACAAACTGAGAATAATGCTGCAGTGTCTCTGTGTTATCTACCCAGATCAAAAAATTAAGTCCCAGAAAACCTGAACCACTCAACCTGGGCTGCTTTGAACCAGGGACTCTTACCTACAATCTCCTAATCATAATTTCAAGCGTAGGGAGTACTCGTGATGGCCCAAGCACTGACTAGGTGCTTTCCTTGTTAACCTTTTCAAGTTCTTCCAAGAGCTGTGTAAAGTAGGCATTGTTACTGTGCCCATTTTACAGAAAAGGAAATTGAGGCTCAGAGAGGTTAAAGAACTTGCCCTGGGCATCTCCTTGCCCTATCCCGGGTCTGCTGGGAGCAGCTGGGGGATGCAAGCTGGGATTTGAACCCGGGTGTGCCAGTTTCAACAACTGCACCAGATGCTGTGCGAGTGTAGTAGCCTCCTGTGCTGCTCCCCAGGGGTGCTTGGTGGGCTCAGCCACAGCCACCAGCAGGAGCTGGAGGCTGAGCCAGGTGTAGGGTGGTGGCGGCAGCAGCCGACCTGGCCTCGGCCTCTGTGATGAGCAGCGGTGCCGCCTCTCCCACTTAGCGCCCTGATGGCTGACTGATAGGCTGGGCTGACCACACAGCTGCTGCTGCTGCCTCGGCAATTGTCTGAATTGGCTCCGCACTCACCGACCTGTTGGAAAAGTAAATGCAAACTACAGAAGGGGGAAAACCCTCTCTCCCACACCTACCACCCCAGCCAAGTGCCTGCCCCTGCTGAGATGCCCCCCAGCAGAGCCCCGAGCCTGGTGGGGGTGGAGCACGGGACATTTCTGGGTCCTCAGCAGGTCTGGATTCCTGCAAAGTCAGAGCAGGAGGGATCTTGGCATGCCTGCTCTCTGCCTCTCCTAGGGCAGGCCTTGCCCCTGCAGTGGCTCCTGGGTCAGGATGGCACACTGCAGGCATCCCCAGAGACTGGACTGGGCCTCCCCAGGAAGTGCCTACAGAGGTTCCAGCAGGCTGGGGGCGGGGCCGGGAAGCCTAGTGTTTGCCTCAGCTCCCCGTGTGGCCACAGCTCAGGCTCTCCGAGAAACTGAGGCAGGGCTGCCTGCACAGGGCTTAAGACAAAGCCTTTGCAGTGACATAGGCCATGGGGCTTGATCCCTGTCCCTTGAGGGGAATGAGGCCAGAAACAAATGGCAGAGGTCCCGGGCAGAGGAAAAAAATGGACTCCTAGTATTGGTCCACAGCTTGGACATTTACAAAGTACTTTCCCAGCCTCAATTAGTCCCCAAGCAATGATGAGATATTGTAGCAACCAACAGTGACTGTGCTCTTACTAAGCGCCAGGTAGTGTTTGAGCTGTTCTACCCATGATACCTCATTTCACCCTCACAACAACACTGGGGGTTAGATATCATTAGCAGCACCTCGTTGTCACAGATGGAAGAACTGAGGCACAGAATGGTCGAGTAACTTTGCTAAGGTCACATGGGTACTCAGCTGAGCCTAGGCAGTCTGGCTCCAGAATCCAGGTAGGCAAACACCCACCCTCTCTGCTGCTCCTCCTGGCCTGGGCACTTGGCAAGTATTCCTACTCACACTAACAGAAGGGAAATAAAGCTTATTAAACAAACCACCCAAGGCCACACAGCTAGGAAAAGGTGAGGGCAGGATTTGCAGTGAGGACTACCTGAATTCAAGGTACGCCTCGTGTTTCAGATGAGGCCCCTCTGGTCATAGCCTCCGGTTAGGTAGCAGACCTGGGGCTGGAGTTCAAACTCCTGGACTTCCTATCCAAGAAAGACAGAAATTCAGAGTAGGGAGAGAGATTCCATTCCGTTAAATCAGGAAAGACTTCCTGAAGGGAGCAGCATTAAAGACAGACCTTTGAGTATGCAGCCAGAGGGAGGGGGTTGCAGGAGCAAAGGCACAGCTGCTGAAAGTGGGAGCAGCCAGCAGCCTCGCTGGGACGAGGGGCAGGGTCCGTGTGGAAGGGTAGCCCAGACAGAGGGACAGACTGGAAATCTACAGTGAAACAACTGGAATGACACAGGCCCCCCAGTGACTGGCAATGGGTCCCTTGGTGTGACATGGAACCACCTCTGTGAACAACAGTGGAACACCGGGGACTCCTGACAAAGGCTCTGCCATTTGACTTTGCTACTTGACCTTCTCCATGCCTCAGTTTCCTCGTCAGGAAAATGGGGCCGATAATACTACATACCTCATTCAGGCTTGGGGAGGATAATATACAACATGGAGAAAAGTGGCCCCAGGTTAGAAGCTTAATAGAATGTCATTTCTATCACATTAATTCTGAAAGGCAAGTATTGTTAACCACATTTTACAGATGAGGAAGCTGAGGCTCTAAAAGCTTAAGTATCTTTGCCGTGTTCTTAGAACTACTAAATAGTGGAGGTAGGTTTCGAACTCCGGATGAAATCGAGGAGAGGCTCAACTTGCACATCAGGGAATGAGGACCTTATTGGCGATTGCAGTTGGGGAGTCCTTAAAGCTTTGGGGGTTGGGGGTGTAACCCTCAGTGGCCAAGGCTCCCTGGCTCAAAATGTGAGGCTTTGCTAGCACTGCCCCTTCCTCTTCACCTGCCATTTCTCATGGGTGCACTGGAGCCGATTCTTCCCATCCTTGTGATAAGTAAATAAATGCAAACATGTGGCTTAATGAAGACCATGGGAAGCAGGTGATGTCTCCTGCCAGTGGGGAGAGTGGGAGTAATCAGATCTAAATGGAGGCTGATGTTCAGACCTGGGCACAGCTGCTCCCGCAAAGCCCAGGCTCCTGGTTGCCATCCCTCACCTGTCTGCCAGAGAGGGGCTGAGAGGTGACGGGGGGTCCAGCAGGGAGAAGGACCCAGCCTGGTGAGGAAGCCCTCAGCCCTGGGGCAGCTGGCACCCTCTGGGGGCTGCCTCACACCCCTCCTGGTGGCTCTGAGCACAGTCTCTGGAGTCAGATGACCTGGGTTTGAATCCCTGTCACTTAGCTGTGTGACCTTAGGCAAGTAACTTAACTGCTTTGTGCTTCAGCTTCCTCATGTGGAAAATGCGGGTGCTAATAGTACGTACCTCATACGAATTCAGGGGGGAGAAAATGGAGCTGATTGCTTAGAGCAGCCTCTGAAGTAGAGAGTGCTGTGTGTTATCAATAAAAGAATGGTTTATAAAAGAATGGATGAAGTCCAAAGTCCTCCCTGGTCCGACCCCGATCCTCCTTTCTGGCTCATTTGTAGCCCAGCGCCCACACTTCCCCACGGGGCACATGCCTGCATTCCTCCCACCTAAACCTCCCTCCTGCACGCGGTGCCTCTGTCCTCGGGCTCCGCGCTTCGCACGTGCTGGCGCCCCCTCCCCTGTCAATGGGAGAAGCTTTCTTCCTCTTCCTTCCAGACCCAGGTCTGCCGTCTCTTCCCGAAGATTCCCAGTGGCGTCCCAGTCCTCCCTCGAGCCCTCCTCACTTCCTTTGGGGCCTCTCAAATTGGGCTGTGGTTGCACATCTGCCTTCAAAGAAGGAGTGCCTGTGAGGGAGAGCCATGTCCCCTTCACACCCACAGCGGGCACTCCTGGGATCTAACACAGCGCCTTCCACAACGAGGTGCTCACGAAAATGGGAGACTGGGAAGGGAGGAAGGCCGGGCAAACGGGGGGCAGGAGGGAGGGCAAAGGGCAATGCCCCTGCTCTGCCAGGGACGGTCTTGGGGTCCGGGAGGAGGAAGGGGTCTGCAGGCAGTGGAGAACCTGGATATCCCTACCCTGGCCATGGCCTGAGGCCTCTGAGAAGTTCCCGGGACATAGATAAATAGAGCTGGAAGTCCATCAGTAGTCATCAAGCCCTACTTCCCATTTCACAGTGAGGAAACTGAGACCCAGAAAGGGGCAGTGACTCCTTCTGGGCCATCCAGGGAATTAATGTCAAAGCTGGGACCAGAGTCCAGGTCTCTGTTGGGAGTTCTTTTCACTGTGCAGTATGGCCACTCCTGACTTCCAGACCCTGTCCCCACCCCACCCCCAAACGTCCTCAGGCTTTGCTGGGTGTGCTCAGTGAATATCAGTCAATATCAGAGATTGCAAGGAAGACTGAATTACAAAGCTGAGGCCCTCGAGGGTGGCAAGGTTTGGGGTGAGGTAGGAAGAGAGGACATTGAGCTTGTCAGGAAACTTCAGTCATCAGGGCAAAGAATGATTCTGCTGGAATCAAACTGAGTGATTGCCCAATGCCACCTGCTCATCTCTCAGAACAGGGAAGCAAAGGCAACATTCCCAGCCTTCCAGGTCCTGGGCCTCCAAGGTGCAGCACGGCCCACCGGCCCAGCCCAGTTCTTCTCTTTCTCTACCAGCGCCTGCCCCCAAACCATTGCCTGGGCTGGACACGATTGGTATTCTATAGTCATCTATACCTATTTCTCCTTGACCATCCCCTTTCCCTTCCCAGGAACTCAGAGACCGGCAGTCCTGCCCCTGCCCCAGGAGACGGGGTTGGCCAAGATCAAACCAAATGATGGCGGACTTTAAAGTAGGTGAAATACACCAGTGGTCGAAGAGAGTGAGACAGAGCAGAACCAGAGGCCTAACTGCTCTCCCAAGAAAGCAGGCCAGGCTCCAGTGACTTGTTCATCCTCCCTCTACTGGGGCCAGCCCTGCCGGGGTGCAGAGTGACAGCAGGGGGAACCCTGTCATGCTCGAACATGGAGATGACAATGATGGTGAGGAGGGCGATGAAGAAGGCTAAACATCAACTTAGCCTCTTCTGAGCACTTGGCCTGCATCAGGTACCGCACTGAGCACTTTTTGTGATTACATGCATCATCTCATTTAATCCTCGCCACAACAATTAAGGTGGGTATCACTTTATCAGATGAGGCTCAAAAGGGTTAATAGCTTGCCCAATGTCACAGGGCCTGAAATTGGAGGAGCCAGGAGTCACAAATCCCATACCATTAACTATGCCGAGTAGTGAGGAAAGGTCAAAAACATAGAACCGAAATGTAGGGAAAGGCCTGAGAGGCTCTGAGTCCTTCCCCGACCCAGCTCTAGAGGGGGCGTGGCTTGCCTAAGGTCACCACGCAAGTCAGCAAAACAGCAGCAGGGACTTCAGCACAGGCCATGGCCCCAGAGCCCGTGGCCTCCTCACAATACCACAGAGCTTCCCAGGTGCAGGTGTGGGGGCATCCCTGCCTGAGCCTCACTGTGGGTCACCCTAACCCCTTAGGGCGTGGATGTGGCATCCCAGGAAATACTACAACACAGTCACAAAAGTGGAAGCTTGAGATGAGGGGAGCTCAAGATGGAGATGGAGAATGGACCCTGCAGGGCTCCCCAGGGGAACTGGGAAAATGACGGGGACTCATGCTTCTGCAGGCACTGGGGGCTTTCCTTGGGGGCACTGTGTATTGCTTCTGCATGTGGAGGCTTGAACATCCCTCTTTGAAAGAAGCCCAAACAACTGAGATAACATACGTGAGAATGCCGAGCAGGGTGCCTGACATCCAGCAGAGGCTCAAACGACACTCATTTGCTGCCTTCTCCTGCATTCCCAAGTTGGGTATTCCCAAGTTAGAATAGTAAACCCTCTGAAGAGAGCCCATACATTCTTGATCCAAATATTTATTGAGTACCTACTACATACAGGGTGTTGCACCTGGGAAGCCCCTTCCAGCAGTTGCTCTGAGTTCGTGCCAAGCACCAGGCAGTGCAGAGCTGGCCTCAGCTCTCTGCAGGACAGCACGTTCCTCTCGTGTGCTCCAGCTGGCCTTGGACTTCCACTGTCCACCTGCAAGGACATTCCAGCCTCATCTCACCTTACCCATTCAACATGGGTCCTTGAGCTCAGTATAGGTGGTTAGCACATCCAGGTTAGATACCAACACACAGTTTGTATTGTACTTGTATGACCATGAGAAGAAGGCAAAGTGACTTTAAAGACAGTACAAAAGGTGTGATGTGCATTATTAAGTTCCTGGCTATGACCCAGCTGTCCCCTCAACTGGGAGCCCAGTTGTCTCTCAGGCTCTACAGTCTCAGGCTGCCCCCGGGAAGCCCCTCCCATGGGAAGAAGAAGCCCCGAGATAGGCAGTCCACCTGCCTGCTTCCCATTCAGAATCAGGGATGAGGCACTATTGGAGTTACACCATGTCTGTACCCTCATGGAGCCCTCCTGCTGCACCAGGAAAGAACTTTAGAAGGACTGGCAGGCCATGGGGAGCAGCCCCAGGCTGTGTTGTCCTGCAGACAGCTGAGGCCAGCTCTAGAGGGAGGACAAGGAAGCAAATGAATGTCATTTGAGCCTCTGCTATATGTCAGGTCATCCTGGTTCAAATGCCAGCTCTGCCACTTTCTAGTTGTGTGACTATAAGCAAGTTACTGAACCTCTCTGAGCCTTAGTCCACACAAAGGAAGAAGATGGCAATCCCTACCTGCCTCCCAGGGTTGGTGAGAGGATTAAATGAGATAATGCGACTAGAACAATTTGCATTTTGCCTGACTCTCAGGAGGCGCTCAATAAATGGAAGCTGTGATTATGCTCATCTCCACCTCCAAATCAATTGCTCTGTTTCCCAGCGCTCCCTGCATGATGTCAGCTCTGTGCCCTGTGGGAAACAGAACTCAGCAAAGTCCTTTCCCCTGGTTGGTCTCCACCCCCAGTCTTAGAGGGTCAGGGCAGCCACACGTGGCTGGTGGCAGCTGCTGGTTCCATTAGCAGCCAGAGAAAGAAGCAGAGACGTGCATTCCGCTAAAAGCCAGGTTACTTTCCACTTCACCCGGTGATAATAGAAGCAGAGTGAACACTGAGCAGAGTGGGGGGAGGCTGGAAAGAGTCAGTGCTAATAGGGCCCGGAGTAGCTCTTACCTCCGCCTCCCACCCCAGGCACCTTTGCCCACGGCCCCAAAACAAGTAGCTCAGAGGCTCCACCCTGGGACACTCAGTTTTGCTCTCCCACACCCGTGGAGAGATCAGGCTATCAGCCAGTGGGTGACCACTCCCCAGGGAAACCAGACTCCTTGGCTCATGGAACAGGAAAGTATTACTTGAGCTCCTAAGCATCAGTCCATTTCTTTCTGCTTGTTCACCCTGGAACTTAGAAGTATAGACATGCATGAAGATTCCTGGGGATGGGCTCTGGGTTTGTGACTTGTGGGCCAGGCTATGGATGGCCGCAATCAGAGAGCAAGCAGTCTGGCAGGCTCAGTGGGAGGAGGTCGAGGCCGACCAGCCAGAGAAGGAGCTGGCCAGGTGATGAGGTCTGGGCAGGTGAAGATAGGGCAATATGCAGCAAGAGGTAGGGACACAGCTGTGGGAATAGGACACTCCCTTCCTAAAAGACCCCATATCCCAGAGGAAGTGGCTTCCCAGACAGAGCTAGCAGGCAGGCCCCCGATCACAGAGTTGGCAAGGGCCAAGGTCAGAGGTCAGAGCCTAACCAGGAGCTTGGCTGCGTTCCCCCACATCCCCTCCCATCCCTGGGGACAGAGTTCCTCTGCTCTGGGAATGGCTGAGGCCACAGGAAGTACTTGAGCTTGAAATGACCCAGGGATGGCAGGCCATCAAGCCAGGTACACCCTTGACATCACTGGATATGGGGAGAGTGGGGATGCACATAACTTCTGTGCAGCTGGGTACGTGCCACGTGGGCAAATGGCCTGGGCTCCATCTCAAAGCAGGGACAGGTGCTGCGCAAGGAGCCCAGGAGTGGGCCTCCTGGTTGCTGAAAGGCAGCGACGTCATCCACAGGACTGACCAGGTCCTCAAAGCGCAAGGCCAGGGAGGCAGAGCCAAGGTGGGAGCCAGGAGTGGCCAAGCTGGAATTAAAACTAGACTGTAAGCTCCTTTTCTTAACTCCCTGTGCTTGGTACAGAGAAGGGGCTAATTAAATATTCACCGGAAACGTGAGCGAATGGACAAAGAAACAAACCAAGGAACAGACAAACCATTAAAGATAAAGGTTCAAATGCTGGGCTCTACTTTCTTTTTCTGGGTCCTTAGAGCCCTTCATACCCAGGCCCAAGTACCCATCTATGCCTATCCTAGCTTTGTACCATGATTACAACTCCCAGGTCCAGGTCCTCACTCTTTGGCAACCTGCTGTCGTGTCAAGAGCTCTGTCCTGGCAGTCATCGACCTAAAGTTCGCCTCCTAACTCCGTTTCAGGTGGCTGTGAGGCCCTGGGCCAGTCATCCCGGGGCCTTGGGGTCAGCAAGGTGATTCTCTGGAAGTCACGGGCAAGTGCTGCTCCATGCTGACAGCCCCCGGCATGCTCAGTTGCTATTTCACTTCCTTCTCACCAGAGCCCTGTGAGGTGAGCCCTAGGGACAGAACCGGAGCCTTAAATACCCTCTGTTCCCAGCAGTGCCACGCAAATGCCATCACATTTGCAGGTACACGGTAGCATATATCAGACCCATAACCCTTATGGCTGGGAAGGACCTCGAGTGATCTGCTCCAGCCCAGTGCCTTCAACAGACAATTCAGTTCAGAAGCACAGACTTTTATTAGGTGCCTACTGTGTGCCAAGCACCACACCAGGCACAGTGGGACAAAGAGAAATGAGACACAGGATCTGCAAACAAAGCATTAGGTCCCCTCTCCTTCCCTCCCCCGCTGACCCCCAACCCCAGCGGGCAAGGCTCCGAAGCCTGGAAAGCCTGCCCTAGCGGGATGGGTGACCACTAACAGCCCTCCGTGGCAGAGGGGAGCTGAGCATCGTCTTGACAGGAGGGGGCTGCTGACACCAGTCTTGTCGCGCTTCACCAGGCAGACAGGCTGGGAGGGGAAGACACAGCTTCCCACCAAGTACTAGGAGATTAGCTATTCGAGAGGCACAGCCTCGGGCTCTCTCCCTGGGCATTGCCATGGCATTGGCCAGCCTCTGACATTCGTCATCATCCAATTATGCATCTTCATACATTCTGGGCCTCTTTTGTCCCCTCCTAAGCTGGCTGGGGACCACTGGGTGTGGGCAGTTTTGTGGGAACTCAATGACCATAGAGCAGGGGACAGCAAACACATACTTCCAGAGGGGAGCAAAGGGGCGGAGGGGGGGAAGAGCTCCCTCTCCCTCCCCCGAGAAAACACGGGCTCCCAATGCAAATCCTCTTACCGAATGACAAGAAAGAGGGGGCTGGGGGCTTTCCTCTTCTTCCAGATGAAATCTGAAATCATCCTTCCTCTCATCTCCAGACTCCAATAAGCATTCTGGAAGAGACAGGATGCAATTATGAAGAGAGGGAGAGGAAGGGGAGAGAGGGAGGTGAGAGAGAGGGGCGGGGAGAGAGAAAGAGAGCGAGCTTCTGCGAGAGAGGGAGGGGCAAAGGGGAAGAGAGCCTGGTGGGCCCCGGGCACACGGGCACACACCCACACACACTCACACACTCACACACACAGATCCCCTTATCTGATTAAGGATCCAAGAGACATTGCAAAGCTTCTGGAAAATTAAAATGACCCCCTGGGCTAGCCAGGCAAGATCTGCAGGCAGATAGTGAAAACCAAGTCGAGTGGGGACTTCTTTTGCTCTGGCGAGTGCCCCAGGCTTTGTTCCTCAGGCTGAAGGACAGCAAGTCAGCCAGGAATGGGGGAGCAAAGGGCGGAATGTGCCCCCACTGAGCGTCAGTGCTCATCGAGCACTCTGTGGGCAGCAGCGGGGTCCTGCGTCCCTTCTTCTGGAAGGCAGGGTGCCAGGAGGAGATTAGGGACAAGGACACGGCCTTTTATTTTGCCCAGAGGCATGAGAGATGGATGCTGATTCCTCCTTCATTCCCTGATTTCTGGTTCTGGCCTCTGCCAAAAATGTGAGGGTTCTGGGGACGGGTGTGGCCTCCTCCCTAAACTCCAACCACGGAGCTGAATGTCTGGGATGCTGTGGATGGTCTGGATCTAGCCCCACTTCTGCCATCACCTGGTACCAATGACTTTTGGCTAGGGCTTTCTTATCTGGGCCTCAGTTTTCTCTGCTGTAAAATGAGCAACAGGACTAGCTTCTCTAGAGAGGCCTCTTCAGCCCTGGCACTCCAGGAGTTCAGGACATTTGAG
Organism: Lyroderma lyra; assembly: GCA_004026885.1. Classification (NCBI taxonomy): domain Eukaryota; kingdom Metazoa; phylum Chordata; class Mammalia; order Chiroptera; family Megadermatidae; genus Lyroderma; species Lyroderma lyra. The sequence goes on from PVJL010001812.1 coordinate 75,666, forward strand.
GGTGGCGCTGCACCCTCCACCAGGAGCTGCTCTCATAGAGCTGGGGAGTGCATTGGCTTTCTGGCCCACAGTAACAGAAAGGATGACGGCAAGACGAGTTGCTCCAGGGACCGCCAAGCCACGTCTGGGTTCACAGGGGCAGGAGAGAGTTTAAAAGCCACAGAAAACATCACATCACCTCCAAATGGGAACAGCCTCTCCAGCATGCCTGCAAAGCTGTTTGCCAAGCTCTGTAATGTATTTGCAAACAGCCCAGAACACACATATTCGGAAGCTAACAAGTTGCCTGGCATTAAAAATATATTATACGCAGTGTTAGATGCACTTAATACATACGCACAATGATTCTTTCTTCCCTGCTACTTGTAACACTGCATTTTGTTTGGTGTTCCCATGGCGTTCCAAGCAGCCAGGGAGTGGTATTAACTCAGCACCTTAGCCAGGCCTAGAACAATGCCATGCACACCCTCGGCCCTCGATGGGAGGCTGTGGGGGCAACTTGCAGGCCCTGGGTGGACTGACCTTGAGTGCTCTGTTCACCTGGAGCCAATGAGGACTGCAGCTGAGCTCTTAATTCCTCTCCCTTGGAGAATGCGGTAAGAACCTTGGCTTTATTAGCTCTGGAAACATTACTTCATCCACTCAGAGAACTTCTTGTTTCTTGGCAGGTTGTTCCTGGAACTGTCCTAGCCCAACCCTGAAAGCGTAAGTATTGAATTTCTCAAATCCAGAGGTAGGAATACTGCAGCTCTGGCCTTTTCCCTTATTTGCTGCAGGACTTTCATGCTTCTAAGCCTCAGATACCTGGGCTGTGAAAAAAAGGTGGTAATGGCCATTTTCAGGATTGTTGCAGATTCCGTGAGATTGTGGACTAGAAGGCATTTGTATTCCATTGTTCATCAGCCTCACAAAGTAGATTCCTGTTACATGTACCCTGCTAGGCTGTGGAGATCCGAGAACAGAAAGAAAAGCAAGGCATGGCTTCTGCTCTTGAAGAATATGGTGAGGGAAAGAAACACATGAACAAAAGAAAATGATGCATTATCAAAAAAAAAAAAAAAAAAAAAAAAAAAAAAAAAAAAAAAAAAAAAAAAAAAAAAAAAAAAAAAAAAAAAAAAAAAAAAAAAAAAAAAAAAAAAAAAAAAAAAAAAAAAAAAAAAAAAAAAAAAAAAAAAAAAAAAAAAAAAAAGAAAAGAAAAGAAAAGAAAAGAAAAAGCTACCTGGCTGAGAGGCTCTGCATCTCAAAGACCTAGGTTCCAACTTTGCTCCACTCCTTGGGTGCTTGCTCTTAGACTTTGGACGAATTTCTTAACTTCTCTCAGTCTCAGTTGTCTCACCTAAAAATGGGGAGAGGATTAGCTACCCCTAGAGTCATTTTAGGGCTTGAATTATAAAACATCACAGCGATGCCTGGCACAGATTGAGGTTTAATAAGGAAATACAGGTAGAAATAGAAGGTTCCAGAACTGTGGACAAGGGAGCTAATAATTCTACCTAGGAGTCTGAGGGAGGCCTGTTAAAGATGTGGTCTTTGCATGAGAACTTGTGGGATAAGAAGATGTTTATCAGGCAGAGACAGCACAAAGAAGCCACCTAAACAAAGCCACAGAGCCATGGAGACACTGAGGGACCTGGGCGACATGAGAAGTCTGGAACTGCTGGCTGTCAAGGCTCTTGGGAGAGGTCGTGGGGCTGAAGCTGGAAGTACGAGCTGGTATCTGGAAAACCACTGGAGGCTGTTGGAGAATTTTGACAGGAAACTCTCCTAACCAGATGTGAATCGTAGACCAAGTCCTTAGAAATGCGCCTAGAGAGCGGACTGCAAACAAGGAGGTGGCTGTGGTGACCCACTAAGTGATGAAAGGAAGTAGAGAGGGAGGAATTGGCTGGGGGGGGGGGTATTGGATTTCAGGGCGTGGGGGAGCAGGAGGACAGGGAAGGCGGAGACCAGAAAACAGCAAGCATGCCTGGGAGCACAGGGAAAGAAACCGGGTGGGGGTGGGGTCGGAGCGCGCTGCGAAAGAGAGAATTCAGCTATGGATAGGTTGTGGTCAAGGGTGCTTGAGGTGAGGCCCCATGTGGAGGAGCCAGGGCAACAGCTGGATGAACACACCTGGAGCACAGAAGAGGAGCCTGGGCTGGGAATATTCCAGAGTCTCTGATTGCTGGAGACTGAAGCCAGGGAAAGTGTGAGTCCTTTCGGAAGTGACTGAGGGACATCAGGACCAAGGACAGAGCCGAGGGGGCTGGGCCGCTTCCTCAGATGGGAAAGGAAGGAAGGGAGAGCTTTCCTGTTAGACCAAGAATTGGTCAGGGAGACGCCCCATCAGGCGAGGACAGAGCTGCAGGAAAGAGGGTGGTCTCACATGCAAAATGTTGCAGTGGGGACCTAGCCACCCCACTTCCACCCTTGCCACTTTCTGCCCAGGAGGATGCTTTTAAACACGTCAGACCACTTGGTCCTCTGCTCCAGTTTCTTCCCTCCTGACTCAAGAGTAAACACCAACGTCCTTACCTCGGCCTGTAGGACCAGGCCCCTGTTAAGTCGGACCCTGTCCCCTGCTCCTGCTCCCTGACTCACTTCCCTCCAGACACACTGGCCTCTCTGCTGCCCCTTGAACTGCCCCCACCATAGGCCTCTGCTCACTCTGCTCCCTGGGCCCGGAACCCTCCGCCCTCGTATCCGCACGTCTCCTGCCCCACTCATTTTGTTTCTGTTCTCAGCTCAAATCTCACCCTTTCAGAGAGACCTCCTGTGACCACCTGAACAGCAGGCCTTCTCCCTCCACTCTCGGTCTTTCTCATCCTGCTCCGTCTTTTCCCCATCGCGCTAACTGCCCGGACTCATTACTCATGGACTTATTTATCATCTGTCACCCCAACCCACTAGAATATAAGCTTCTTAATGGGAGGGAACTGTTTTCTTCTTCGTTTCTTACTTTAGCTTTGCTTTAATTTTTTTTCCTGTTTTGCTCATTGCTTCACCTAGAATTATGCCTGGCACATAGTAGGGACTCAACAGTATTTGTTGAATGAATGAATGAAACTGATGAAGATGAAACTAGTTAGTTCCTGTTGAAATGGGCAACCAGGAAGTGATTGGTGGCCTTTGCTGGACTGGGCTGGGCACAGCAACCTGGCTGCAATCAGTGAGGAAGTGGAATAGCACAAGGAAGAGTGGTGACTTGCAGAGGAAGCCGTTAAGCAAGCACACTTTTCAAGAATGCAGGAGATTGAAACACATTCTTAGGTTGAAGAGAAGGAGCCAAGGTAGAGAGCAAGATTGAAGGTGCAGGAGAGAGAGGAAGAATAATTGATGGGCCAAAGTCCCCAAAGATGCAGAAAGAAAGAAATTGCTGAGCAAATGAAATAGGTTACACTTCCCTCTGTTTATCCTAGTGTTGTAGGGAAAGCAAAGGCCATGCAGGCAGACAGACTGGCTTTGAGATGGCCCTCACCTACCCTACCCCTACATTGCTGTGTGTTGCATGGGCTGTCTAACCATTCTGTGTCTCCATTTCCTCACCTAAAATATGGGGCTGAAAATTCCTGCCTCATATATTGCTGGGAGATTAGACAAGAGAATTCATTTGTGAAATGCCTGGCACATGGAGGTCTCTCAGCAAATACCAGTTCCCCTTCTCTTTACTACTTGCTCAACCAAGGAAGAAGTTTAACAATACTTTCTCGACCTTATTGGCCAACACCAAGGCATCCTTTCCTCAAATGCTGCTACTGAGTGGAATTGACAGCTTGGCCTAACTTCTCCTGCAGCAGCAGGAAGAGGGATGCTAACTTCTCCCCTTCACAGGACCTCAAGTCACTACATGAGCATGAGTGGCCAACACCAGCCTGGCCAGGAGAGTTCTTGGAGGCTAGAGAGGGATGCAGAGTCCACTAACATGAACTGCCATTGCTATTGATGCCAAAATGTCCAGGGCCACCATCCTAGGGCCCCAGATTCTAGGACATAGTAAAGAGGATAAGCTTTCACCTCCCAGCTCTACTCCTTAACCAGCTATGCAACTATGGACTAACAGGCAAATCCCTTATCCTCCCTGAGCCTCAAAACAATCCTACAAATCAGATTTTAAATTCCCATTTCACCCAAGAAGAAATTGAGAGTCAAAGAGGTAAAATAACTTGCTTGGGGTCACACAGTATATCAGTCTGTCCCAGCAGGAAGCTGGTAGCTGACTGAAATAACCTGAAGAAACTTTAATAAAAGGATTATTTGAAAAGGCATGGGCAGGGCATAGGAAAACCAAAGGGATAGAGAAGTATCTTAGGGCAGGTAACTACAGGTACCTTTACCTGAAGGGGAGATTCCCAGAACCCAAGGACGAGAAGGGCTATGTGGAGAGAGCCACTTATAAGGACCTTTAGTAGAGAAACCCCACAGGGAGGAAAATGGAAAATTAAATACCTCAACCTTGGTCTCCTCCCTCCTTCTCTCCTACTGTTGCTCTCCCTGAGATGAACCCACAACAGAGGCCAAGGGGCAAGGGAGCCCCCCAATACAGTCCATGTAGGTCAGCTTCCTGGGCACAAGCAGGCGACAGTGGATCAGCAGGTATGTGGAGGATGCTAGCACACACAGCTAACTCTGAAATGGCAGAGCAAGAATTTGTATCAGGGCTACCAGACTCTTTCCATTTCAATGACATTTCTGTAAATTCACAGTGATTACTCACAGAATGGTTGGCAAGGTTAGGATGGATGGGTGGATGGATGAGTAGATGGATGGATGGTTGGATGGATGGATGGATGGAAGGATGGAAGGATGGATGGATGGGTGGATGGATGAATGGATGGATGGATGGATGGATGAGTGGATGGATGGATGGATGGATGAGTGGGTGGGTGGGAGGATGGATGGATGGATGGATGGATGAGTGGGTAGGTGGGAGGATGAGTAAATTGATGGATGGATGATGATTGCATAGATGAATGGAAGGATAGATAGGTAACTCCTGAAGACTTTATTCATATGACTTTAACTAATCATGTCACCTGACTAGAAATACAATATAAGCCTTGCTAGAAGGTTTACTTCTAAGCCATAAATGGTTTCTAAGAACAAAACCCCTCTTCCCAGTTTCTAAGTCCCTGTAGTGGTGGCATGTCTCTCTCAGGCCTCTCGCTCATTTTTCTTGCTGCTGCTACTGCTGGAGCTGTTCCTCTCCCAGATTTGAGACTTGACTCAGGAAGAACTGCCTACAAAGAAAGGGAAAAGGCAGAGAGGGCTACTTCCCTTGCTCCCCCTGAGGCTGCAGTGCAAAACTGAGTTAGCCAGCCTCTCTCTTAGTCCCAGGGAGTGGTGGGACTGGAAGGAGGAGGGAAGTGGGAAAGCAGGATGTTCACTATAATTATTTTCATTGATTTGTCTACTCAGGCAAGTGCTGCGAAGCCATTGTGACATTTAATAAAAATAATTCAAGGTAAAAATACCCTCTTCCTCTCTGCTCCCTCCTCTTCCTTCATCAACACCACCCCAGCTTTCCTCTCCCCATTCAGATTCAGGCTGCTGCCTCCCACTCATTGGGCAGCCTGGGCCAGCTATCTAAAGGGGCAGGTGAAGGTAGGAGCCTACCAATGGGGAAAGGCTGGGGACCTGGAGGCCATAACCCTGGATCTGAGGTTGAAATGTTACCCACTGGCCAGGCGGCTTTCTACCCCTCTGAGTTTTGGTTGCCCCATCTGTAAAATTAGAAGATAAGGTAAATATGTAAGATCCTAATTTGGAGCCAGTAGTCTCAGACTGGACCCTTCTGAGGCAAAGGGTTTTGCTTTTCACACCATTTCCTATAGATCTTACTCCTGTCTGCTGAGTTTATTTCTGATCTTTATCACTTGACCACAGAACGCCCCCCATACCACTATTACTTGTTTTCCAAGCCATAATAGGTTCATCCTTATCCTTCTCTGTCCTCAATTCATTGTAAAACAAATAATATTCAACCCATCATACAGAGAGGATAAACTGAGGTGTTAAAGTGGTCATTCTTGCTTCCTTGTCTTGCCACCAATTGTATGCCTGATACTTTAAATATATGGACGTTTCCTGACAGTAATTCTTCTCTATAGGGATGCTTAAGGAAGCTGAGGCTCAGAGAGGTTAAAGCTGCTGACACACAACCAATGGGTTGGCCAAAAAGTCACTGCATTGGTGTGTGCACACGTGTACGTATGCATGTGCGTGCATGTGTGTTTCTGTGTAAATGGAAGGCAATCCCTTTATGGAAAACACAATGATGCTTTGGCCAACCCAATAGAAAGTGGCAAAGCTGGACCCTGACTCAGGCCTTGTGACTGCAGAGCCCAGAGCTCTCTCCACTGGCTCTCACTGCCTCCCCACAACGTGCCCAAGTCTGGGTCTAAACTCAAACATCCTACCTTCCAGGTAGACACACCCTGACTCAGCAGAGAGAATGGGGTGAGAGATCACTGTGTTTGGAAAATGTCCTAATTCAGGAAGTTTTCTAAGGGCTGCAGGAGCCACCCTGGGCTGTCAGGGGAAGATAAAATCAGGGTGACCTCATATGTTTCATGGATTCATTAAAGCTCATGTTCTGGGGTAAATGATTGCTTTCCCCCGGTCCCACTGAAAAGAAAAATCGATGACCTCCTTGTAGATTTAGAATGGGATAGTTAGCAATTAGAAAACACTTCCCCAGGCAGGGAAAGGGGTCTCATTCCACTTCCCATTTATTCTGTCAGTGACACCCTGACTGTGCTGTGCAGCTCATAGCAAACTGGGGGAGCCCCGGCTGGGCCCAGAGACTTGGCCGAGGCCTCGCTGGGGTCGACCTATATTCTCAGTCCCAACTCTGGTGCTGAGGCATCATTCGGGCCTTTGCTCTCTCTTCTTAGGCCCCCACCCCAGCCTTGGCCCTGTCAGCTAATGGATTTTGCTCTGTTCAGAGATTTACTAAACAACTGAACTAGGACACATTAAGTCTGTGGGTTTGGAGGTTTGTTTTAGAGCAATTCTCGCCCGGAGAACTGGCCGCTGAAATTAAGATGCATTCTTCTCAGCAAATATTGATTTCAACTACAAGCAAACTGAGAAGCTCACTGCTCACTGGATTTAAGTGCTGGCAGCCACCGTTTGGACTCTGGGAGGGGTCACCTAGGTGCTTCCCTCCTGAAGTCAGGAGATGCGGGTGATAAAGAAGATTCAGGGTTAAGCAAGAGCTGCAAATGCACCACAATAATATGCCAAACATGAGGAAAATGGCCACTGTCCCACATGGTGTGAGTTCGCCCAGTGTACACAACCCCAGATGAGATGGAACTCACACACACAGCCACAGTGACACAGACATTGTGCTTCCTTTCCAAACTGGACCCCAGAGTTCCCTTCTTCCAGGAAGCTATGCTTAACTAATTCCATCTTTCCTCTCCATTTCCTCCAGTGTTTTCAGTGACCGGAAATATACCTCCACTTGTGTCCTCTCTTCCTAGCATTGTCCTGCAATCCTTCTGTTTCTCCTGAAAACATTTCAGGAATGAGATCACATACTGAGATCAGCATCCATCTAATGTCTTTAGTGGAGAGAGCTTGGGACTTCTAGAAAGGAAATTAGTCAATCTAAGTTCTTGATCCAATTCAGGAATCTTCTACTTGTGGGATCAGTGCAAAACTTCTCTTCTCCAGGACTCAGTTTTCTTATTTCTAAAAACTAGAAAAATGAATAGCCTTGAAGAATTTTCTCAGCTGCTAAAAATAGAATATAGCCACTATGGTTCCTACTTCTGGATAACACCCCCCCACACACACGCACACTACCTTCTCAGCACTTGGCAACTATTCTTGATGGAGCAGCCTTAAAACAATGACCTCCCTAGCCCCCTCAGGCAAGGACACACATGACAGTTTAACGCAAGTAAAAAAGGCCACAGTTGTGATACAGGGGCATTTGGACACTTTACAAAAGAGGATATAGGGATGGCCAATAATTGCATAAAAAGATGTTCTGCACCATTAGTCATGTGCCATAATGAACCTTCTAGCATGGCTTAAATTTTTTTTTAAGCTGACAATATGAAGGGTTAGTAAAGATTGAAAATCTCATACATTGCTGGTAGAAAAACAAGATGCACAGCCATTCTGGGAAACAGTTTGGCAGGCTCTTACAAAGTTAAACATACATTTATCACATGACCCAGTAATCCTACTCCTAGGTATTTACCCAAGAAAATAAAAACTTATGTTCACACAAAAACCTGCACACGAATGTGTAGAGCAGCTTTATTAGTAATTTCTAAAAACTGGAAACAATCTGAATTTTTTTCAATGGGTGAATGGATTAGCAAAGTTGGTATATCCATATAATGGAATACTACTCAGCAATGAAAAAGAATGAAGTATTGGTAATGCAACATAACCATGGATGAATTGCAAATGCATTTTGCTAAGTGAAAGGAGCCTGACTCAAAAGGCTATATAATATATGCTTCTATTTCTATGGCTTCCTGGAAAAGAGAAAACTACAGAGATAGCTAACATATCAGTGATTGTCAAGGGGAGGCTTGCAGGGAGAGGTGGACAACAAAAGGACAGCACAAGAAACTATTCTCTGCCGTGATCTCAAGTGACGAATGCATGACGCTGTGCCTTTCCTAAAACGCTTAGAACTGTATACTACGATGAGCACACTTTTCTGTGTGTAACTTTAAAAATAAATTTTGAAACATGAAAACAAAAAGCCACAATGAAATTGTTAGCATGGCAATATTGACATAGCTCTACAAAAATGGCAGCATCCAATTAGCACCATCTAGCCATTTTGCTTCAGACCCCCTCTTCCTTCCAGCTCTGTACCTCGCAGGTCTCTGGGATGGAGACGGAAAATTTTTCATGGAGCAAAGATGTAATTATGGCTGCTTTCTCTCCCCTTCAACTTCTTCTGTCTTTCCTTTATGAAGTCTTTGGGGGTCAGGCTGAAGCAGGTGAGTCTGGGGATATGGAACACCCTTCCACAGAGGAGACAGCCTGAGCAGGTTCTGGGGCAGCTAGGGAGGCAGCATATAGCAGTCACCCCTTATCTGCAGGCGACGCTTCCCAAGACCACCACTGGGTGCCTGCGTCCACAAATAATATCCTATACTATGTTTCTTCCTATACATATATACCTCTGATAAAATTTAATTTATAAATTAGACACAGTATGAGATTAATAATGATAAAATAAAACAATAAAATAAGGGTGACTTGATCACAAGTTCTGTGATTGTTTGACAGTCAATCCAATAACCGAGTTGGCTACTAAGTGACTCAAGGGCAGGTGTTGTACACAGCTTGGAGACACTGGACAAAGGGGTGGTTCACATCCCAGGAGAGGAGAGGCAGGGCAATGCGAAATTTCATCACACTGCTCAGAATGGTGTGCAATTTAAAACTAAGGAGTTGTTTATTTCTGGAATTTTCCATTTAATATTTTCAGACCACAGTTGACCCCAGGCAACTGAAACAAGGGAAAGCGAAACTGGGTGAGACTACTGCACATGGCACTGGATACTGAGGCATGGAGGACGAGGAGAACTCGTTTCCTTCTACTTTGTCCAGCCCGAATTTCAGGGTAGAGAGGCAGACAAAGCACCAAGGAAGGAACAGTGGACATGGACAGACAGGAATCCCCCAGAAACTCCCATGGCAGAGGAGGAGGAAAGGAAAAAGGTAAGGGAGACTCTCGACATTGCTGCCCATCTGCCAGCCTCACTGACCAATCCCATCTTTCCACGTACTTGTGTGATCTGGAGCAAACTACGGTTGCTGGCTAAGGTAGGTTATAGCTCTGCCTTGGCTTTTTCATCTGTAAAAATGGAAAAATTATTGCACCTACCTCAGAAGGTTATCTTGAGATTATTAAATAAGATAATGCTCATGCATTCACTCAGCAAATACTTACTGCTCATCTATTATGTACCTGTCACTGTCTTATGGGTTTGGGATATAGATGAAAATTGCTCTTCTTATGGGTTTGCATTGTAGAGAGCAAAGACAGATAATAACAAAGAGCAGATACATAAGACATGCTGTGAAGAAAAGGGCTAGAATTTGACAGCATGAGGTGGCTATTCTACAGAGAATGGTCAGGGAAGGGAAGACTTGCCTAGGAAGTGGTATTTGAGCAGAGACCTGGAGGAAGGGAGAAAGCAGGTGGGGTGTGGAGCATTCCATACAGAGGGAACAGTCTGGGTGAAAACTCAGAGGCAGGCGTGTGCTTGCCAGAGCTGAGGAAGAGCCAAGAGGCCAGTGTGGCTACCACGGAGGAAAAGAGGGTGAAAATGAGATCAGAGAAGTAGTGAGCGACTGGTCGACTACTATACATGCTTCATCGTTTTTTCAAAGTAAGATAAGAAGACATGGAAAGCCTTTGAGAAGTGACACGATCTGACTGGTTTTAAAAGGATCTCTCTGGACTGTTTGCAAAGAATAGACAGTAGGTCAGCAGCGGTGAGGACGGGGAACCCAGCAGAGAAGTTATTGTTCAACCTAGAGGATTGATGACGGTGGCTTGAACAAATAGAAACACATATGTAATACTTACAACAGAGCCTAGCACATGGAAAATGCCCCATCAATGTTATCTATAACTATTATTGCTAGCATCATCAAGTTCATCACCATCATCAAGAAGACGAGGTCAGGGAGACCCCAAAACATCTCATGTCCCCAGAGGGAACAAACACCAAACCCTCCTGGACCCCACATGGAGCTTTGTGAACCCGGACCCACTGTGGGAACACAGAGCCTCTGTCTCTCTCTTTCAATCTGTCCTCTGAGAGAAGTGACAGGCTTTTCAACACTATGCTTTTGGAAAAGAACCAAATGGAAAAAGTCTAGGGGGCATAGAGTATCTCAAGAATGGGGAAAGCAAAAGACAATAGCTCAGGCCAGGCAATCGAAGTCATTGCTGTTCCTGCCTGAGCATTTCGTTTAACCTTCAAAACATCTTCAGAATAAGTTAGTATATCTCCCGTCCTCAAATGAGAAAAGCAGACCTCAGAAAAGCTAACTGCCCAGAATTAGTAACAGAAACAGCACTCTGACTTGGGGATGGTAGGTCTCCCAAGCATCCCTGCTCCCCACATGCAGCTCCACCTCCCCAAGTTGGTTGTGCACATTCTGTGAGGTCCAAGGGCCTTAATCAGGATTCAGACCTCAAGTCATGCATCTGAGTGCCTCCCTGGTATGGATCTTCAATGCATAGAGTCAACCAGCTCTAAAATCACTCTTTTACTCCTTTGTTTACAAAGGTAAGATTTCTTCTTCTTCATTATAGAAAACAGAGGATCACCAAGACATGTGATCTCTCCTGACTGTTTCTTTTTGCAAATACAACAAAGATATACTCTTACTTAGAAGAACTTTCCAACCTTACCTCAGAGGAAGCCACATACCTTAGGCAAGCCACTTGACCCTCTAGAAAATTTCCGGCCTTTCTATTCCAACCAAAAAAAGAAAAAAGAAAAGAAGAAGAAGAAGAAAGAAAAACAAAAACAACAGGAAAAAAAAAAAAAACCTCATCAAAGCTTTTTCTACATGTGAAATATCATGCATAACCATGTCAAAGAAATCAAGTATCTTTGGAGAAGAAGCTAATCCTAAAACCAGGACAGGAAAAAGTACAAAATAAGCCAGACTATCTTTGTACCAGAAACAAGGAAGCTATCAAACATCAAAGATTACAGGATTTATGTCAAAATGACTCAGGAGCCAACTTGAATAGGCTCCAAATGGTCAAAGCTGGTGAAACTTAAGCATCAATTAGGACAATATGCTCTATTAAAACACAACAAAATGTTTTAAATCCATGAATTTATAATTATACTTAAAAATAAAATAAATCTCATTGGTCACTTCTGGAGAATACTAAGAACAAGCTCATTCTTTTGAAATTTGTCAAATAAAGGGAAAGGAGTCAAGCACTTACCTGTCCTGCCTACACAAATGGTACCACTGGTAACCAAATACTTTATAAGAAAAAATCTCTTTACAGAAGTATTATGGCTGAGAAACAAAGAGTGAATGGCATGGCATCATTTTGTAATAACTAATGAATTAGTCCATCTGGATACTGACACCTCCTGACAGAAGGACACACACCAAAATAAATCAAGCCTTAATCTGATCAAGCTTCCCAAACTCTCTAACTGCCAGTTTAAAAATATTTAGGGACAGAGGAACACATTAAATGGCACCATAGCATTCAGCAAACATCAGGTTGTGGGGAAATCTACAGGACAATGGATCTAGTTCCTACAAAAAAAATTAATTCCAAGAAAAATAAAAAAAAAAAAACAAAAACATTACAAGTGGAAACGATAGATTAAAAAAGACTTAAGAGACATACCAATCAATCAAAATATATAGACCTTATTGGATCTGGTAAATAGAATCAAAGTGCAAAAACAAAAGTTTTATGAGACACTCTAGGAAATTTCAACACTGACTTGGTATTTGATGAAATCGAAGAATTCATGTTCAGCTTTTTGGAGTGTGGGGGAGACCTCAAAACATCAATTAGCTACTGCTGCATAACAAACCGCCCAAAATTTAGTGACTTAAATGAATAACTATTTTGTTTGTTCATGATTCTGTGAGTCACCAATCTGGTGTCAGCTGGACTGGCTCATTTCTGTCCCGCATGGGATGGTGGGATCACTCCCACGCATGGACCCAACAGAAAGGGCTGTGCCTCTCTCTCTCACTCTGTGTTGTCTCTCATTCCCAACAGGGTTAGCCTGGGCTTTGGACAAGAAAGGTAAAGCCCCAGTGGCCAGTTGCTTTCCGAGCTTCTGCCTTGCGCTATGTCTGTTATTATCCATGGGCCAAGAAAGTCACATTGTCAAGTCCAGAGTCAATACAGGAGGGGACTTCACAAGGGCATAAACACTGAGTGCCATGGTTCTTTGGAGGTCACGCTGTAACAACCCACCACAGTGTGATCATGCTATCATGGTTATGAGTTTAAAAGAACATTTATCATCTAGATATGCATATTAAGAGATTTCCACATAAAATGATATGCTTCAAAGTAATGGGGGTAGGAAGGAGGGAGAGGATGGGTGCAGAGATTAAATAAGATTGGCCGTGAGTTTACTGAGGCTGATGGATGAGTACATGATGGATCACTATATTATCTCTACTTTTCCGTGTGTTTGAAATTTTTAATGATGTCAAGTTCCCTTTTTAATGAGTGGTCAACTTCTAGCACTAGGAGACCCAAAGAAGACAAGAGCATTTACACCATCATTGCTGCTCCCAAGGTATGTCCTGCTTTTCAAGGTAATGAGGAACGGGGCAGCACCAGGGGAAACTTCTAGGCACTCTGCTGCCTGCTCCTCTCGGAAGAGTAGTGTGAAACTAAATGGTTTCTATAAGCAACATGGTAGGTGAATAAGTCCATCAGCCCTTATGCACCCAACACCTAGGATTTTATTTATTAGTGTTTACTTTTTTCCCCAGGTTACTTTGAGACTTAGGACATGGACCTGTTCTGGATGATAAACTGCAAGTTGTTGAGATTATTAACAGAAAGAAGAACAAGAGAATGAGAGCTCGGGAGCCATAACTGGGGTGTAGCTGAGAGGTAGGAGTCTCTATTAACAGAAAGTTAGTAGAGGAGGAAGAAGTGGAGATGAATCTCATCCAACTGGGATCAACCAACATTCAGTGCATGCGTAATGTGTGCAGAATATTTGCCTGAACAGAAAAAAGAAAAATTGTTAAATTAGACACGATGCATTCCCTTGAAGTGTGTGCAGTCATTTTATTCACTCAAAACATTTATTGTCTACTGCACACCAGGCCCTGTTTGATGCTAGATGGGAATAAAAAGATGATTTAAGATACTTTTTTCCAATATGTATTAATGAGGACAATTCCAGCTGTAATAATAAATTAAATCAGCTGAAGCAGAAAACACAGCCTATTGGCTCATGTAGCTGGAAAATCTAGGGGTAGCTTCAGGCACTTCTAGATCCAGGTGCTCCGGCAATGTTGCCAGGAGTCTGTCCCTCTCCCTCTCTTGGAGCTGCTTCCCTCTGTGCGGGCATCTTTCCCAGACAGACTTTCCCACTGGCAGCAACAAGTTTACATCCTACCACATTGGCAGCAAATGTTCAGGACCGGGTCTACCCTGGAGCAGCCTGGCCCAGTGCCCATTCCTGGCCAGGGACAAGGAATGTACTGATGGACCAGGCGGAGGCGGGGGCCCGGCTCGCTGACCAGGGAAGAGGTTTGACCTTCTCGCAACAGAGAGAAGAGAACGTTCCCCAAAGGATACTCACCATGTGGCCACCAGAAGAAGCGGGATGAGGATGGGCCTGGCAAAGCAGTTGATGTTCTTCAGGCACTTAAGTCATTCATTCATTTACTCACTCATTCAATAAATTTTCATTGAGTACTTGTGTTGCAGACTTTGTTCTTGGTGCTAGAGATATAGGAACTGACCAAAACAGACAAGTCACTGGGGCTTGTATTCTGGAGATGAAAAAAGGAAACAAAAATGTTGACAATAAATTTTTATTTAAGTTCCAAATCACTATTTCCCATGGAGCAAGTAATAACAAAGGATCTTTCTGAAATGGGCTGGCATGGAAGGCGCACTGCAGAGGACAGGCGACGTTAGGGCTGAGACGCGGTGCTGAGGAGAAGCCGTGAACGTCCTGTGTCTGCCCTGGGGCTGAACACGGCACAGCCCCTGTCCTTAGGGGGCTCGTGGTGGAGCAGAACAGGCAGTAAATGGATGGACACCCAGCTCCCCCAGTGTCACTTGCATGAGCTCCCACCTGCAGCCCCCAGATCTGTGCCTCTGAGCTTGAAATTAATCTGGTGTCCCCGAAGATTCAGCCAGAATGCCCTCTAGAGAGGATGTTCCTCAGCTGTGCCTGTGTGGGGCTTGCACAAGCCAGGGAGTGGGGGGTGGATGAAGAGAGGGAAGCTGCGAGGCCCAAACGTGTGTCTGTCCCAAGCGGAGCCCCCTTCCCTGCCTCAGCCCAGACCACAGCGTCTGCTCCCACTCTGGCCCATCATGGAGCTGGCTGCGTCATAAATGCGGGGGTGGGAGGAGCACTAGGGAAGAGGCCTCAGCTGGTCTCGCTCTACCCAGCTCACTGAGGAACTGTGGGCCACTCAGTCCGCCTCTCCGGGCCTCACCCTCACCATCGCTAAATGAAATGTCTGCACGTCCAGACACAGGCATGTTTCTTAGACAATGATGACAGCAATCACTGAGTGCTGGAAGCTACCCCGATGCTTCCTGAAGTCCATCAGTTATCATGGCCTGTCCACTACTGGGAGATGGGCCTTTGCTCTTCTTTATAAATGGTTGGCACTAGGATTTGGGGCTGCGCTCTCACAGCCAGCGAGGGGCGCAGGACCCTCTCAGAGCAGTTAAGACTGTAGGGTTGCCAGATAAAATACATGACCCCAGTTAATCTGAAGTTCAGATAAACAATAAATAAATTTTTAGTATAAGTATACTCTGAATCTTGCATATGACATACTCATACTTAAATTTTTTCTTTATTTGTTGTTTATCTGAAATTCAAATTAATTGGTCATCCTATATTTTTATTTGTTAAATCTGAGCCAGGTGAAGTTTTGGAGTAGGGGCAGCCAGATGCCAGTCCTGAGCACCTAGCTGCACCACCCCCACCCCCACCCCCATTTTCCCACCTTTTACCCTCAATCCTACTCCTGCCTGCAGGGTCTTCACTGCCAAGGGTCTGGGAGCAGGAAAGGAGAAGCAGGGAGCCCCCAGTGCAATGGCAGGGGTGGGACGGTGTGGGTGAAATAAAGGGAGAGAAACAAAGAGACAGAGAGAAAAACTGGATGGAGGGACCTATCTGAGACTACTTGCCCTTATAGGAGTGGGACAGTGGGGTCACATACACCTCCACAGAGTGCCAAGTTAAGGCAGCCGGCCCTGTGCTCCCACCCCTGAGACAGTGGCAGCAGGAGCCATAAAGCTTCTTAGAGGTAAATTATCTCCCTTTGAGGCAGCCCAGGCCCCAGCAGAGAGAAAGCAGAACAGAAGCCGATTACAGTGGACAAGCTGGGGGGATTTTTTAAGCCTCTCTCATTCTCACTCTCTTAAAGAGCCATTCCCGCCACCAGTTGGTGTGGCCTCCCAGGTGGTGCTTAGGATTCCCAAACACCCATGATAATCACTTTGTTTTTATTCCACCTGACGATGAACACATGGCTGAGGGGGGCAGCAGGCTCCAAACTCAGCCCTGGACCTGAAGATATGGTGCCGGGGTACACGTGTCTCCTGTTCCCCAAGACATACAAAGCTTATTCCCTATCTCCTTTCAGGATCCCGGCACCCCGGGGACACACGCCTCTCCCTGCAACCCTGGCCCAATCCTCAGTGACTCAAGCCTCTTCAACAACCAGCTAGCTGCACCAGGGTTTTAATCCTGTACCACCCTGGTGCTGTGTTCAAAAACAAGCCCTGCCGGGTTCCCAGGGACCCTCCCTGCTCACAGCCTTGCACAGCTTCTATCCAGAGCTGGAAGGGACCTCAACCACAGCCTACACCCACAGCAGGGATCCCCATGCCCTGCACAGCACTCAGGGAGCTCTCAGTCCCCCAGGGAAGAGTGACAAGGGCAAGGGCCTGCCCCACTCCTAAAGCCTGGAAAGGGGTTCATGGGTGCCCAGGGGATAGCTGAGAAAGGAGGAGCCAAGGGAATTTAAGCCTCAGTGTATCTGGGGAGAGAGGAACGGTGGGGACCAAGGACTGATTCAGAGATTAGTCCATTCTTCCCCTGTTGCAATTAAATTTTCTCCTGGGAACGTCCATCCACCAGTTCTGTTTCTGCTCCCTGGGGCCTCCTGCAGCATGTCCACATTCCTTCTAATACCTGAAGACACTATTGAAACTTCTTAGCCTTTTCTTCCTCAAATCTAGTTCCTTCAACTTCACCCCAGATGGTTCAGGCTTCAGATGCTTCTCTGCCTGCCTCCAGTTTGTCAAAGCCCATTTCAAAGTGTGGTCCCTAGAACTGGACACCAGATTCCTGAACAGAGTGGATTATCACCTCCTTTACTCTCAGCACTATACCTCTATTAATGCTGCCCAAGATTTTGCTACTTTCTAGCCAAGGTTTAAACGGAGCCCCAGTCACTGACCCAGTTACAATGAAGGAAGAACACTCCCTAGACATCAGATATTTGAGAAAACCCGAAGGAAGTGGGAAAATGCCAAAGCTCTGTGGTTGGCTTTTGCAAATACTTTCTCCTCCCCATTTTCACCTCTGCTCTCTACCACCTAGAGCCTCCCCTTCACCCTCTCCAGCTTTTCTTTCTCCTTTCCACCTCTTCTCATGCCAACATCAAAAAAACACTGCATGATCTTGGGCAAGTCCTTCGCCTCTCCAAAGCTATCATTCTCACCGGACAACAGTGGTAATAATCCCTGGCCTGCCTACTTCCCATTACCTGCATAAGACACAGGGCAGATAATTAATGCAGGAGAAAGTACTTTGAAAAATATTCAACACTGCACAAATGAAGGGCATTATTCATTTATTTATCCATTTGTTTATTAATCTTGCACATGACCCTGTGCTGAGAATTCCACAAAGGGAGAGAAATAAGCTCATGACTACCCAGAGTTTAAACCCTGAAATGTCAGAGCCAGAAGGGCCTTAGGGAGCAGAGAGCACAACCCCTTTATACTACAGATGGGGAAACTGAGGCCTAGAGAATAATAATATCTGAGGTTTGTTAAGCAGTCTCTAAGCACATTAGGGTGTTAACTTACTTAATTTTTCAAAATTCTATGAAGCAGGTACTATTATTGCCCCTCATTTAAAAGATAAGGAAACTGAGGCACAGAGAAGTGGAGTAACTTGCCCCAGGTCACATAGCTAATGGAAGTGAAATCAGAATTCCAACTGGACGGACTTGTCTAGGCATATAGCTGTCACCACTGCCCAAGGTCACCCCCTGTGTCAGAAACAGAGACTGCAGGCCAGGGCTGCTTCCATCCTGGCTTCCCCACAGAGGAAGAGGAACTGGCTGCTGACCATGGATGGGGCCTGGGGGGCAGCTCAGAATGGCCCCATCCCCTGACACCTGCCATCACCTTAGATTCCCAATGATTTCACACAGCTCTGGGTCAGAAAGAGGAGGATTAGGAGAAAGGGAGGCCTTGGGGGAAGGGTGTAAGGCACAGGAAGAGGATAAGGGGTTTCTAGAAACAGGGAGAAGCAAGAGAGTAGAAAATAGGCTCACCAGAAGGTGGGGGCAGAGGAGGTGATGCATGAGAGGATGGTGGCAAATGGGTGACAAGGACAGACATAGAGCTGCTCTGAGTTGGCACTCACTTAACACGTTCTCATTGTGCCCCCCACCCCCCACCCAAGGCACTGTGCTAAGCACAGTGGAGGGGTGAAGGGCAGGGTAAAAGGTCAGCCTTTCCCTTCTGGGAACTCCTGGCCTAGTAGGTGGTAAGATGCAGCAGACCACTCCTAAATACCTGAGAGGTGACAGCCCAGTGCTCAGGGCCAGACACTCTGGTTATGAAAGTCCCCAAGGCAGACTAGAAAAGGTGCTCAGAGCTTTAAATTGGCAGGAGCTGGGGACTCAAAGTCAGAAGTCCTGGGTCCCGGCTTGCTCGTTCTGTGATCTTGGGCAAGTCACTTGACCTTTATTGGACACCATCTTCCCATCTGTAAAATGGGGATAATAAATCCTACCTCTCTCACCACTACGCTAAGGAGAACATGAACTCTGGCTGTGAAAGGACTTGGTGACTTAGCGGGTGCTGACAGCTGTGAGGATGCTGACTCGTGTGGCGAGGGGAGTAGAGGAACGAGGAGCAAGAGAGGATGAGAAGGGGGATTGTGGCCCTATGTCTGAGCTGCCCCTGGGGACCAGCACCTCAGCCTCGTGCTTTGGAACCTGCTGTTCCTTCCACGGTACCTGATGCCAATACTCCCCAGCATGAGCTCACTGCTGGAAACATTGTAACTGGGTTTAATTACTAGATGGAGAGTGCCTAGATCCCTGGTCGTGGTCCATTCTGAGCCCCATGCCAGGGGCAGAGCAGTGACATGCAGGAGCATAGAGGCAACTCAAGGTGGCACAGGAACAGAAGCCCTCAGGGCCCAGATGAAGGTAGTGCAAGTATATCTATTGGAGAAGAGATGACTCAGATGCATAAATCTACCCCTGGTCTAGGGTTCTTCCCACTACCTCTAGCCCCCAACTCCTTGCAGATTAAACCTCAGAGACCTGCCCATGTGTCCCTGGGCTCCACACTGGGCTAGATAAACCTAACCAGCAGCCAGGTGTACGAGGTCTGACAAGTTCACAAACTTGCCACCGTGCGCTTACACTGGCAGCACTGTACAAACAACTTGGTAAGGTGTCATCATCTTGGTGTATCTGTCTCATTGCTGTGTTTGTGTCGATGTGTGGCGGTGTCTTGCTGCGTGGCGTCCATTCTTGTTTTTGCGTGTTTTTGTGTGCAATCACAAGAATGTCGGAGCTTGAATTAGAGCAACAAACAAACATTAAATTCCTTGTTAAACTTGGTAAGAGTGGAGGTGAAATCAGGGACATGTTAATCCAAGTTTATGGGGATAATGCCATGAAGAAAATGGCAGTGTACAAATGGATTAAATATTTTTCTGAGGGGACAGAAAATGTCTCTAATGAAGAGAGGTCAGGGCAGCCAGTAACAAGCAGAACTCATGAAAACACGGCAAAAATTCATCAAATTGTGCATCAAAATCGTGAGAAGCATAACAGACCAAGTAAACATCAATAGAGAAACAGTTAGGAAAACCTTAGCTGAAAATCTTAGCATGAGAAGGGTGTGTGCAAAAATGGTCTGGAAGGAACTCATTGATGAACAAAAGCAAAGTTTGCCAAGACCTTCTGGACAGGCAAGATGATGTTTTGGGCTGTGTTACCACTGGTGATGAAACATGGGTGTACCAATACAACCCTGAAACAAAGCGTCAAAGTGCACAATGGAAGTCAGCCAATTTCTCATGACCGAAAAAGTTCCGTCTGTCAAAATCAAGAGTCAAAATGATGTTGTTAACCCTTTTTGATATCTGAGAGATTGTTCCGTAGCAATATTCAGCAGTGAGGTATGTAGCAGTTTCTCTAGGATGCATTCGTGAATTTAATTGTCAGACTTCATAAGATCCAAAGTGGGGCTGTAGCCAGAGCCCTCAAGGAAAGGTCATTTAGCCTTTTCTGGAAGCTTCTCCTGCAATGCAGGTCCTATTGGAGTGATGAACCTCCATGGATAGACTTAGCAACTGCTCTCTGCTCTCATATCTCTAGTAGTTCTCCATTGCTTACCGAGAGAGTCCAGGCCTCTTTCCAACTCTGATCTGCTTCCTAAGCTCCCCCTTGTTGTCTTGTATCTCCACACTGCAGCTGTCTCTTTTCAGAAGCCCCTTCACCCCCATATTGTCCAGTTGAAACTTACCCATCGTCCCCATCCTTTGGCATTAAAAAGATCAGAGTCAGAGCCCCAGCCCTGTGACTTAGTAGAGCACTGTCTGAGCCAGCTGTTTACCTGCCTGTGCTTCAGTGTCTGCAGCTCTGAAATGTGAATGAGTGAAGATTAGAAGTGGGGTTTGAAACCACCCTCTCTCTCCCGGCCATGTGGCGGTCACCTGGGGACCGTGTTACCAGCAGACTGATTCAGCAGGTCGGACGGGGCCCTAGTGTCTGCATTGCCAACAGGCTCCCGGGGGCTGCTGGGGCCACTGGCACACTTCGAGCAGCATGGGTTTAAAACACCTCACCTAATGCCTAGCAGATAGTGTTAGCTCCCTGGTGATGGGGGTCTGGCGGGGTGCAGCTAGAGGGACATGGCTCCCAGGAGATCCCTGGGGGCTCTGAGGACCCAGGAAAATCAGGTTGCTCCAGGCTTCTCCTCCCTTCCACCCACCGTAGCAGTTTTTCAAATGTGTCAGTGAGGGCTCAACCCCACCTTCCCAACCTTTATATACAAATCAAGTTGCCAAGAACCTCAAAGATGATCTCAAAAGGATCTCCCCGCAATAAATGTTGGCTTTGAGAAGAAGAGAGACAAGACAGTGGACCCCAGAAGGGCAGCCTGGGGGCACCCACACTTTGGCATTAGGGAAGAGGAGGAGCTGGGGCAGCTCTGGTGGCTGGCCCTCACCTCTGCTTACACTGAGAATGGTGCCCCTGAACGGGGCTGAGCCTGCTGCTTACCTGCACACCCCACAAGGCCCCTGGCAGAGGGATCCTGGAATCCAGCCCTGCCTCCAGGTGCCTGCCACCAACCCCTGGTGTGACCTGGGTCCCGGCACCTCGCCTGTAGGGTCCCCAGTTCCTCTCAGCAACAGTGGAAGGAAATTCTATAGTTTCTGCCTCCGTCTCTGAGGCTATAATCAAATTGTGAGGGTGGAGGCAGGAAAGGAGGAGGGCGTGAAAGGACAAACAACAGCATGGGGAGACAGAGAACTAAAACTCTCAGAGAAAAATTCCACTTGTGAACTGAACAGAGTTACTTTGTCAGGAAACAGGACACACAGCCCCATAAATATTAAAGTAATTTACTACTGAACGCCATCCTGTTTTATTTTGTGATATTCCCCAGTCAAAACCGTGGCACTAACCTAAGCCAAGAACATCAACAGTGCAGGCAGGAGCAGAGGAAGAAAAGAGAGAGTGTCCTTCCTTAGCACCAGCTTGGGACACGCGACCCCACCTGTCTCCATGGAAACAAAGCAGGACCAGGCGGGCCACTCAGAGGAGGGAGAACCAGGGCACTTCACCCTCTATTAGGTAAAGCTAGACACAGCTTAGCCCAAGAGGGAGCCCAGAGGTGAGGATCCAGCCAGGTCAGGGTGGGATGGGGTTCAGCCTCTTAGAAGGTTCTAAACTGAGTCAGCTGCCCATCGCGTGTCCTGCAAACACAAGTGCCCTCAGAGTGTGAGGCTGGTCTCAGGTGCTGCTAGCAAAGTGGAAAGAACCAAAGATACCAACCAGGGTTCGAATCCTGCCTTACCTCTCACTGACTGGGTAGTGGGAGCAAGTTGTTTAACCTTTCTGAACCATAGTTTTCTCACTTCACCTGCAAAATGGGGATAATTCTCCCCAGCTCAAAGGGTTATTGGGAGGATTAAATAAAATAATCCATGTCAAATGTCTGATCCTCCTAGGAGCTCAGCACCACCAAGAAGTCCAGGTCCCTAATCAAGCCAGTCACCCCGGGAGGAAGCTGCCCACCCCTTCCACCGCTGCCTCTCCACCCCACCTTGCCCCTACCCCATACCTCCTGTCTGCTCTTTTTGTGTGTGAAGTCCCACAACAATAATAACAGTAAGCATTACTGAGTAATTCGCAGGTGCATGTCTCAGGCCTTTCAGTAGTCATCATCCGCATGTATCCTCTGAGAAAACAGAGATGTTGAGACATGTGCCCAAGGTCACACAGCAGCCAGTTGGGGGCTGGGCCTGCCTGTGAACCAAGTCCTGCCGGGCTCCAAAGCTGTATTCTTAACTACTCCCCCCCTTCCTCTGCTGCCATGGAAAGGACACAGCCCAGAGCTCCAGATCCCCCCCCTCAGCTCTTCCACTAGTCAACTGTGTGACTTGGCCAAGTTACTCTCCTCCCAAGCCTCAGTTTCCCCATCTATAACAAGGTGGTGGGGGTGATTCCTAAGAGTCCTCTGCTTCTAGCGAGCAGGAATAAAAGGGAGGTTTGGTTTTCCACCCAAAAGGAGACGACTGTGTCAGAGGAATGACAGCCAGATCATGAGACATCTGCCTAGGGGACTAATTACCAGTCCTGTCTTTATCTGCATGGTCACTGCTGCCTGACAGGGACAAGTGCTACATAACCACAGTGGACAGGGATCTCAGATCTGGCTTTGGATGTAATCTCTCGCACACATGCTCTCTCTCCCATTCCCATTCACTCTGGCTCCTCAGGGCTTCTGTGAGCAAAGTGCCTTTACCGTAAGTCTCGCAGGGTAGGCAGCCCAGGAGGAGACAGTCTGACAGGCTCCAGCTGGTCAGAGAGACATCCCAGGAGGCCTCCCAGAGCTGCCCTGGCTGGAGAAGGCAGAGGAGGGCTGGGGAGCAGGGTTTCAGCAAGGAGGAGGTGCCAGCAGGAGGTAACAATGACACGGGTCCAAGGGCACTGGGTCCCTGAAGACCATCACGGCCACCCCCACTAGCTGATCTCCAGCATTGAACCAGAAAATGAGCCCAGTGTTGTCCCAAAGAAGCTTCTCAGTCTGGCTGCAGGATGCAGAAAGGGGGGACTTCACCCCTGCCCCACCCCAGCTGTTACCAAACTTCCCTGAGCTCAGCTTTTCATTAATCCATCAGGCTAGTGGAACCTACTTACCTCCTGACCTGCTGTGATGGTGACCAGGTACATGCAAAGAACATGGCTGAGTGTCTGTACAAGACACAACCAATAGCCGTCCCGTCCTTTCTTCCCCTCACTCGTGCCTAATCTAAAGCGCCGTAATGACACCCACCTCTTAGGGCGGATACAAAGATCAAACAGCGCTGTATTGTACATGCACTCAGTGATGGAGCCCTCCCTCCCTTCCTGAGTCTCAGCATCTGCATCTGTGAAGGAGCTAACTGTGCTCACTGCTCCAGGCTGCTGAGGCCATTGAGGAGACAGGCAGGTGACTTCTGTGGCATATGGCACATGCCGGGCACTTAGAAGGGACCTCAATATACTAGGTCCCAGTCTCACCCCAGGGCCTGGAGTTCTGTGTTTGCTACATTGCAGGATATGCTGTTGGGAGCAGGCAGCACCTCAGGGCAGCTGATAACATCCAGCCACTCAGGACCACCACTGATGGCAGCCAGCTGTCCTCCCAGGAGCTTGGGGACTGACAACTGGGTAGCGCTGTCATCAAGCGTTATTACTGCACGGGGGACCAAGGGGGTCGAGGCCTTTCTCTCCCAGCTAAGTAGTTGTCAGCCAATGGGCCAGAGAGGGACTTGGGCCAGGCGAGGGGGCCGTAGATCTCCTGCCACTGCCTCCTGCAGCGTGGCTGCAGCAGTAGCTGCTCAGATTCATCGGGAGGGCCCACTCCCAGCAGATAAGGAGGCCGATACATCTCCGTCAGAGACTCCCGCTCAAGGGCAGTACCATAAATCTCAAGGTGGGAGCGAGCCAGCAAGCCAGCCAGCCAGTCAGCCGGCTGGCCAGCCACTCCTTGGCGAGCATCTTTCCTCCCCGGGCCCAGCTGCTCTGCACTGGGCGACACAAGAGTCTGTGTGGGGCATAATCTGCAGTTCTGCATCTGATCCATCAATGACTCCAGGAGCAGAGGCTCCCTCCCGCTGCACACTGGCTGAGACAACTGCCTGTTCTCACCTCACCCTGAAGCTGGGAGCCTAATGCTCCCCCTGGTCCAGGATCGCTCTCAGCTCTTTGAACAGCCGTGTGGCTGCATGCCTGCGTTCTCCAGCTCATCAACCCTTCCCAGCCTGGGTTGCTGAAGACACAGCACAGAAGTGGGAGGAGGGAGGCCGGGAAGGAGCAGAGCTCCAGCAGGGAGCAGGGAGCAGGGCTGGGGGCCCCAGCCACCGACTCCACAGCCGGCAGGCCGCTTGCGCCTAGATTTTCCCATCAGTACAATGGGTCTTCATTTATTCATTCATTCAGCAAACATTTACTTGCCAGGCCTTGTTCTGAATGCTCTATCTCACCAAGACCAAGAGAAGCCCCTGCCCCGAGCAACCTTGCATTCTGGTGCAAGGGACCAGCAAGGTAAACACAGAGAGAAATTAGTTATTTCAGTTAATAATGGCCATGAAGAAAATTGAAAGGGTGCTGGGAGAGAGCAGGGGGTGAAGATATCACTTAGGCTAAGGGTCCAGGGAAGTCTGAGGAAGTGGGATTTGAGCTGAACTGTCAGTGATAAGGAGGAACAGCCAAGTGAAGACATGAAGGAAAAGCATTCCAGGCAGAGAGAACAGCAAGTGCAAAGTCCTGAGGCAGGATGGCGCTTTCATGTTCAGGCAGAAAGGGGACCAGTGTCATTGTAACATGGGGGAGCAGTGGTAGGAAATGAGCTCAGCAGAGGAGGGAGGGACAGATCTCACGTGGGGCCTTACAGAACGTAGACTGTGGTAAGGAGTGTGGCTTTTCTAACAGGAGCCACTGGAAGGTTCTGAGCTGGGGAGGGTCCTGATCTGATACACTTGATGTAGATGCCTCTGGCTGCTTTGCAGAGAGTAAGTTGAAGGGAAGAGGAGTGAAAGCACTTGGTAAAGAAGGAGGCCTCAAAAGAGGTGGGAATGCTTGCTCCAAATGAGCTTAGAAAGGAGGCAGGTAGAATGAAGGTTTGAAAGGGCAGATTCAACCAAAGGAAGCCAGGAAGGGGCTAGGCTACTTTCTCACATTTCATTTACAATCCAACAAACACTTATCAAGCACTTCCTACATACCAGGCAGTGGGGAATCACACGTGAGTACGGTGTCATCCGTGCCCTCAAGGAGTCTAGTGGCGGAACCCAGCAAGGAGACAAAGGACTCCAGGTGCAGACAGCCAGTGGTCAGTCCTACCTAGAGAGATCAGGGTGGGCTTCCCAGGGGAGGTGACTATCAGTCAGCATTTACCTGAAGAGGGGGTTAGGACAGATGGCCACACACAGTAGGGGAACACAGTGAGGCTCCTGGGTGATCGCCCACCAAACAGATCCAACTGAGGCCCCAGACGTCATAGAGCAGAGAAGTCCTCCCCTCTGTGCGCTGACCCAACCCCTGACCCAGAGATTCTGCGACATAGTAAATGGTTGTTTATACTGCTACACTCCGACGTAATTCGTTATACAGGCAGAGTAACTACAGCAGCTCCCCATTGCCTGCCTTATTATGAAGCTCGAGTTCTTTAAAGTGCCTTCCCAGGCCCGCCTGACCTACCCTGCCTGTTATCCAGGCTCATGTCTTCCCTCTTCTCTTTCATAGCCTTCACTTCTGCTGGGTTGAAATCCCTTGAATTTGCCATGTTCCCCCTTTTGCCAGTACACCCATTCCTCCTCCAAGCCCCGCTAATCCCATCTCCAAGGCCCATGGAGACCCCACTCCCAGCAGGCGGTCCCTCTGACGCCCACGATGTGCTCTCGGATACCCTTACCCACAACACGACAGTTGTTGCTCACTCCGTGGTCGGTGCCTGTCCTCACGTCTGTCCCCCTCCCCTGATCGGGAATTCTACAAGGACAATAACTTCGTCCCTTTCACTCCTTTGTCCCCAGCACAATGCTGGGTACATACTAGTTGAGGAAATGTACCTTGAGTGTAAGAATTTGTTCTTCCTCACCAGGAGTGAGCAAGCACACCCCAGGCATTTCCTGAGCCCCTCCTATGTTCACTGCTGGGAACACCCATCTACCTCTGGTACAGGTAAGTCTGATGAGTGCTGTCAGCAGGGAGGAAGCCAGAAGGACAGCTTCCCTCCAGGGAGGCTTCCTGGAGGAAGTGCCATTGGAGCTGGGTCCTGGAGGACAGATAGGATTCCTCCGACTTATGGGCACGGAAGGAGATGAGCAGCTGGGGAAACAAAAGGAACTGTTTAGAGTAAGTCTAAGGTACTGCTGCTTAACATGTTAGTCCAGGGACAACATTTTGAGTAGCACTGGTTTCAGAGACAGACCAGGACCCAGAAGTGACTCAGCACCAGGGCATCTAGATAGAGGAAGAACTGACTTCAAAGGGAGAAGCCAAGCTGTGTGGCAGCCTCTAGTCACTGAGAGGAGACAACTGGCAGCTGTCTGAAACAGCGGGTAAGGAGCAGCACCGGGGCCAGAGCTGGAGGCTTAGAGACAGCATAGCCAGACAGAAAGCCCTCCTCAGAGGCCGCAGGGCCCCAGGTGACACGAAGCTTCCCTATCTGCACTGGCCGTGAGCACAGGCTGGGGCAAAGGCACCTAACCTTTCTGTACTCACATACCCCTCTGAGGTTCTGCTAGAGCTATAGCTTTGAGACATGCCCATGGCACATGCACTTGAAATAATGACCTAAGAATACAGAAGCTTCTAGAACCACATCCCTAGTCCCTTGTACAATGTGCGAGGATCCCCCAATTCTAGGATCACTAGAACCAGGTGGGCAGATGGCAAAGCTCCAAAAGAAAGGTCTGCAGGCATGTGAGGGTTGGGCAAACAGAGGAGGGGGAGCTTTCTCAAAGTTTGCCTGAAGACAGGGAGGAAACTGGAAGGAAGCTGAGAGAAGCAGCCAGAAGCCCAGTGGGGGGAATTAAGGACCTGTGGGCTGGAGGACTGGATCTGTGAGGACGGAAAGAGGCCAGTAAGGCCAAGCCAGGCCCAGGGGAGGGCCGGGGGTAGGGGGTCCCTGGCAGGGGAGCAGAGCCCAGATGACACGTGCTTAGTTTCCCCTTTTGAGAAATGGGAAGATGCTCCTTCGACTCCTGTTTCCTCCCCAAGAGGCCCCAGCAAGGAGGATGAGACAGAGCCCACCACGTGCCCGGAGTCCCTTGGAGAGGAGCGCTGGATTTACACGCGGATTACGCTCACAAAAGGAGTAGTCTGTACGGCACAGCAAGCGGGATGTGGAGAAGCATCCAGCCTTGCAGGGGTAGAGATAACAGGCAAGAGTGATAATGCCAGCCAAGGAGGGTAGGAAGCAACCAGAGGGTTTGTAGGGGGATAGGAGGGGAGAAAGCTGCTGCTAATACAGAGGGTACAGGAGGCGGAGCTGCTCCTGATGCTGCGATAGGGCCTTTGAGCTTGAAATCAGCCCTTCCTCCGAGAGAGGCCTATGGGGCGTGTGAAAGCAGAATGGGAAGCTAACACAAGCAGATGAATGGCAGAGTGGGCATCACTGACTGGTTCCTGCCCCCTGAGGACCTTAGGAGTAAGGTTAGGGGGAAGCAAGAGACCCCACTCAGGCATCAGGCAGACCCAGCCTGCCGCTGTTGCTGAGCCCATGGCTGCCCAGACCCTGAGCTCCTCTGAGTGTCAGAGAAAAGAGGGTGCTCTGTGGGTGCTCATGACATGCTCGCACCCCCTGCTCCCGGGCCATGTGGTTCTCTGCCTCCTGCAGACTGGGAGCACAGATATTTGTGCAACTCTGCCCGTGTATAGGTGAGGAAACTGAGGCACCAAGAAACCAAAGGGTTCATCTGACAGAGCTTGTGTTCTCAGCCACGAGTTACTCTGGGATCCAGAGTAGGTGATTGGAGCCAGAAGAGAGAAACTGGGGTGTTCTGACCTCAGGAGACAAGACAGATCAGGGCTCCTGGAGCAGGCAGCTCTCTAGCTAAGCCCAGAAGGATGAGGGACCTGGGGTAAGTGCCAGTCACAGGAGAAGTGTGTACAGAGGGTACCACAGGCAGCAGACAGTGTGGCTAAGCTAGGCTGCACATGGACAAGTGGCTAGTAAACATTTGTAGTAGCTGTAACTAATTAGGAACCTACTACGTGCCAGGCATTTGACTGATGGAAGGGGTCCCACTGAATGCACACAACAGCTCTATGAAAAGGACTCATTATCCCTTTGTGACAGGCACTCAGAAGGTTAAGTGCCTTGCCTCTGGTCACACAGATAGGAATTGGAGAGACCAAATTTAAACAACGATGTGTCTACTGCCCAGCACCTGCTTTTCCCACTGTCAACACCGCCTCTCCACGCAACTATTTCAGATCCTGCCCAGACATAGGGTGGGTGGGGACCATAGGAGGAGCATTACCCAGAGGGTCTGATTTCCCACAGTCTGGGAGAAGAGCAGGTATCAGTGTCACTCTGGCCTCCAGGAAAAAATCCAGACTGTGCCTGAGGGAAGGCCCCTCCAAGCAAGCCTGACAGCAAGGAAGCTTTTGCCTTTGGCCCTGGAGGGCTGCCTGTTTTGTCTGCCAGTCAATCATTAGACCTCACTGGGTCTCTGGCCTCTTTATGTCCAGGAATGCCTGGCAGCATTGGCGTTGCTTTGCATATTAATTTTTCAATCTGATGAAAGCAGTTTGTCTCCCAGCTGCTTCTGTACCCTGCTAGAGAAAGGCATAGCCTGAAATACTGACCCTCAGAGGGACAAATGCTGTTTAAAAAAAAAAATCATCAGCCTTCAAATGAGGCTAAAGGCACAGGGTTTGTCACCTGGTCCCGAGCCTCGGGCTGCGTGTCAGGTTCGTGAGTAGAAGCCCCCACACATCACTCAGTGTCCTCTCCACTCTCCTTACTGACCCACAGCCAAGCAAGCCCCAGGATCTGCCCATCTCACCCTGAACCGCTGCTCTTCTGGGAAGGCTGGGTTCTTTCAGCTGCAAACTGGCCACTCTGCTTCCGCTACCATCTCTACTACACTAGCTTCATTCATTCACACACTTGCTATTTGGTTAACTCAATACCTACTACATGCCAGGACCTACTACATGCTAGGCCCTGCATACTAAAGTGAAAGATGTAGTTCAAGTTGCTCTCAGTATAGCAGGGGCACTGTGGGAGTCAACAGATTCGTGAATGAACTGTTTCAGAAAGGTGTGGTGAAGGTTAGGGTATGGCGAACCCAATACTGCAGAGTAAAGCGGGCATCAGAAGGCATCCCAGAACACTGAGGGAGGCACGAGTTCAGTCTTAAAGGCGAACGAGAGTAAGCTCCTAGACTTTCCCCTTCCCTGTTTTCTATTGGTTGAAATTCTACTTAAACAAAAGGCCCAGCTTAAAAATCCCACCTTGATTCCCCTTTACCCAAACCAGTCCCAATTTGCCCTGTATTTTCTCCACTTCACCACAATGCATGCTTCTATTCGCATTAGGGCTCAGGAAACGGTGTTTGCAAGGCCCTTGCCTGTGGTCGCATTGACCGCACAGGCCAGGACGGGAGGTGAGAACAGCGCCCCCTGGAGTTCCGCAGTGCACAGCCTGTATCCAACAGCCCAGCGTCAGCCCCACCAGCATTCCCACAGCACAATATCGGATTAGTTCTCACTGTTGCCACTCCACTGCCCACCCATCGCCTATTAGGCCTCTCTCCTTCCCTGCTTCCCTCCTGTACTACCTTACCGCAGTTTTCAGTGGTTTCTGCTGATATGGCCTACCACGTTTAAACTGATGACTGCGATAGTCCTGCCCAATCCATGTAGGGTTCTCCTTCAAGCAGGATTTCAAGAAATATATTGATTCATGAAATCAGAGAGAGTTGGCCTGTGTGTGTGGACTGTAAATGGAAAGAGCAGTAACATCATTGATCATCCACTGCATGCTGACCACCATGCTGCTTCCCATAACCAGATGTAGATTATTCTAAGGGGAAAAAAACATTACTTCTGTTTCAGTGTTGAGGATTGAATGAAAGGCAACAAGACTGGAGGTACCTATTGAATGCACATGTTGAATACATATGTGTATCTACACATACAAGACATTTCATGCTCCGTCTTCCCCCTCCATGCAGCTCCTTCCTTAGGAACAGTGTCCTGTGGTCTATAACGATGGATACGAGCATGGACGGAACCAGACCAATGTCGGGTTTGAGCATGGCTTCCTAGTGGTGGAACTTGAGCCAGTCATTTCAACTCTCTAGATCTCAGTGTTCTCATCAGCACTGTAGGGGTGACACTAGAAGCACCTCAAAGGCTCACAAGGATTTACTGGCCTACCCCATGTCACGTGTTTCACGTGGTGCCTGTTGCACATTAAGCAATATGCATCAGCTACCATCATTATTTAGTCACCAGCTACTCTCCTTGCTGGCACATCTATGTCAGCTCCACACACACTTGAGTGGTGAGCATGAGTGATGTCAGCAACTGCAGCAGCCCCGTTCCCACATTCACCCACTTGGGTCCTAGCAACCTGGCCAGCGGGTGTCAGGCCAGCCATCTTGGAAGGCGCTAACTGGGACACTGGTTCTGCCACATCCATTTTCATGGAGCCACTGTCACAGCACCAAAGGAGCAAAAAAAAGCCAGGAGTGTTTGTACCCCTCCCACTAGGGTGCTGAGAGGCTGAACAGACTAGTGTTCTCCAAGCTGTTCAAGATGATCAGGTGAAATTCCCTATATAAATATGATTCTCTAATGGATTCAAGCAGCAAAGGAGGTGTCATTCAACTGACTATTTAACAAAGCTGTTTAAAGATGGAGACTGTGGAGATCATGTTTTATGCATTAGCTGTGAAAAATTCTCTTTAAAATTTGTCTCAGTCATCTGAAGGCTGGAGTTCCGATAAAGCACCAAGTTTTATGATGTATGTTTTACAAGCATACAAAAACACTCACACACACTCACAGGTTTCCTGGGCTTTACCGCATCCCACCCCCACCCCCACCCCCATCCCCAGTCCAATCCCCATGAGATGCATTTAATCCTCCCCCATCCCCAAAATGTTCTAAGGCAAATAGGCAATATTTTTCATGTGTGTGTTAATAATTCAAGCTTCACACCAACTTTTCAAATTGGATTGGCTTCCTAGGCTGATGTGGAAATGTCTGGGTCAAATATACTTTAAAGAAAAATTCCTTTAATTAGTTTCTTTTGAACACTACACAAAGGCCTAGCTTGATAGCAAAGCAATTTATTGCCATCTTGACATTGCTTCTGTGTTTATCAGTTAAATGATTCTATTGCATTGGAAATAGGACATCTTGGCTCTGAAGGACCTTATAGGCTTGTGTATTTTCTATTTCTCGCCTTGCTTGCTTCTGAGGAGGCTCTGGGCATTGTTCTCTCTGGCTAAAACAGGGAGCAGGCTGGCCTGGAGATCCAAGTAGTTTTGGCCAAGGTCACCGAACAAGGGGAAACCAGAGTTAGCATCAGAACTCAAATCTTCCTGTGTGATTTTGGCAAGTTGCTTCATCACTGCAGCTGAGTTTTCTCATCTCTGAAATGGGAATAATGATGGTAACTCCTTGATCAGATTAGGTAAGAATAAAATGAGATCATAAATGTTAAGTGTCCGGCAGTGTAAATGCCCTAAAAACTTCAGCCATGATAACGGTGAGAATCACTATTAGTTTCCTCCCAAGATGTTTTCCCTCTCCATTCCTGAAATTCTTGCATTAAAGCCCTCTCCAATGCCTTTCCCATGATGTGGAAGAAACCTGACTGCTCTCTTAAAGAAACAGTGTTCCAACAGCCTTGTCATTTAGCCCAGTGCTTCTCAATATTCAATGTACACATAAATCTGAAGATCTCATTTCTGCATGTCAGTAGCTGTCGAGTGGGGCCTGAGATTCTGCATTTCTAACAGGCCCCCAGGTGATGCTGATGCTGCCGGTCCATGAACCACACTTTGAATAGCAAAGAGTAGCCCCCAGAATAAAGATTTATTTCTAGAAAGTGTACAGAACACAATGAAAAGGATGGTGGTGGAAAGAGGAAATACTAGTCTTTTTCTTCTTCCTTCCTCCCTCCCTCCCTCCCTCCCTCCCTCTCTCCCTTCCTCCCTCCCTCCCTTCCTTCCTTTCTTGCCTTTAGGGTTGCTTTGAGATCAGGCCTTCACAAGCTGGACCCCCATTGTGCAAAGAATGAAGAGCTGAGAACCAGTCTAAGCCAGGACAGTTCAGTCATTCAATCCAGGCCTCTTTCCTTCATCATTCAACAAAGACACACTATGCACCAGATGCTGCACACAGAGAGAAGGCCAAACAAACAAAATCCCCTCCTGTAATCAGAAACACTTTTCCAGTGAAAGAGGTCTTGATGGCTGAAAGGCTCTGGGGCAGATATTTACATTGTCATCTTTCAGAAACTTGGGACCGGTAAGGAGATACAGCCACTACAGAGGCTGCAGTGCTTGTTGTTTCCACAGCCACTGGTTTCACCTGATGAAGAGGTGCCTGTTTCCAAGGACTATGAGGGAGGAGAGGCGTCATAGTAACATTGACCCAGACGGCGCTGTCTGGTAGGAAGAGCATGCGCTGGGGACAAGCAGGCCATGGGCCCTCCACTTTCTCACTGGTGAGCCTGGAGCGTCCTGAGCCCGCTTCTTCAACTGGGACAAGACAGTATGAGCACTTCCCTCACGCGGATGCAGGGAGGGGGAGGCAGATCGTGTGTGCACAGCACAACCTCCTCTGCCCAGTCTGTGCTTTCCATCCATCGAGGGAGCTGGGGATTTAGTCTGCAAGTGACAGGTTGAACAGCATTGAATCATAGGAGGTTGCTTCTTTTGTCTATTTGCCATCCCTAGCCTGTCTACTCAATAATTCGATTCAACAGCCCTGGTTAGGCCTAACCTCATTCTAAGGGCTGTACTGCCATTAGAAAGGATAGAAAAATAAAGGTCAATACGACTCCATTCTTGCTTTCAAGGAACTTTCTGTCTTGGCAGAAGGAAGCTAGACACCTATGCAGAGGTGGTAGCCAGTCAGAAACACAAAACAACTGTCACGGTGCAAAAAATCAGTTGTGGGTATGATAAACTCTGCAACTCAATTCTATTTGCTTTAGAAAAGGGTGAAAATTTCCCATATTTTTGAAAAGAGCAAAAATAGAGATTCTGATTAAAAGGCTGAAGCATGCCTCCAGAAAGATACTCACCACATAACTCTGGTGTCTGGTAATTGAGAGCGATGCAATAATTAATACCCCCAAGTAGCCCAGATACTTGGTGACCATCACAATTTCAAATATTCCATGTTCTGTTGTCTTCTTAGACACATGAGGTCTTGCCAACCCAGGTGTCCTGATCTGGGGTTGGAAAAATGTGGTTGCCACAATTACCATCAATAGTCAAGCCCCCCAGCTGCCTCGGTTTACAGTCACCAGCACAGTATAGCATAAATGACAGCTCACCAGCCTCTCCCTGGCTCTAGTCCGGATGCTCTGGAAGGAAGGGTCTGGGTCTTTTATCAGTGGAAGCTCTGTGCCTAGAGACTGGGATACAGTGTCTGCTTTTTAAATCAAGAAACAACTAAATAGCCAAAGGCCCGTTGCACTTGGTATCAGTGACTGGCCGAATAAAGAGGGAAAGGTGAGAAGGGGTGCAGGGAAGGACGGAGAGATTAAAGAGAATGGAAGAGGAACGGTCCTTCCACCTGGGAGGAAGGGCTTCTTTGAAGAGCTCGGA
This sequence comes from Lyroderma lyra, assembly GCA_004026885.1. Classification (NCBI taxonomy): domain Eukaryota; kingdom Metazoa; phylum Chordata; class Mammalia; order Chiroptera; family Megadermatidae; genus Lyroderma; species Lyroderma lyra. The sequence continues at coordinate 109,695 of PVJL010001812.1, forward strand.
GTTGTGTCAGTTTCTGATGATAACAAAGCCTGACTTATTCTGGCAAGTTCCCACACCTCTGCCTTTCTCCTGCACCCCAATGCCTCCCCCCATTAATGATTAACGTGATCATGATAACAATGCTGTTCTCTGTGAGTCCAGAACAGCTGTCACTGCTGGAGAGAAAAAGACATTTAAGATGCCTGTGGCTCTAACACCACACTCCAAGCCTGGATGCTGGGAGATTTGTGTAGCAAGGGGGCAGGCAAGAGCTAGGATCCCAGTTGCAAACCCAGCACTGTGCCTCCCATGACTCTAAACAAGTCACAACCCACTCCTCCTATCTGAGCTTTAGCTTTCCCATCTGTAAAATGGGCAGTTGGGATGTGACCAATGAGTTTCAAACTCTGCAACATGCATTTGTAAGGGTTCCACAGAGATGGCTAGCGAAACTGAAGCAGAGAGAGGCCTGGCCCCACCCCACCGTGATCAAGACAGCTCAGCTTTTACCTATATATAGACTGGAACTCTGTATAAACTTTTCTTTTGAAGAAAGAGTTTTGAGGTTAAAAATAAACTGAGAATTACTGGATTGGATGTCCTCTGAGGTTTATTTCAGCTTCAACATTCTACTTCCTGGCCCTGAGTCTATTTCTTGAGTACCCACTGCAAGGTGGGCACAATGCTGGCCAGTGGGAATGGGCAGGTGAGCAAGCCTGCCCTGAATTGAGAGCCTCTGCCTCAGGGTGGGAATAACGCAGCCATGCATGGCAGCCACCTTAAAGCAGCAGCTGGTTAAGTACTTAGAGACAGGAGTCAGCTCCCAAGGGCCCTCACTCAACCCAGGCAAGATGGTATCCAAACCATTTCTGAGAAATGACAAACAGGAGTTACGCCTCCAAAAATGAGGTTAGACGTTGTGAAGAAGACACATTTAGGGACCAAAATGTGGAAACGCCTTGACTTCCAACTCTTATCGTTCATGACCCAACCCTGTAAGTATAAGGACATAAGGACTCCAGGTGCCCACAACCACACAGACACTTTACCTGCATGTTTTATTAAGTCTTCATGATCCTGTAATTGGGAGCATGACACCCCTTTGTACACATGAGAAAACTGAGGCACAAGACAGTGAAGTGACTTGCTCAAGTTTGAGCCGATGAATCCACTTCTTCTTTACCCCTACTTCCATCCTCCAGAGTCCAGGTCCTCTGTAGCCTTTGTTAAAGATCATCTGCTGTCACCTTGGCTTTGCTATGGAGTATCAAGGGAAGGGCCATTTGTCCAGGGTGGGGCCAGAGTGCCACTGAAGACTCAGTGTCCCCTGAGGCCAGGAAGATGACGGCAGCAAAAATCAGAATGGGAGCCAGTGAAACAAGGTGAAACGAAAGTCCCAGTCAGCCCTGCTTCCCTGTCACCCGCTCTTCCCTACACTAACCTTGGAAGTATGGGCCCTTTCATCCAGGCAGGTGGCATATCTTCAATCACCCAGATTACCAAGTGGAGGGGGAGCAAACTCATCCATCCATGGCCCATGCAAAACCCCCTAAAGAGGATCATTTTTCAAGAGTGGTACATTGACCTTCCAATGCCGGCCCCCAGCAATGGTTAAAACCATAAGAATAAAACTGATCTGAGTTCACTTATTAGCAATTGGACCATGACTGAATCTTAGTTTATTCCTCTGTAAAATAAAAACAATAATACATTACAAGGTCATTTCTTTTTTTAGCATTAGTGTGTAATTTTTAATTTTTGTTTTATTCTATTTTACGTACTCATGGTTTAAGCATCAAAAACTTTTATGAAAAATAGCAGGCCCTGCCCCATTTCTATCTCCCATTTCTTACTTCCCTAAGGAAAACATTTTCAACAGCTTTATTGAGATATACTATATACCATACAATTTACCCATTTAAAATGTACAATTCAATAGCTTTTAGTATATTCACAGAGCTGTGAATCCATCACAACCATTAATTTTAGAACATTTTCATTGTCTCCCCTCAAAAGTACCCTTATTTCTTAGCCATAACTCCGTGTCCCCATCCTCAGCCCTAGGTAAGCACTAATCTACTTTATGACTCTATAGATTTGCCTATTCTCGACATTTCAAATACTGTAAAGGGAATCCTACACTATGCAGTCTTTTGTGACTGGCTTCTTTCAGGTAACATAACATTTTCAAGGTTCGCTGGTGTAATATATACCAGACCTTCATTTCCTTTCTCTTTGTTTTGCCTAATAATATTCCATTGTATGGATATACTGCATTGCATTTATCCCTTCACCAGTTGATGAACGTTTGGGTTGTTTTCACTTTTTGGCCATCATGAATAATGCAGTATGAACTTCTGTATACAAGTCTTTGTGTGGACATATGTTTTCATTTCTCTTGAGCATAGAACTAGAAATTTCTGGGTCAAATAGTAACTCTCTGTTCAACCATTTGAGGAGCTGCCAGACTGTCTCCAGAGCAGCCACACTGTTTCTCCATCCCACCAGCATGTATGGGGCCCAGGGATGTTCTTGAAGGTGGACCTGAGATGGTTATAAAGTAGGATGGTGTCTGGCCAGCGCTGGAAAAAGAGGAGTGCTCCTTTCCTTTCTCCCTTATTCACATACATGTCCCAAACATCAACAGCTTCTCTTAACGTTTAACAGAAAGCCACCCTACGGATCTTGTTCTGAATCCAAGTCAGAGTTCCTCCCTCCAATTTATACCACATTTGTGTAGTGGTGGTTTCTCCAACCCAATTTACCCCATGCACCTGGGGACATTCTAGGAGCCCCACACAGCACCTCACTTGTTCATCCCACTGACATGATTGAGAGGGGCAGCTCTTGGTGTAGGCACACTTTGTGACCATTGTTGATACTCCCAGCCTTATGCACAGTTGCACTGCCCAGGAGCACTGGGAAGCCCACATCCAAGTCAGGAGTCTGCTGATTTCTTGGCACTGGGGTTACGACTCAGACCACATGTGTCCTGCCTAGCATCCAGTATCTGTACGTAAGGTCCGCTGAACAAGGCCCTTCTTGGCACAGATTCCCAGTCCTGACTACCTAAAATTCCCTTGAACAAACAGGAGGCTGTAAAATGATAAGATAAAAGAACATGAGATGCAAGAAATCAATGCAAGCAAAGGAACGATGGAGTGAGAAATTTATTCATTGTAAAACAACCCTTCCTGACTTTGTACCCCTACTCCTGTACCTGGATGCCCACTATAGGTCACCCCAAGTCTCTTAGGACTCCTCCTTTGTAGTAGCCAGATTTCTTATGGTTGAAAGTTATAAAGACCCAACTCAAGATAGTTAAAGCTAATAGGGAACTTTATTGACTCATTTAGTAGGGAAGTCTGGACAGGGGAGAGATGCATCTTAAATGAGATCAGCAGGTCAGTATTCTCTCATATAAATATGTGTGCCTCTGTCTGTGGCCTTATCCTACTGGAGACAAGCTTTTCTGTGGGTCTAGGTAGATGAGACAGAGAAGAGGGCAGAGGTGCCAGCCTCAGATATTTCTAGGCTTGAATAAACCCAGCTTGTAACCTCAGAGGACAAGGAAGGAGTCCTCTCCCTTACTGTCTCTATATAAAATTCCAGGGCAGCTTCGGTAGGCCTAGCTTGGGCCATATGCCCGTCTGTTGGCCATTCTCTGTAGGCAGTCATATGCCTACCCTGACACTCTAATAGCAATCCCACCAACACTACATGGAGTGGGAGAGGGAACGTTCTCCAAAGGAATGTTCTCCAAAGGAAGGAGGGAGTGCTGTTTCCTCAAGAAGGGGGTTTTGAATAGACAAACACAACTTTTCAACCTTCTCACTAAGCACCACAGACCTCCCAGGGCCCGGCTCATGTGACACTTACGGTCACCGTCTCCTTACAATAACACTTTCTTCTTATTGGATGCCAAGCACCTCCCATGAGTTTTCTCTAGTCTTCACAATAATGCTCCAAGATGGGTGTTAGCACCCCCATTTTACAAAGAACCCAAGTCCCAAACAGGTCGAGTCGTTTGCCCAAAGTCACACAGCTAGAAAGTGGCCAATCTGAGACTCAAGCTCTAATTGAAATCATGTACTCTTTTGCTCTGTTCCTCCTTCTTCATGGAAATTCCACAGCCAGCTGGTATCGGCGCACTAGCTGCCTGCACAGGTGTCTCCTGTTTGCTTTTTGACAATGACTGAAGGTGTCTGAAGAAGGCTCCTCTGCCTCTCTCCATTCCCCATCATCCTTGGGCAGATTGGCTCCCACCAGAGGAGGCTGGGACATTCGTTACAAGGCTAACAAGCTCGTGCATCTGTCACTCCGTCACAGCACCTGAGCAAGCTTTGAAGACTGGCACAGAAGGACTGTCACCTGCCGAGCAGGAGTGGCAGGAGGGGCTCCAACATGGTTAGATGGTGTCTGGGTGCAGCAGCAGTCACACTCCAGCAGAGGGGTCTTACCTCGGGGGTCTGTGGCAATTGGTAACCGTCTCCTCCAGTTCCAGGCTGACAAAATGACAGCCTGGGAGGCAGGGACTTCAGATTCTATTTCCAAGTCTCAAAAGGCAATATAGAAGGTGGATTCTGAGCCAAGCTGCCTGGGTTAACTAGCTCTATGAACTTGGGGAAGTTATTTCACTCTGTGCCTCAGTTTCCTCATCTATAATATACCATCAAGATGTTGTCCTGAGGGAATAGTAGAATACAGTGCTCCATAAATACCAACCACTCATATTCCAGGGAAAGAGGAGGGATGGCAACCTCTTACCTTCCACAGGAGACTGACTAGATCTAGCTCCTCCCAGGGGCAGCTGTGTCATCTTAGCTAGCATCCCAGCCTGGCACTAAGACCTCCTATGATGTTGGACAGTTCACTTCACCCCCAAATAGTTTCAGTTTTCTTATCCACAGAGCAAAGGTAATAATAACACCTGTCTTTCTGTGTGAGTTATAGCAGCAGCAGTATCATGTGTACTGTAAAAGAGAGTTATCATTCACAGAGATGCACTGGTACAAATGCAAGGAGAGTAGAAGCAGGATGAAGATTAGCAGGACTTTTAGGGCCCTAAGAAGGTAGGAAAGCTGAGACCTGGCTCTGGCATAGGGTCTGTGGGAGTTATCATCATCATTCTTGTCATTGTCATCATCACCAGCATCATTATCATCATCATCATCATCATCATCATCATCATCATCATCAGAACACTGCTACTAAATGCCTGACAGCATATAGCAGTGGATAGGACTATTCATGGAAAATTTTGTGAACCTTGCACTTGCTTACGGATAAATTATTCTCTACATCAACGGTTCTCAACTGGGGATGACTTTTACCCCCATAGAATAGTTGGCAATGTCTAGAGACAATTTTGGTTGTCACAACCTGGGGGATTGCCACAACTAGTGAGGAAAAGGCCAAGGATGCTGTTTATCATCCTACACTGTACAGGGAAGCGCCATGAAAGTTATGTGGCTCAAAAATGTCAATAGTGGCAAGACTGAGACCCAGCTCAATGTCCACATCCTTGGTATTGAACGTGTGACTAGGACCCAGCATGACCTGGAAGCTCGTTTCCGAGGCCTACGGAATAAGAATCTGTATACATATTAAAGTTTGAAAACCATGGTCTTAAAAAATGCATGGAGAATACACAGCCAGCAAACCAAATTATTAACCATGTAGACCAAATGCAGGGCCTTTGGGGGTGAGAAAAACAAGAGACAGACTAACTGTGGAGAGTGGAAGGATGGATGGATTAGTGGGGTTAAGAGTTATCAAACATCTAACATATGCAGACACCGTGCTAGATGCCTTACACAGCTGATCTCATTTACCTCCAAAACAGCCCTAGGTGGTAGGTCACTGCTGCCCCGTGGGCAACGTCTGGAGTGACCACGCCAACCCATGGCCTCCCTGTCATACAGGGTCCAGCAGAAGTAATGCCCTTTTCAATGAGCTGATAATCTATACCAAATCTTTTATTACAAAATCATAAGCATGTCATTCTATAACATAACAATATTTTAACTACTTAAAAAGGGCGTTACTTCTGCCAGACCCTGTATCTCTTGAACCTTTCCAGAATTTTTCTGCTACTGTCCAAAGTGAATTATGTGAAGACTTCAGTCTCATACATACGCTGTCATGCAAACTTTTATTACAGCTGGCGTCTGATGTTAACTTCTTTCTCTTTCAAGTAGAGGCACGTCATTTTTATCTGTGCAAAGGTGCAATTTTCTTCTTTGTCTTCTCTTAAAAGATCAATAAACATCTTGTTTTACCTTTAACGAATGTGTGAATTCTCTATAATTCACATTTATTTCCCTTTATTAAGAGCCTATAACTAAGGTTAACAATATAATTTAGTAACATTGAGTCTTTATGGTCCAAAAGCTCAATGATTGTGTAACATGGGGCTATAACAGCAACAAACCTACCATTTATTAAACACCCACTGTTTGCCATGTGCTTTGGGTCAGACCTCTAATCTGCCACACAAGCTTATTCCTTATTTCCATTTTTCAGAAGAAGAAACAAACACATAAGCTTGGCCACGGCACTAGTGACAGGACCAGGATTAGACATGACTTCTGCCCGGCCTCAAAGCCCGGGTTCTCTGCCCAACCTCCCCTGCCTCTTAGTCAGAGTGGCCCTTGGTTTGCCCTGGAATGTCAGCTGGTGCTAGGGCAGGCGCTCCAAGCACCTGTTTTGCCCAGCTACCCTCATTCCATCCCAGAAGTCTGTTTTCCCAGGCCTCTTCCAATCTTCCATCAGCAGAACTCAATTTCCCTCCAACCCCAAGGTAGCCTGGGAATTGGGAGATGGGGTACAAGGGCCTCAGCGCCAATGCTGGAGGGCTATTGACCTGGATCAGGGGTTGAAAGACTTCTTCTGTAAAAGATGAGATAATATAGCAGGCTCTCAGTTAACCGGCACCATGGGGATTGGTAGATGCCAGATAAATGTAAGTAGACCCTCCGTTAACCCGAACTCAAGCAACTGGCACGCTCAAGCAACCATTGCTTGAGTTCCAGTTAATGGAGAGTCTACTAAATATTTAAGGCTTCACAATATACACAGTTTCCATCACATTTACTTGACTCTGCTATCACGACACCAAAGCAGTCACAGATAATATAAAAACAAACACATATGACTGTGTTGCAATAAAACTTCATTGAGAAAAAATAACAAACAAGAAGGACAAGTCGGGTTTGGCCCCCAGGCTATTGTTTTGCTAACCCCTGACCTTTGTGATCTCTAGGGTTTCTCCATGGCCTGGTAGTTGTTTTGTGGCTTACGTGTGAGAGAAAGTCCCAGACTAGAAATGGAAAAATGGCGGCCTAAGCCACCTGCAGCCCACCTGCAGGTTTTGTTCAGCCCAAACAGTGTTTATTTTTTAAGGACATTTTAAGCACACCCAGAAGCAGAGACTACTACAATGAACATGCACGAACCCAGCTTCAGCAACTATCGCCACTTTGCCGATCCCATGTCATCCATCCCCTCACACACATCTTTTTCCTGAAGTATTTTAAAGCACATCCAGACATCACATTATTTCACTCATAAATTCTTCAATACAAGTCTCTAGCAGACAAGGAGGTTTTAAAAACATAACCACACAGCCATTATCACCCTAACAAAATGAAGACTAATGTCTTATTAGCATCTAGTACCTCGTGCATATTTAAATTTCCCTAATTGTCTCAAAAAATGTCTCTTTACAGGTGGTTGGTTCAAATCAGAATTCAAATATGGTCTATGCACTGTATTCACACAGAGCTTTTAAATTTTCAGTTGCTTGTCAACATGTGAATGTTTGGCTTTCACATAAACATCAGATTTTCAACTTCTCCCTCGGAAAAAAAAAATGGAAATATTTGTAACTTGGCAGCCTCATCCTCGTGTCAGCAGTAGCACTGAACAGGCAGTGCACACCAGGGTTAAGGATCTGCGTTCTCCTGGAATGTCCCCCACCACGCCCCCACACTGTCACCCTACAGCAGGATCCCTGCAGGCATTCATGTGCGATACCTGCTCTATTCTTCCTAGTCCCCTCTGCCACCTCACACAGGAAGTCACTGAGCCCTTCCCTAGCCCACCTTTCCCTTCACACCTACCATGCCCAAACTGCTCCTTTTTATTCTTTTTTTCTCCTTCAAAGCAAACCTTCAGAGTCCACCCAATTCCAGGAGAAATTGTGTAGTGGTGAGGGGGTGGGGGGCTGAGGCCCAGAGGAAGAGTTTATCCAGAACCACGGCCAGCTGTCTAGCCCTTAGGGTGGCCCCCCCCCAGGGGCACTAGGAAAGCTCCCCCATTCCCTGAAATACTTCCCCATTCCCTGAAATACTCCCCCGCTGGCCCAGTTTGTGCCTGATACTCACAGAGCACAGAGCTCACTCCCCGGGTAGAGAGTAGACCAGCCTTGAATTCACTGTGTGACCTTGAGAAATCATTCCCCCTTTCTGGGTCTCAGTTACCCCTTCTACACATGAGACGTTAAGTAGTGGGACAGTTGGGTAAGAGAATGGTCAGGTTGAATTCCTAGGTGAGACATGACCAATCTTCAACTTTGTGGTCCTGTGATTCTGTTGGTCATACCTGGCCTGGCCACCCCATCACCATAGCCAGTGGGGAGGGGAGGGGAGAGGTGCCACCCAGGGACTGAGCAGGAAGAGGAAACTGTCCACACCCCTACTTTCCCTCTCCACCTTCTCAGGCCACCATCTTCTGACCGTGGGTGCACACAGGTTCTTGATTTTTTTTCACCTCTGGATACTGACCAGCTCTGTCTGCCCATACCTCAAAGTGGCACATAAAGGATATTCACTAGGGCACAAGGGATCTGAGAAATGCTAAAGCTGCCTCTGAGCCTGCATGCATGTGGAAGGGTTGGGGTGGGGTGGGTGGGATGTAGGGCAGGAGCGGGATGGCCATGGTAGTCTCAGGGTCTGAACAACAGGATTCAGCAACAACCCATCCTGGGTGCTCAGTCTTGCGGAGGAGTCCAGCTGCCTGGAAACCAGGTGGCAGTCACAACCCAGCGGGAGTCAAACACATAAATGTTATAATAAAACGTGATAAATGCTAGAATAGAAGCCTGCATCAGGCACCTTGGGAACACAGAGGAAATAGTCTATCTATTTTCAACATAGTTTATATATGCCTCCATCTTGTTCCAAAAATGATTTAAAGAGGGTCAGTAAAGCTCAATACAGAAAAATAAACTGAAAATTAGGTAAATAAGGAAAGAAAAGTAATGTAAGAATAACAATATGAAAGCAAGGGTAAAGTTAATACCCAAAATATCTGCCAAGAGTTCCACACTCTTGCTAGAATTGAGCCACAAAATTGCCTCTGAGCTTCCTAGCAGTCAATGCAAAAGGAGGAACGCTCGAAGATGTACAATTCACAATGTTTCTTAAAATAAATCACAGGAATAACTCTGGAGATGTACAAGCCACCCTGATGCTGGCACCTGATAATCCCAGGTGTTTTAGGGGCATTTTAAGCTACGTGAATAGGCATGTATAACTTGACATTTTTGTCTTTGTTTATTGCAGCGATTCTCAACCTGTGGGTCGCGACCCCTTTGAGGGTCGAACGACCCTTTCACAGGGGTCGCCTAAGACCATTGGAAAACACATATCAGATATTTACATTACGATTCATAACAGTAGCAACATGACAGTTATGAAGTAGCAATGAGAATAATTTTATGGGGGTCACCACAACACGAGGAGCTGTATTAAAGAGTCGCGGCATTAGGAAGGTTGAGAACCACTGGTTTATTGGTTCCTGTCAATGTCATGTCCCTGGGCAATAACAAAGTCACAGAATAGAATTTAGAGTAGAACTTGTAGAACATGACAAGATTTGGGAGACCCACCAGTTTGAATAAGCAAGTGGACTTTAAGTGGCTTTTACTTTCTTTTCCAAAACTATTAACTTTAAACGGACACAATAATTATTTTTCAGTAAGACTATTGCTGCTCATGGCCAGAACATGTGACAGGACATCTGACCTTAAGACTACAAGGAAAATAAGACAATGGGAAGGTAATTATGGAAGGCATAGGTAAGACATTACGCCAAATTCTGAAAGACATACTGACTGCCTTATTTTAGTCACTCAAAATCTATTCTTACATTCAAAAACTCTAGTTAATGTCTAGACCAATTCGACAAACTACAGCCTAAACCTGGGACCGTGCCTCCAATAAATGACAGAATTCTTAATCAGAACACAATTCTTAGAATGAAAATGCAATCATTTTATTAAAATGCTACCATATACTATTTAGCTATATCTTGATGATAGGAGTAAATCTACCTGAGATTTCCAGCCTCCCCACCAGCAAAGTTAAGTCCCTGGGTAATGGGATGAATGCGCAAAGGTCTCAATCACAGCTGTGCAGTACGTAAGCTTCCCAGGGCCGGAGCAGCCAGCTCTCTTACGGCAAACAGGAAGTCTTTCCGGAAAAGGTGACTTTGAGCTGAGTCTCCAGGGATCAGCAGGAGGTTGCCCATCTGACAAGGTAGAGCGAGCAGAAGAACTACCAGGCAGATAGAAAGGCAGAAGCCAGTGCACCAGAGAACTTCCATTTGCCCCTTAAATGCTCTCTCCCCACACTGCTCTGGGTCCTCTATCTGTGCTGAGTTTGGCCGGGAGGATAGCCAAAGGACTGCTCAAGATGCTAGGGCATTTCCTATCTCAGTCAGGATTGACTGCCTGCCTGAACTTTCCGTGGTATTCTACCATGCCAAAAGTTCCTCTGTCTCCATGTCTCTTCTTTTAAGGGCACTAATCCTGTCATAAGGGTTCCACCCTCATGACCTAATCACCTCTCAAGGACCCCACCTCCTAATACCATCATTGGGGATTAGGTCCTCATCACATGAATCTGAGGGGTGGGGACAAAAACATTCAGTCCATAGCATTAAGTTATAAACAGAGCCCCATCCAGCCTGCTCACCAAAGCTCTAAGTTATGCCAACCACAAGCCCCAAATCCCATCCTAAACCACTAGGAGGATGGAAGTGAGAGGGACACAGCTGTCTACCTGAGTTCCAGTCATAGGCCTGAATAGGTCATTTCTTGTGCCAGCCTTTTCTCCAGAAAGGCCTGGAATACTTATCTAACACAAGAAAGTCACAATGGGGTCAGTCCCAAAGTCAGAGCCTGTGGTCTCAGACAAGCTGCTCAGAAACAACAGTGCTTCTTCTCCTTTGCCCTGACATCTTCCTGACCTTGGTCTTGTGGTATCTTCCCAGAGGCTGCCAGAGGAAGATTTGGAGAGCAAGATAATAGTGCTCAGACTTTCCTGCACATCTGAACTCAGGGGGCTCATTGGCAATATATACACAGAGATGGTTAACAAGTCCCCTTGCTGGTCGTGAGGCACACCAGAGTTTGAGCCCACTGGACTAGGGAAGTCCTGAGATGAGCTAAAAGACAGTACTTCTCTATTTGTTGAGTATTTATTATTGTCATTACTATTATTGCTAAATTATTGAAGAACTGAATTTTACAGCAAGTGTTTATACCAGTCAGGTAATTGAGTAATAAAAAGTACCAACGATGATAATATTACAGGACTTGTACCTACGATCTACCAGGTTCATTACATGCACTAAAACACATTCTTATATAAACAAAATGTGGTGTGTACATACAGTGGAGTAGCAGTCAGCCTTAATAGTATTCAGCATGCTGACACACGCTGCAACAAGGATGACCCTTGAAGACATTATGCAAAGTGAAATAAGCCAGACACAAAAGGACAAACATACCAGGTTCCTAGAGTAGTCAAGTTCATAGAGACAGAAAGTAGAATAGTGGTTGCCAGGGGCTGGGGGGAGGGGGAGTGTAGAGTTAGTGTTTAATGGGTATGGAGTTTCAGTTTGGGAAGATGAAAAAGTTTTGGAGATGGAAGGCGGCAGTGGTTGCACAACAAGGCGAATGTCCTTAATGTCATTGAACTGTACATTTAAAATAGCTAAAATGGTAAATTTTACGTTATGTATGTTTTAACACAATAAAAAGAAAACACATGCTGACAATAAAGCTAAACTAGGAGAAGGACCATGAACTTCAGAGTCAGGCAGTTCTGGGCATGAGTCCCAGCTAGCTTAGGCAGGGGTGGGGGAAGGCAAGAACTAACATCTTGGGGTGTTCACGATGGCAGTCATTTCAAAAGCATCATCTGAAGTCACAGTCCCAGATGTGACATCTGTCACCCCATTGATCGCCAGGGTTGATTCAGCTGAGCTGGCTGGCTAGGCGGGTGTCCCCTTCCTCCCTCACCACTCCACGGGCGTCCCTCCGGAAGCTGCGCGCTCAGTTGAAGTGAACGACCTTCCCCGAGGGAGGAGAGGCCCGTTCTTCCATCAACGGTATACGAGTGGCTGCGCTCCCCTGCTAGAACCACCAAACAAGCTCTCAAGTCACAGCCCCACAGCCCTGTGAGGCGGGTAGATATCTGTAGCCTCATTTTGCTGAAAAGAAAGTTGAGACTCAAAGAGGTTGTGTGATGTGTCTGAAGTCACACAGTTGGGGTAGAGGCAGTAGGGTTTCCGAAAACAACTAAGACATGTAAATACAAATAAATATAAGAGTATAAAACTGGACTCTGTGCTCCATGCACTGTGGGCCTCCAGACACCCCTGGAAGCACCTGCAGAATCTCACCTTGAGGTTGAAGACTCGGAGGGTGCAAACCCAAATCTCGATTTAGAGCTTACTGTTCAGGTTCTGATATAAAATGTATTGTTTGCTAGGCCATTACCCAGCATCTCTCAGTTTATGGGCCTCTTTTATATTTACAAGTCCTATGAACATGCAATTGAAATAGACCAAAAAATGTGTCTCTGGAATCTTACGTGCTTGGAAATCAAAGCAGGACACAACGGTGAAGGCAGAAATTGTTCCAAAAACTGAAGTCTAAATTATGGGAATCAACCTGAAATCTCAGTTCTGGGAGTAAAGTTCAAAATACAGACAGAACCGGACAAGATAACAGGTACCACTGCCAGCAGAAGGGATGGAACTCAGCAGGAAAGCAAACCCAGTAGAGTTCTCTGTCAGAGAACAAAGACCAGATCTTCCATGCCTACCTCGCTGCCAAGGGCCCCCGTGTACAGCCACAAAAACGGCGCCCAACTCCACGGGTTGCTGTGTACAAGTGCGGTGACAGAGTTGTCACCTGCCATGGTGTGCCGTGGGGCAGCCCACTCTGCCTCCAGATCAGGAGGAGCTCTAAGAATATCAAACATGGTGGGGATTCAAGGAGGACCATGAAGAAAAACAGGGAAAATGTCTAACTTCCTTAGGACTTGGAGACCAGATTTTAGAAGGCAAAAGGGGTGCTAGCAACAATTATGGAAAGCACTGTGTGCCTCCGCCTTGCTAAGCATTCACCCATTTTGTCTCATTTCATCGCCAGCGTCTCCCATTTCAATGACAATGAAAAAGGCACAGAGGGGTTTGGTAACTTGCCTCACAGTCACACAGCTAGAGAGTGGTAGAGCCAGAACTGGAACCCAGAACAGTGCCATCAGCCCCTCTCTATCCAGCCCCCAGCTGGGAAGACTGAACCAGTCTGGAGATGGATTTATATAGGCAAAACTGACTGAAACAGCCATTGGGGGCTGATGCAAAGAGGAAATTAAGCCACAGAAAGGCAACCTGAAGGATCTGGGGATAAACAGAGGAGGAGAAGTCCTCTAAACCTTGAGGACTAGGGCACTGAAGCACAATACTCTGACTGTGGATCAAGAAACCTGTCTCAGGCACCTGCATGCAGAGGTAGCCTATGAGCTCAGCTCTGGAAGCTGGAGGTCTGAGTTCAGTCCTGCCTTGGCCACATTGGGCCTGACCCGAGGCATGTATCTGTCCTCTCTGAGACTCATTTCCTTACCTCCCTACAGCACAGGGAGCTTGATGTAGGTGGTATGTCTTAGCTTTTCCATCTCTAATATCTTGTGCTTCCAGAATTTGCTTCTGCTTCAACCAGAAAAGCTAGTGGGACACCTCCTCCAGGGTGGCGGCCTCTCTCTTAGTCTTAGTGGCTCAGCTGTATCCTGTCCTTCTCCCCTAGCCCCACACTCCAGGGCTTATCAGCCAACTGGCATGGGGAGAAGGACAGGAGGGAGCAGAATCATCTTGCTTTGCTAGGTCCCAACACCTCCCTACCTATCTGAATTTTTTAAAGTGCCTTTACTCAGAATTCATCAAAGATTCATCAAGGTTGGGACTGGCCCAAGCTTTTCCCTGAGAAGCCAAGTGGAGGTGGAATGAGGGAGGGAGGCAGGAGGCCCGCAGGCTGTGCAGGCGCATGAGCACTCAGAGCTGCTCTGGGGTCCCTGCAGCCTCTGCTCCACTCGCTCAGTGGTGGGGAGCTAGAGATAGAGGAGGCGCCCTGCCCGAGGAAGCTGACCCTCAGTTCTGGGATACCCCGCTTCAGCCTCACCTTCTGGGCCTCACCTTCCCCAAAGGGGGGGTACAGCCTATGTGCCCTCCCATTTCACAGGATGGAGAGAGGATCAAAGAAGCAGTGGGTGGGCCCCCATTCACTCCAGCAAGGGTCCAATAGCATTTGGGGGCTGTTTGGATAGTCCAGTGTTCCAGACAGGAAGAGGCAGGAGGTAAGAGAGCTCAGTGGGCCAGACTCTCTGCTCCTGGCCTCCAGCCAGCTCCTTCCCTCTTGTATCTTTGACTTCTAGGGGAATTCTGTTTATAAAGAAAGGGCACCCTTGATTTTTTAAAGTTTGCAAATCATCGGCCAGTCTATCCCTTCTGTTTGCAGAACAGAAAATTGAGGGCCTGAGTGACTCCAAGTGACTTGCCCAAGACCATGCAGCTGGTCAGTGGCAGAGATGGGACTAGAGCCCTGGGCCCTGGCTCCCTGGCCAAGGCCTCCCCTCTTCTCCACTGCCCCTGCCTTGCCAATGCCTTTGTCTGGGTGTGTCCTGGTCTCCCAACCCTGAGGTGAACTTGCAGCAAGCAGGCAGCTTGCTGGACCACAGGAGGACATTCCCTAGGTCAGCATAACTAGGTTGGATGACTCTTCATCCAACGTCCACGTTGGAATGTTCTGGACTCTGTGTGCCTTGTAAGTGCCCCTGTCTTGAGTCTTCCTGAGGAACAAAGTGAAGTCCCTCCAGCCCCAACAGATACTTGGGTTTCAGCCCTGAGAGCACTTGGTCATGTTATCTAAGTCTCCAGTTTTCAGAAGAGGAAATTGAAGCCCAAAGAAGCCCTGGGCCAAATTGGCACTCGGCCTCCCGGTTCCTGGGTAGTGTCTTTCTGCCACATCACTGTACCTCCTCAGGGCCTCTGCCCTCCTTTGGAAGTGTCCTTCAGCCCCCCTGCCAGCTATTCCACTAGGAGGTGTGACAAGGCCAGAACTGAGGGCAGACCTCTCTGGGGGTCCTCACCCCTCTGTATCAAAAAGGCTTGGCCAGCTCTCAGCACCAGAACACCCACCAAGGACCTAACGAAACAATAAACCATAATAATCATGTTTTTAATAATTGCCTGGAGTTTGTTTAACATACAGTCACGGCCAGCAATAAATCCAAATTAAAAACCCAACCAGGAGGCCCGAGTTAAGCCACTGGCTTGGAAATGAAAGTGCTGAGGGAGAGGAGGGGAAGGAAGTAAAAGGGCGCAGGCAGGAGAAGGGAAACCTCATCTCCAAGGCTAGGATGCCCTCAGGAGGGGAGGAAGTGGCCGTAAGAACACCTGCAGATCAAAGCTTGGCCCAGCATCCGCCCCAGCCCTAGCGCACCTTTTACCTTCCTAATGCAAAAGTTTCTTCAGTGATCCTGGGAGAGAAAATATCTAAGTTACCAAACCTCAGAGCTGAAAAGAGACAGTCACCCTGCTGCCTGAAGCACAGAAGCTGCATAAGGCAGGGAGGGACCTTGCTTGCTCAGTTCTGCACTTAATGGGCAAATACCTGTTGAACAAACAAATGAATGAATGAGTGCTTCCACATCCATTTATTCGTTCGATAGGGGTTTTTTCACATTCAAAAATCTATTGAGCACCTACAGTACCTGGGCACACAGACAGGAACAAGATCCTGCTATCTAGGAGCTCACTGCCAAGGGGACAGGAAAACAGATGGATGATTCCAGTCTGTGCAATGTGTGCTGAGAGAGTGCCCAAAGGAATTAGGCCGGGCCAAGGGTGAAGGGTGGGATTAACCAGGGTTTCCAGGAGGTTTCTGAAACCGAGTCCTGAAAGGCAATTAAGGTGGGGGCCGAGAGGTCAGGGTTAGGAACTGCTGACCACAGAACAGTATTCCAGACAAAGAAACAGCATGTGCAAAGGCAGGGAAGCCAGAGAGGTTGTGGCCTGTTCAGAAAACGAAGGAAATCCGGGGAGACTGGAGAACATAATCATTAGACCTGGAAGAGGAGGAGGGTGGATGTGGGCCGGATCGTGAGGTGCCGTGGGAGCATGCTAAAGGCTTTGGACTTTGTCCTGAGGGCAAAGGGGAGTTATTGAAGGGCTTTAAGCAGGGGGATGACATGACCAGAATTACAGTTTGGAAAGATCACTTTGGCTGCAGTGTGGAGAATGGATTAGAGGTGAGGGAGCCTGGGGCCAGGTGGACTGGTTAGGAGACTGCTGCAGTGATCCTGGCCAGGAAGAGTGATGGCCTGGAGTGAGCAGGAGCAGGGAGGTGGAGGGACCCAGACACACCCACTAGGAAGGGTCCATCAGGGTGGGCCAAGGGCCCTGGCGACTGAAGGTGGGAGCAAGGCAGAGGGGTGACTCCCAGGTGGCCGGGTGGATGGGCAGATGTTAGTGCCCCTGAGGACACAAGCAGAAGCAGCCTGGAAGAGACACTGGGTCTGCTGCAAAAGCCTCTCGGGGGTGGGGGGTGGGGGGGGAGGGGCCACTTGTCCCTGTGTCTGCAACCTCTAAAGGGAAAAAAGCTGGACACATCTGAGCCTGCAACACAAGGCCACTGTCCTCAGCAAGGGTGACACTAGCCTTTGTGACTGAAGCAGGAGTACATTCCAGAACCTCAGGGGCCACATGCCACAGTGCCTGCACAGTGCCTTCCACATGTCTGCCTCAAGTCCACCTACTGCCCTGACCTGCCCTAGTGCCTCTCCTGGAAGGCCAGGTGGTGAATCCTGGGGTGTCCACGCTGAAATGCACCTTCAAGAAACATCAAAGTCAACCCTGTCCTTTGACAATCTTAGAAACTGAGGCCTAGGGAGGGTGGTGACCTGCCCAATGTCACCTAGTGAGTTGGTGACAGAACTGAGTACAGAATCCAGGTGTCCTGACTCAGAGCAGAGATGTTTTACAGGGGTTGTTCCAGGTTCCAGGTTTCCTGGGGCCTCTTTGTTACCGGAAAATGGGGTGTCCTCTTCGACACGATGTCCAGGTTCTTGGTATCTCGAGCAAAGAATTGAACGAGACACACACAAAAGTATAGTGGTGAAACAAAGAGATAGTTTATTGAGGGGAAAGTACACTCCAAAGAGGCAGGAGCAGCCTCGAGCAAGGAGAGTGGCTCAAGAGCCCCAATTAATGAGGCTTTGGTACTTTTACTTTCTTCTGTATCTTCAGGGGAGACACCTCTGGGTGTGGAGTTTCTTGAGTGACAAGTCTGATTGACAAGCCTGTGACATCACCTTGTAGTGTTCATGTCTTCTTTCCAAATTCAATTACTTCTTGTGATTGTCTTATCTTGGGGCAGGGATTACTAGTGCAAGAGTGGTAACAGCAGGGTTGAGTCTCTTGGGAGGGGTCCCAAGATCCCCCTATTCTGTCTGCCTTCCTCACATTTCCTTGAGACATGATCCCCACAAGTCTTTATGGGAAGCTGAGAGGCTGAAGGTCTCATCTTCTGTATCTGCTTCCTGCTGAAGATAGTCGTTGTCCCTACCTATTGGGGATCCTCAGAGCTCTCACCCTATCTGATCTAAAGGGGGAAGGGGTCCCGAGATCTGCCATGTTGACTCCTTTGGTCGAGATGGGCTGGAAGCCTTGACAGGTGACATTTGCATTCCAAAGTTTCCTAGATAAGGAGAACCAGACCCAGTTAGTAAGTTCAAAAGTTTTGGCCCGAAATGTGGTCTTCAAAGTGATGAGCTTCGAAGCCATCACTGCAGGATGGCTATGTGATAGAATTGTTTAGCCCTTTGGAGTCTGCACCCTGCTAACTTTGGTCTCCATGGCCACCCAGGTGCCACCGCCTATCCAGGAATGGCCTCGGGATGATACAATTAACAAACACAGCTTCACAGTCGCAAGGATGATTAGCTAAAATCTAGCACACCCAGCTAAGTCCAGTTTTATTATCACATATCACAAATTTTAGGATGGCTAACCAGGGCTGGAGACAGACATTTTAGAAATACAATTAGCAAACATAAGTTACAAGTTCTTCTTTGAACAATTAGCTCAAACCGGGGCACAGGACATCCGGGAGATACAGGTTAAAAGCCTGTTGTTTAAGTTTTGGGGTAATTGTCTAAAGCAGGAGGCAGGATGAAGACACTCCATGATTCAAGTTAGGAGCAATCTGTTGTTTAAGTTAGGGTTAAGGGAAACCTGACTGAGACGGTCGGACTAGGGAAAAGGGGAAACAGAGAGCTGAAGAACAAGAGCAGGGTCCTTAGTGAGGTGGGGGTGGCTGCTCTGTTTGGCCTGCATCATCCCCACGCCCAGCCACGCCTATGAGTACACGTGGGCTCGTCAGGCCTATGTCCCACATGGAGTCTGAACACACTGTCCCTGCAGCTACACTGAAGTGCAGAGACAAGGGGCTCATAACCTTTAGATTCTAAAGTCTAGAGTTAACCCCAGGGGAGAAAGCAGAGAAAATGGGGTGTTGGGAGATCTGCTTTGAGTCTTGGTTCCTCAGCTTGCACACGCTGTGCACCTTCCTGACCTTGTCTGCTTCAGTTTCCTCATCTGTAAAAATCAAATGGGTTGGAGGTATGGATTAAATAAGAACATGCACACGAAAGGCTTTTTGAACTGCAAAAACTAACAATAGAATACCAGCTTCATATTCCCATTGGTTCTGGACCTGCTCCATTGCAGATTTGCCTCTATACACCATGGGGGAGGCAGGGATGACAAAGACAGGGGCCATCAGTGGGAACTGTCCTCTTCACTGCCTATGGGCTCTAGATGAGCCAAGAAAGAAAGAATGGGGAGCTGGGGACTGGTGCACTTCAGCAGAGTGGGTCCAGTCTGCCAGGTCCCCATTTGCCACACCTACTCCCTCCAGGACTCAGGTATCCTGCCTAGACTCACCATCCTAGGAGGGGACTGCCACAGGCCACCCAATATCCATTCAACAACCCTTTCTCATATACTGGGCACCGTGGTAAGGGCAGGGCTCTCTGTCCTCAAAGAACTTACGATCTGATAGGCCTGAGGTGTATAGGGGTCCCCTCTGCAAATAGATCATCTTGTGTTTCCCATTAGACTTAGAATAAAGAGCCCAAGCCTTCACTTATCTTGGGGCCCTGTCAACCACACTGACCTATATGTTAGCACTGCCCCTCACTCATGATACCCCAGACACATGTGCACCCCACCTATTCTTCAAAGATACCAAGAATGGCCTCACCTCAAGAGCTGGGTACTTGAGTACCCTCTGTCTGGAATGTTCCTCCACAAACACACACGTGGTTCACTCCCTCCCTTCAATCAAGTCTCTGCACAAATGTCACCTCCTCAGAGAGGTTTCCCCTGATTACCCTAGCTAAAAGAGCAATCCCTGATCACTCTCCATTCTCCCACCAGGCCTTATATTTCTTCAGAGTTCTTATCATGACTTTCCTTCTAAATTATTTAGATTAAATTTAAATCTGTTTATTTACTTACTAGTTTCTCCCAATGGAATATAAGTTACATAAGGTTAAATACTTGTCTTTGTTCACTACTTCACCTGCAGTGCCTAGAACAGAGTTCCATAAATCATGATGGATAGATGGATGGATGGAATGAATGAGTGAATGAAGTCAATCTTTATTGCCCTTGTGCCATGAGAGAAGCACCTACTGCATTTCCCTGTTTCTAAAAGGCATTTCTCAAAACCATTTGCACAGTTCTACATTTAAAGCAGGGTTTCTCTTCCCCCAGAAGCTATTATTAAATCGATGGTGTATCTCACAATCAATGGCATCTTAAAACTGAGGAAATGCACAAGAACCCAAAGAGGCAAGGAGACTTGGTGGAAACTTCCCCAAGCACAGCCTATTTAGCAGAGCTTTGAGGAATGAGTGAGCACTTTCTGCAATGTGATTGCAGAAAGGGCAGGAGAAAAAGCACGTGTAAAGGCACGGAGGTCAGGAACAGTATATGTCCAGTGCAAGAAGAGATCCACAGTCTGGTGTGCCTGGGGTGGAAGATGTTGGGGGCAGTGACTAAAAATGAGACTAGTGGGCCAATTACACATAGAAGGGCCTTCCAATTCTCCTCCAAGGGATGTGAACTTTGTGCAGGAGGCAGGCAGCAGCCAGGAGGAGTTTGTGTTCCTCCCTCTCCTACCTCATGTTGACCCCATATCAAACCACATTGAAAAGCATTGTTGTGGATTGAACAAGAAATGATGAGTCCTAAATCCAAATGTCAGAACCCTTAATGGATTTTCTTTTTCTCCTTTCTCTCAATTTTCCAGGTTGCGACTAGGCTTTGCTTGCATTTGGTCTTCAAAAGCAGAGTCCCTGGGGCACGGCAGTCCTTCTGGAGTCCTCAAAGAAGCCTGGGCAGAAAAATCTGGCTCCCCGCCCACCTAGGATGGCCCTTCTGCCTCACAGATTGATTTCCCTTCTGCTCTGGAAAGGAAAGACTAGCCTTCCCCAGGCTCTGTCCTAAGAATTGCATGTGCCAGGCACTGTGTGAAGCACATCACATTCGTTACCTTCTCTCCTTGCGATCTGAGTAACATGATCATTCCTATTTCACAGAGGAGGGCACAGAGGCTACCACTCCACCACCTGAAAATGCCTGGCCCATAATGGATATGATAAACATTTCATTTTTTCATAAACATTAATTGATCATGTACTGTGTGTAAAGGCCCTCTACCAAGTCAATTAAGTTCTATACATGTCATGCTCATGCTTGTCCCTCTCCATAGAGTCTTTCACCACCTGAAAAACTCCACAGATGTTTCAAGATGCTGCTCAGATGCTGCTTCTTCTGTGACCTCTGCAAGCAGAACCCGCCATGCCCTTTTACTTCCCTCCCGCGCTGCAGGGCCCTCTGCACAGCATGAGGGGTTCCCCTCTCAGCTTCCTCTTCCTCTAGAGCAGAGACTGGACCGAGCACACCAGCAGGCATGCTGTAGGTCTTCAAAACACATCGGTAAGAAGTGTGAATGAACGGATGAACAGCCAAGTGATCAGCACAAAGGTACTGCCCTAATGGAGAGCAGAATCGAGAGGGGGAAACAGCAGAGCTGAAATGTGAGTCAGGGAAGGCCTGCCTTCACCTCTGTTCACCCAGGCACTGGGTGCTCCTCAAGAAGGGAGGGGTTCTGGGCTGCCACCAGCCCAGCAGACAGTTGAAGGACAGGGACTTCCATTGAGGAGGTAGCTCTGCGTGGGGTTTTGAAGGGGGACATGGAACAAATTCACAGGGGAAGAAAGGGAGGTGGGGACAGCAGCAGACTGGTCCAACAGCAGCCATGCCTGGGAAGTGGTGGGGCTGGAGCGCTCATTTAACAAATGAAGCTGGCACTCCACAGCCCTTCACCAGCAGAACAGAAGTAATCTTTAGGTTTGCAGTTAATTTGTTCCTTTAATGGACCCATCTTGTTATCTGCTATTAAAATGGGCTTTCCCCATTAGCTGCTGGACTCCAGGGAAGCAGCTGGTTTCCCAGGCCCTCTGCCTTAGCAAGGAGAGAATGGACTGGCACATATGTGTTGAGGCGTTCAGGGGAGCGGGCGAGAGGGAAGGGGGGCTGGCTTGCCAATGCATACTAACTTGGGGGCATTTGAACCCTATGGGCATGCACAGTGAAACTTACACAGGGTATCTTGAACTCAGAGAGTTGAGAATCCCACCAATGTCCACACACTAATGAAAAACACTCAGTGATTCCCATAGGCATGCAAAGGCAGAGGTGAAAAGGGCCTAGAGACTATTGAGCTTAGAGCGCCTCTTTTTTTATTGTGAGACTTATTGGGGTGACATTATTAGCAAGAATTACATAGCTTCCAGATGTACAATTCTACAGTGCGTTGTCAACTTGTTGCATTATAAGTTCACCACCCAGTGAGAGTTCTCTTTCCATCACTGTATATTTAGCTTCCCCTCCCTCCTCTCCCACCCACTCCCTCTTCTCCCATCTCCTCCCCACTTGCCCCCGAATAAACATTAAACTATTGATTGTGCCCATGGTTTTTTTGTTCGTTTATTTGTTTTTTCTTTGTTGCTTTCAGTTTTATATTCCGCATATGAGTGAAGTCATACAGTTCTTTGTTCTTTCTGTCTCACTTATTTCACTTAGCCTGATGTTTTTGAGGTCCATCTGATTTGTTGCAAATGGTAGTATTTCACCTTTTCTTACAGCTGAGTAGTATTCCATTGTGTATATGTACCACAGCTTCTTTATCCAGTCATCTCCCACAGGGCACTTTGGTTGTTTCCATGTTTTGGCCACTGTGAACAGCGCTGCGATGAACATTGGGGTGCATAAGTCTTTGCGGGCAAAGGTTTTCAAGTCTTTTGGGTAGATCCCCAGAAGGGGGATTGCTGGGTCAGATGGTAACTCCATCCCCAATTTTCTGAGGAACCTCCACACTGCCTTCCACAGTGGTTGTACCAGTTTGCACTCCCACCAGCAGTGTACCAGAGTTCCTTTTTCTCTACATCCTCTCCAGCACTTGTTATTCCTTGTCTTGTTGATAACAGCCATTCTAACAGGTGTGAGGTGGTATCTCATTGTGGTTTTGATTTGCATTTCCCTGATAGCTAATGAGGATGAGCATTTTTTCATATGTCTGCTGGCCATTTGTATTTCTTCCTGGGAGAAGTGTCTGTTTAGGTCCTCTGCCCACTTTTTAATTGGGTTGTTTGTTTTTTTTGTTGTTAAGTCATATTAGTTATTTATATATTTTAGATATTAGACCCTTATCAGATGTATTGTTTGCAAAAGAGCCCCTCTTTTAATAAGGAAAAGCCCAGACAAGGGAAGAAATTTGCCTGGAGTTGCACAGTACCTTAATGCCAGAGCCAGACTTGGAACCGAGGTCTCTCGGTTTCCAGTTTTAGTTGTCTAAAATATGAGCTGCAAAGGCTGGTCCAGGTCCCTCAGAGCTAGGGTTCCCAGCAGTCCCCTAGAGGCCTCTTTCTTGTTCATTTTCCACTCCATCAACTTGTCTTCTAAACATAAACCTAATGATGGCATCACAGCCAATCTCACAAAAGTTATAATAGTTACACTCCTTGGCATGTGTGCAAACATTACAGTTTACAAACTGCTGTACCTTGTTAACTCTCCATTTCAAAGGTAGGCAGAGCTGACATTTTAATCCCAATTTTTCATATATGGAAACCAAATCTCAGAGATGGTAAGGGATTTGTCCAAGCTCACAACTTGGAAAGATAAGGACAGGATTCAAAGCCAGACCTCCCAACTCCATATCCCAGTATCCCCCAGGGCTGCTCTGTGATTATAGGTACAGAAACCAAGGTTCCTTGTCCCCAAACTGCACTTAGGAACACAGCATGCAGGAACGCACACGTACCCATCACCCCAACATATGTGCCTAAACAAATGAGCAAGGCTGGAATGCATTCACAAACAACCTCCCCACTGCTTACATATTCCTCCCCCCAGCCAAGGCTGGCCCAAATCTGCCAACACTCCAGGCACTTAATAACCAAAACATCAAGTCACTCAATCAATAAACTCAGCTGTTGACAACAAGCAAGGGCTGAGTGCTCCTAAGAGCTAATAATGCTTTGAGCTATAAACATGGCCATTAGCCGGGCTCCTGCCCCACCAAGGCAGGCTGTGCTGTTATGGGCCAGGGCACCCGTGCCTGCAGCCAGAGGCCATGGCATTTCAGGGTTGGCTGAACCCACTTGGTCTGCCCAGACTTGGGATGCTGCTGCCTCCTCCCTTCCCTGACTTCCCTGGGTATCCCTGCCCAGGACCCCTAAAGGGGCTGCCAAGTTGAAGAAGCTCCAACTGGACCCTGCCAGAAAACCCCAGGGTCACCTCGAGGACTCCTAACTTTGAAACCTTTGCTGTCTCACAACCACACAGTGCCACCCTTGGAGAACTGCCAGCAAAAGATGTTACACATCCAGCCCTCAAGGAGAGACTATTCCAAGAAGCTTCCAGACCCCTGGCTCAGACATTTACTAGCTATAAGACCTTAGGCAAGTTCCCTAACTTCTCTGTGCCTCAATAGCCTCATCTGTTAAATGGGAATAACCACCACCTCCCAAGGTGACTGAGAGGCTTAAATGTGACCACCATGCCTAGCAGAGTATGCAGCACGTGGAAGATGCCTGAGAACTGAGGCAGCAGAAAGTGATCCATAGGAGCCACCTGGGAGAACGAGAGAAGCCAGCATAATGGGAAGCAGGGAGAAACACAAGCCAAGTACATAGCTTGATGTCAGACATGGTCAGGCAGCAAGCAGGGAGTGTGGCTGTTTCTAGCTGTTTTCTTCTGATGAAATCTGACCTTAAAAATCCTGTTCATTCAAGGCATGTGGGGGAGGTGAGGGATTAACAGACCTGGGTGGCATGAATAGATAATGATCTATCAGGATGTCAGGTCTGAATTAAGGAGGGCACCAAGGCCACATCAGGAATCCTAAATCTAGGTACAATATTACAGCAGCCTCTGTTTTTAAATGAATCTTGGCCTTGGCAAACAGTTGCAACATCTGAGAGTTGCACTTAATTAGTTGTTGTTCCATCAGATAGAATCAGGGGGCATGTACTTCCCCAACTTCCCAGAGGAAAATAATATGCCTTCTTAGTAAGTAGAATTATTTTTTTAAATTCATTTTTATTGTTAGACTTATTGGGGTGACATCTGTTAGCAAAGATTACATAGGTTTCAGGCTTACAATTCTACAGTGCATTGAGTAAGTAGAATTATTTAAAAGAGGTGTCAAAACAAAAGCCATTTTTCTCCCTGAAAATCAGCATTTCTGACTTTCCTGTGGTTCCCACCCCCCCCCTTTTCTGTCCCTCTTCATCTCTTTGTCTCGTTTCTCTCAGAGATAGTGTGTATGTGCAGGTGCATGCATATGCAATCTTATTCTCCTACTACTTATTCTTTCAGCCAGTTCAGATTTCCTGGAAACTTTTGGATAAGAGTTCCCAACCACGTCCCAAGACTGGGTCCGGAAAGTGCCTTGGCGGTAGTATGGTTCAGGACCATGGACAGAGTTTCTCCTTGGCTGTGTTAGGTCTTCCTGACCCTGAGTAAGTGGGTGCTGCCTAGAGTCCTGGAGCAGCATGAGCATGGCGGCAGGAGGCTGAGAAGTACGAGAAGAAGCTTCCGGAACTGGAGAGGGTGGAAGAGGAGAAGCCTGAATCGATGGCAATGAGCAAGGCTGAGAGCAGAGTGAGGGTAAACGGCCGAGGTATGAAAGAAAGTAGGAGTGCTTGTAAAGGAGGCTATGCAAGTGTACCTGAGCACAAGAGTGAAGCCAGCAGAAATGTAAATGAGTGTCTTTTCATTTGAGTAGAGGTGAAGGCAGTTATGAGGGTTGTGCAAACGGTGCAACCCAGGATTAGAGCTTGGTTGTTTTCAAGTTTCCTGTTTCCCTCCTCACTGCCTCCTGGGAAGCAGCAGGGGCCCTGGGCTAAGACCCAGGGAGGATCAAAGTGGCAGGAAAGCTGAGCTCACACTTGGGGCTCTGCTTGTAGAGGGAAGGCAGGCCATTCCACCAGGCTGGTGGGTAAATATTTGGAGGGTTGTTTCCACGTGTATAAAAACTCAGCCCGTCTGCTAGGCAGTGTTTGCAGAGGCTGGGAGGGGAGAGCTGGACCCAGGCCAGCCAGGAAGCTTGTTTAAACCCTCTAACTCACAGCTCCCCCAACCCACGCCGCACCATCCTTCTGGCTCTCAGCGACACACACAGGGCACGCAGCCCACTGGCACACATACACTCACATACACCAGCACCCTGCATATGGGGGCATAATTACACACACAACCAGGTTATTGGTTCTCACAGGTGCACATGTGATCACACACCCATGACACCCAAATACACACCACATAGTCACATCTAGACAAATGCATACAGTGCCTTGAGTGACCTCTCTCTTTCTCTCTCTCTCATACACAAGCCACACTGTATCACGTATACAACCAGACCACAAAGCTTATGTACCTTTACAGATACATCCACAGTAGCCCATATATCACACACACACACACACACACACACACACATATTTTGTTCTCAAGGCATCAAACCCACAAATGCACATATGAGTATGACTTACATGTAAACACACAGAGGCCAATGACACATATACAGAACTTATACATGATCTCTCACAGGGACCAAGTTATATCCTAAATAGCATATCACGTACACACTCAAGCGCATGTGCACACACAGGCACTTAACTGTCATGGACTCACATAGTTCACATATCAGCACAAATACAGTTTACTTATCAAAGGCCCTGGACACATTATGCAGCATCATGTGCTACTTGCACCACCACCTGGGAGGCTTTATACTATAAGGATAAAATTCAGAGGGCAGTGGTTAAAAGACTCTGGAGTCAGATGGCCTAGGTTAGAATCCTGGTTCTGCTACTTATGAGCTGATCTTAGAGGGATTAAAGAGATCATGAAGTTAGAGTGGTAAACACTCAATAAACTCTATCTATAATTATTACAAAGTTTTCATATACTTACTGTCATCACTTCATAAGTTAGGAAGTTGAGGCCCAGAGAATGGAAATCATAGAATATGATAAAGATGGTGGTAGTGGTTGTGGGGATGATGATGATGATGATGATGATGACGACGACGACAACGACAATGATGAGAATATAAGAGCAGATACTTACTTCTCACTTATAATAACCAGGTACTGTTCTAAGTGCCTTCATAATGTACTATCTCATTTCATTCTCGTCACAACCATATGAGAAGCCATGTTATTATCTCCACTTTGTGGTTGAGGAAATTGAGGTGCAAAACAAAAAATTTTGTTGTTTTTTTGAGGCACAAAAAGTTACACAGTGTGGGTAAAGCAGGAGGTGGGCTCCAGAGGCACTGCAGTTAAGCAGGCTCTGCCTTGGCTTCTGTGCCACCCTCCACAAGAACTCCTTGAGTAGCATTGGGGTTCCTCCCTATGATTCCTATGATTCCTACTCTCCCCACAGGTAGGGGCTTTTCTCATTGACTGTCAAACCTCTTCTCTGGTCTGCATTCTTTCCTAGGAATCGAGGCCTTACTCTTGGTCCAAGGTGTGGGAACCCATGTTGGATGAGAGCCAAAAATTGGGGTTCTACTCCCAGTTCTATGATTAAAATGACCCATGGCTTAGTCAAGTTTCTTCACCCTCTGGCTCCCAGTCTACCCATCTGTGAAATGGAAATGACTGTGTCTCTCCCAGTAACATCAGGCATATTCATGAGCATGAACAGTCTCTGTAAACTATGAAACTATATCGATAGACAGTGATGACAGAGCAGGGAGCTGGGAAGCCCCCCAGAAACCTTGGCTTGGAGGTTCTGTACTCAGAACAGCATTAGGATCTCAATTCTGCTTGGAAAATATCTAAGTACCCTGGAGTCCTACTGAAGAGGTACTCAGGCAGTGATGGTCCCAGGGCCAACAAAGCCAGAGCCTTAGAAGACAACTGGCCTTGCATGCCTTTTTAAAACAGTGAGAAGAAGATATGTCTCAGACATTACACTGCAGTAACAAGTAACCCTCAAATCTCAGTGGCTGAAAACCCACTTGCTTCTTGCTTGCACAGATACCCATCACAGAGCAGCAGGGGCTCTGCTCCGCCTCATCACTGGGTCCCATGCTGATGGCGCAGCTAACGTCTTTCCTGTTGCCTGTCACTCTACCCTGGTGGATCTCAATTTGGCAGTTAAATGCTTAGACTGGAAGTGACAGGTGTCAAGTTTGCTCACAGGTCATGTGTCAGAGAGAACACAGAGCCTCCTCGAGGGAACGAGGCAGCACAATCCTACACTTTAAGAAAGGATAGGTGGGGACAGCTGGACATTCCTGGATAGCAGTACTATTGATGACCACAAGGAAGGAAGCAGCAGCAGCTGTGACATGACTGGGGTGCCCTGCACCCTGCAGCCACACGCTTGGGGTGTGTCCAGCCTCTATAGCAAGCATGCTCAGTCCTGTGAAACATTCCCTCCCATTGCAGCTTTCCAGAAGGATATGGACTATGGAGTCCCAGAGGCCTGAATTTGAACACTGGCTCTGCAACTTAATGCTGTGTGACTTTGGGATGGTCACATCCTCTCTGAGCCTCAGTTTCTTCACCAGTAAAACAGTGTAAGCTTCCTGCCAGAAAGCACACCATAGAGATAATGCCTATATCATGCCTGCCACCATGCCTGGCGCATAGAGGGCACTACATTAATGGTGGCTGTTTCTCCCAAGGGCCAAGGCACTGAATTGACCCATCCTCCACCCTGGTCCAAGCCTCTGAGCCTGACCTTGACCCCTCCTCATCCTATCTCATCCTGCCTTCCTCCTGCTGTCATTGGATTGTCACAGTCCCATCAAGCTTTGTAGTGAGGCTGACCCAACCCTCACTGGTGGTGACTGCCCCAGGTCAGAAGAGAAGGGAAGGCTGGCTATGTGGCAAAGGGTGAGCCAAAGAAAATCTCAGTGACTCATCTGTATGCTCATTATTGAGGAAAATAGTCATCCATTGAAACCTAGGAACTAGAGGGCTACAAAAAGATGTTCTAAGCAACACAGATGCCCTTGTCCTGAATATCTTCCTCATCCACAAAACATGGCTACCTCTGGCCCCAGAAGGACTGGTGGGCAGTGCCCAGCTCAGGTAGCTAGAGTATGGGGGAACCTGTCCGCCTCAAGCCCATCCTTGCTCAGCTTCCTTATCTTCTCTCTATTTTTTCTCCTTGAACATGTGTATGTACCCCATAGCTCCAGCTATCACACACAGTGTGCAGTCCTCAAATCTCTCCCTGGTCTGACCTGCTTCTGAGCTCCCAGCCCATATGCCCCCTTCATCCTGGGCACCTCTGTGTCCAAATTTACAGACAGCTCCAGTCCTGCCAAACTTCACTCACCTTCTCTCCCCATCCTATCCCAACCCGGTCTTCCTGCCTCATTCCCGATGTTAGTGCAGGAACTTCTGAAGTTGTTTACTTGTCCAACACAACTTTCATGCTGCTTGCATGCCAGGCCCTGTGCCAGGATTTGGAGATGTTGAGATGAAAGACAGGGTCTCAGCCTTTGGCAAGTTCTCAGTCTAAAGGGGAGGACAGACAGGAACCAAACACTGCAAGGCAATTGTAGGGGCATATGGGACAGAGGAAGGGGTGATTGACCTTGCAAGTGAGACAAGGGGTGGTCAGGAAAACTTCCCAGAGGAAGCAACCTAAGGGATGAGTGCCCTGGGAACAGCTAGAAGGGGACATTTCAGGCAAAGGACACAGCACATGCAAAGCAGCTAAGAGCACAATGGATTCAGAGAACACGGGCCTCTGGCTAAAGCATCAGGTGCAAAAACAGAAGAAAATAGTGAGTGGGGGAAACAGGTGCGAAACAAACAGGAGACCCGTGGTGCAGTGCTGCTTCGCTGGGACCCTCCGTCCACCGATGGGAGGAAACCTAAGACAGATTATCTTCCCCAAGAGCTAGAGATCCTGGGGAACTCAGAGCCCTGGCCCGCCAAGCCTCTTCCCTATAGCTTCTGCTTCCTCCTAACTCATGCCTCCTCTCACTCTGCGTTGGCCATGGCCCCTCGAGGCCTGGGCCCTGCCTCATTTTCCCAGACTCTTTCATACATTCTAGGCCCCTGCAGGCTTGGGTGGCCTGCCCTTGAGTTAGGTCCACCCCAGGTCCAGCCAGCTGAAACCTTAGGGGGGCCTGTGACTGCCCCTTCAATGAGGGCTTTGCAGAGATGAGATGGATGTGGGTGGGCCCCCAAGGGGGTGATCATCTCAGCCACCTCTTGCATTTAGTGCTGCAGCACCTCCAGGAGCCTTGGTGGAAACGCTTGTATTCTCTTCTGCGGGCATTGGGAAGCCAGGGAGGGGTTCTACAGAGGAAAGGAAAGTAAATATTATGGGAAGATGCAAATGATGGCCCCACTGAGTGTGTGGCTCAATATGGCTTGCTGGGGTGCTCAGCAGGAAGGCAATCTTGGGATTTTGGAGCCCACAGTGCACTGATGAATGCTAGTCACTAAAGAAGCCCCTTTCCCATACTCACAGGAAGCAAAGCTCACCCATACCCACCTTTTGGTGGACATAGGAGCCAGAGTCTTGCTCAAGGTCACTTTGTGAATTGGTGTCTGAGCTGAGCTTAAGCTCTATCTCCAGTTCAGTGGTGCAAAGCCTCTGTGCCTGGGAGCTGATTAGGGAGCTTGTAGAAGAGAAGTCCCAATGCTCTGCAAGGGAATGGGGGGTTCCCCACAGGCTCCACCCCAGCTCCCTTATGAACACAACGTATAACCCTACCTCCACCACACCCCATTTTTCTGGACTTTCTGTGACAAAGCCAGAGGCAGCCAAATCAGCCACCTCACTGCCATGATGGCCAGGTTGTAAGGAGGCAGAAAGCCATGAGAGGGGACCCAACATCCTTCCTGGTGTCCAAACAAAAGCATCCCAAACCTCACAACTCAACACGCAAAGACACGCACACACGCACCCAAACACAGACACCCAGGCCCGGCCAACACAGCCCTCAGAAGCGGCCGGGGACTGCCCTGCTGTCCTTCTTGGGCAGCTCTCACTCTGGAACAGGGCAGGGGCCCCACGTAGACCGCCACACAGAACACCAGCTGCTTCACTCTGCCTTTCGTCCCAGGTGCTGGCCTCTTACATGTCCTCTGACGTGCTTTCAGTCCCTCTCCTGCTTTCTGTCTCTATTTCTCTATCATCCTGCATCTTAATGAGTCTTCCAGCTAGGTCTTCCCAGGGCTCCCTGGGTCCTGTCTTGGTCTACGTGTGTCTGGGTCTCCATCTCACTGTCTTTTTCTATGTCTTTCTCTGTTTCAATGACTTCTTCTGTGGCATCATCACAGATTAGCAGGCTGGAGGAGCCCTTCTACTTCATCAGGACCAAAAATGTGTTTGTGGAAATGAGGACATTGGAACCCAGCAAGGGGAAGGGATGTGCCCCCTGACATACACCTCGGCTTGTACTACTGTGGCTAAGGCCTCTCTTGTTTTATCAAAGCTGGGATCTTCCTCTCCAGTTCATGCTGCTGCCAAGGAGAGGGGGAAGAGAGAGAGGGCAATGGTGAACCCACAGCAGTAAGGTGGACAAGGACTCAGTAATAGCTTTTCTGTGAGTATGCTGCTTCACCTTGGGCGTGTCACATACCATTGCTGAGCCTCAGTTTCTTCTGTGGTAAAATGGTGATAAGCAGAGCAATCCTGCCTGCTTCACAAGCCTCTGATTGGTTTCTTATTAGAAAAAGAATGTGGAAGTGTTTGGAATAAATGATAAGCATCAAGCAGGAATGGAGGACAGAACAAGGAGTGAGTGGTGAGTGGTGATGAGGAGCCTAGCGATGATGGTGATGGTGTGAAGACCACGGTGGTGGCGGTAGTGTTAGCCGTCACAGTGATGACGGTGTCACGTTGCTGGTGGTGGTAATGATGCTGATAATGATTGTGTTCACAGGAACAAAATGCATACAACGGCCTGGATCCAGCCTTCTGGGGCTGAGATGTAAAACAGTGCATACACTTTGGCGACAGCAGTCCCCCTCCACTGCACACCTCCCCACCCACTGCCAGCCCAGCCCTCCGAGCACACCTCCCCTTTCAGGTTACCCCAAACCACAGATCCAGGCTCAGATCTTCAGCCTTCCCATCTTCCCCAACCCCCCTGTAGATGCCACTCTGTCCTGAGCCCTGGGCGTCACCCCTGTCTCTGCAGCCTCAGCTCCCCTTTTCGGCCACCTCCGCAGCTTGTTCTTTCCCTGGACTCACTCCTACGCCCAGGCAAGGAGACTGAGCACACTCACCACAGCTATTTATACCCAGGACACCTTGCATTTCCCTGCCTTGGCCTCGTTCCACTGCACGGCCCGGCAGTCAGCTTTCCAAGACGGGAGGAAGCCGGCCGGGGCCCTGCCTGCAGCCCACCCCGCCCCTCCTGCAGCTCCTGGAACAGGACCACTGCAGTGTAAGAGGTTGCTCAGGGGTGGCACCACGCCAGCTCTCTGCCTCAGTCTCCCCCACATGAGAATGACTTGTTAGACTCTGGATACAATCAGAAGAGTTTCTGCCTAGCACAGATCAGTGGCTTCTGAACTCTGTTGCCCCTGCAGTCAGTCCTCAGCAGGCTGAAGCCAGTGGGCTGAGGGGAGGCTATAGGATGAATGGGCCATGTTCTGTCTGTCTGTCTGTCTGTCATAGGACCACCACATCCTCTTTCACAGCCTTCCTCTCAGCACAGGGAGGGGTCAGGACCAGTCAGGGGACCAGAAGGGACTGAGAACAAAGAGAAACAGAACTGCCGACCAGAATTGAAGGCTGAGGTTTGAGCTCTAGTGCCCCATCCCAGTAATGCTTCCCATCACATCACTCTCTCTCCCTGTGCCTCAGTTTCTCCTTTGAGGGGGTATAGCCACTGACAGGTGCAGAAGCCCATTGGGCGCCCTCACTGCAGAATGGACAGGGGCTGGCAGCCTCCCACCACCCTAGCCTCCCCAGGGTCACTCACAGACTCCCCCGCGACTCCTCCCCGGCATGGCTGAGCCTTTGACAAGCACCACGCAGAAATCAATCATCCCAGCAGAGCCAGGCCCCGGCCCCTGACATTCAATTAAACACTTCACTCTGACCTTGGTTGCATCATCTCGGCTTGGAATAACGTCATCTATCTTCCCCAGATGGACAGAGCCTACGGACCAGGCAGGGGGACCAGAAGCTCCCCATCTCCAGGGCCAGCCTTGTCACTACAGGGACACGTTTCAATCAAGAGGAACTGTGGCACTCCCAGCACTCTTCAAAGGAAAGCCATCAGACCTCCCAGGGACAAGCATCCATCTCTTGGGCCAGGGGCACAGGGCGGGCGGGGTGGGGGGGGTATGCGGGGGCGGAGGGGGCAGCGGGGAAGTCCTTGGTCCCACCACGGGGAGCCCCATGCTTAAGCCTCTGCCCTTACCTTTAGTTGGGCTGTCACTGACCAGCCAGAACTCTGGAATCCCAAAAAAGTGGCAAGCAAGGGGCAAGGGAGACCAAGGACAGGGTCTCAATGGGACTTGGTTTGAGGAGGGTGAGGTCCCTGATGGGGGAATCCTTGCCTGAGGTAGCTCCTCCATGAGGTAGCCCTCAATCTCAGAGGGGACAGAGGGCCCCCGACCTGAGGCAACCTGAAGGGAGACAGTCTTGTTTGCGGGGAAGTCCCAGACTGAGCGGGCAGTCTTGCCTTTGGGAACCCCCTTTTTGATTGGGGACGATATAGCCATGCGTTGTGGAAAGCCCGATCTGAGAGACGTGGCCCTTGCCAAGGCCCCACCCCTCAGGCTTTAAGGGGAGACACAGCCTTCACTGGTGGCAGAGACTATGACCTGCCTTGGGAAACTCCAACTGAAGGGCAAACATGGTCTCTGTCACATGTTGAGGATGTCCTTGCACCCACACTGGGTAGGCCTTGGGGGAGAGAGAGCCCCTCAATTCACGACTTCTAAAGGAATGTTTGTGATACATCAGGTAGACCTGACCTGAATTCAAACTCTATGCTTTCCTTCCTGTGTGTCCTTGAACCAGTGACTCAGCCTCTCTGAGCCTCCTTTTTTTACCTGAAAAATGAGACCTGCCTTGAGGAGAAAGTGGTGAGACTGTGTATGTAAAGCACCTGGCAGAGGGTCCAGCACACCGAGACCCTCAGTGGAGGGCAGCGGCCCTGGGTCAGACCATAGAACAAGGCAAAGGGGCAGCCCAGCCTGCTCAGGGGTCCTGGTGCTCGACAGGGGAGAGGGAGCCCAGGTCCCGCAGGGTAGTAACCAAGCCAGCAGTGGGACCAGGAGTGGAGCCCCAACCTGCCACACCCCTCCTTGGGCCACCAGAAGATGGCACAAGGCCAGATGCCCAGGGGCATACTGAAGATGACCCAGGGGCCCATACTGTGGCACTGGGGAGACAGGAAGACACACCTCCCAGAGCAACTTCAAATACACAAATTAGAATCTATTACCCCAACAGAAGAGGTTCCTTAGACGCCCCCACCTTCAAAAAACTGCTTCTGAGCTGGCACTGCTTCCTTTGGGGTTATTTTTAGCTTGTTTTCCCAGTAATGATTCTTTTGGGTGGATTTCAGGGTTGTAGTTGTGTGCTCTCTGGGAGACGGGAGCGGTATCCATACAAAAAAGCAGAGGGTTGGTATTCATAGTAATTCGGCTGGATTTGTAAAGTTATTATTAAGCATTTGTCACCACAGAAGTCACTTTGATTTGGCTTTCCTTGGAGCTGTTCTCCATGCCCAATTTTGCTTCCTTATCTCATGTAGGAGGCCTCGAGAGTATGGGGGGAGGGGCGGGCATCAAGAACACACAGAAAAAATTGGAGACCGCTCTTCTCAGAAAGAGAAGGAAGAGGGCAAAACCTCGGGGCTTGCCTCTCTAAATTTTCACTTAGCCTGATGGGGGATGGGGATCGCCAGGGGGAAAACACTGCCGTCACCCCAGACTCCCTTGAATGATGATGGATTTTGAGGCAGGCGTGAGACGTCCGGGGAGACGAGCGCAGAGGGCATTTATCGTCAGATTTGCTCTGAGCAGGTGAAATGAACACAGGCTCCAGGAGCAGACGGACTTGGAGTCGAATCGCAGGTCTGCCACCTTCTAGCTGTGTAACTTTGAGCAGGTTACTGTGCCTCTCTGAGTCTCAGCTTCCTCACCACTAACTGGAGATCCTTACATAACCCTCAGGACGATGGTGAAGATTCAGAAGGCAATGGATGGGACGTGTGACATTGCAAGGCATTGGTGTCCAAACTATTGCCTCTTATGCCTTTCATTCATTCATTCATTCATTCACTTGATGAGGAAACATTTATTGAATACTCAAGGCATGCATGGAGCTATATTTGATGCTGTGGGAGATTTAAAGATGAATAAGATATCATCTTTGTCCTTAAGGAGTTTATAAGTGACTAGGGGAGGCTAAGAGATCTGATGAACTCCAACCATGAGGCAGACAAGGATTGATTCCAACTGAAGTGATGAATAAGTCTTCGAAGAAAAGGCTCCACAAGGAGGTGGGAAGGAGGAACAAGTTTTCCAAGCAAAGGGAATAGCAGGCAGAAGGCAACAAGGCAGAGAAGGTACAGCCTATTGGGGAAACAGTGCCTAAAAGGGCAAAGAAGTATGTATCAAGTATAAACTGCAAATCTGAGGAATTTGGAGCTAATCCTGTAAGCAGTAGGGAGTCATAGGTGGTTCTATAGCAAGAGCGAGACGTAAGGAAGCTGAGAATCAGATTTTGGGGGTGAGTGGGTAGGATGGACAACCACAGCAATGATTTCCACCTTCAGGGAGTAAGAAGGAGAACCCGGGTTTTGATCCCAGCTCTGAGATGAGCTCCCTGTGTGAAGTCCGGTAAAGTGCCCACTGCTCTGGGTCTCATGTTCCCACTTCAAACACCGGATTTCCCTGCAGGCCTCTGACAGCCATGAAGTCTGTGGTGTAAGGGCTTCCTCCCCAGTCCTCAGCACACCTGGCTCCCTTCTCCTCTTCCCCAACAGCCCAGCCTGGCATTCTCCAGCCACAGCAGGAATCATGGGCACTGCCACCTCTAGGAACCAGGCAGAGCTGGCTTGACAACCCTGTGAGGTCCGTTGGGAAGCTCTGGGGAGAAGACAGGCCCCTGGCTCTTCCTCTGCCACCTGTGCCTGGCAGCCAAGTTGGCTAACAAGGGAGACGTTAAGTTGTAGGAACATCGAGAGTTACTGCCATTTAGCTACTGGGCTGTGGCAAGGAGAACGTGGTTGCTCACTCTGTTCATCTCTCTGGCTCTGCCGCTCTATTCTTTGCTGCACGTTTGATCAGAGCTCTGCCCTGGAATTAAGTGAAGCTGTGGGGGGGTGGGGAGCAAAAGGCGGGTGAGCCGAGCCCAGCCTGCATGGCCTGAGTCCAAATCCTCCTTTGGCCAGTTGCCCAGGGGTGGTCCTAGCTTTCTGTCCCTACGTGCCAGGAGGAGGAAGGGAAGGGGGACAGCTAGAGTCAGGGCTTGGCAGTGGGTGAGCTTTAGAGAGAGCGCGCTGTCTGATGAGGAACTAAAGGTGGAGTGCTCTAGGGAAATGAGAGTAGAAAGACTAAACAGGAGGTTCAGGGGGCAACTTAGTCAGCGGAGTTGGGGTGTGTGTGTGTGTGCATGTGTGCGTGCGTGCGTGCGTGAGTGTGTGTATGCGCGCGCATGCGCGTGCGCGTGCGTGTGTGTGTGCGTGTGTGCGTGTGTCTGTGTGTGTGTGCGTGTGTGTGTGCGTGCGTGAGTGTGTGTGCGCGCACGTGTTCGTGTGTGTGTGCGCGCACGCGTGCGTGTGTGTGCGCGCGTGCGTGTGTGTGTGCATGCGCGTGTGCGTGCGCGTGCGTGTGTGTGCGCACGTGCGTGTGTGCGTGTGTGTGCGCGAGCACACGTGCACACACCTGTGCACATGCATGTCCTATGAGCATCTCAGTGTCTTTGACCATGTACATGTGAAGCTGTGTGTAACTGAATATAATAACCCTGGGAGTGCATGCCATACAGGTGTGTAGATGGTGTGCCTGCTTGCCTCTCCAGCCTCCCTTCCCAGCCCACCCCAGCTCTCAGTGCTTCAGCTGTCCTGTTTCCTGATCTCTCTGTACCTGCCAACCTCATCCCTCGGCTCCAGGTTCTTAGAAAAAAATTTTTTACTGCTCCCTCTTCCTGCAACAACCTCCTCTCCTCTCTCTTCTCCCTACTTCCCTAGTCCACGCCAACTTGTCTTTCCTCAAAGCTCACCTCTTCCAGGAAGCCCTCCCTTTTCCTGCAACACACACAACCAAAACTGAACTGAAGCCCCTCATTCTAGCCCTACGGCCTCTGTGTTCCCCTCTATGGGGCAGCACCCACAGTCACCATTTGTCCTAATCTTGTGTCTGCCCGCTTACCTCTTTCTACACAGTGATGAGCTCCTCGAGGGCAGAGACCACTTTATTCAGTTAGCATAGTTCCAGTTACATAGCAGGTGAATAATAATTTATTTATTCAGTGACAGTTAACTGAGCAGCCAAAAGGTGTCAGGTAAGGTGCATACAATCAGGACAACAGACACAACACCTGCCTTCATGGGTCTTCCTGCTTTAGAAGGAGACAGACAATGCAACACAATCCTATGCACGCTTACTTTCAGGACTCAGGCTTAGAGGTGCAGGGTAGGGGTGGAAGTGGGCAATGTCAGGGAAGGGTTCAGAGAGGAAGAACTGTCCAAAGTGAGATGGAATGAATGAATGAGAACATAAATGCAGTTCCTAAAACTGGAGTCCAGAGTGTGAGCTGAACTAGCAGTCACACTAAATCAGGGCTAAATCCCTGAAACAATGACCTGGGGGGCCTCGTCCAGGTAGTGAAACATTGAGGATGGGCATACTGTGGGGCAGCGAGCCAGCCCCATCCTTTCATAGGATTATATTTCTGTCCGCCAGTAACTGGCTGTGTGACCTTGGGCCTTGGGTTTCTTATCTATAAAATAGGAAGGGAGTGGTTCTGATCTACAGTCCTCATTAAGAACACGATCCTATCCCAGGAAAAGGATTTACTCTCTAGTGATGCCTGGGGGCTCAAGATGCACAGAGAAATTGAGCAGAGGGTTACTGCAATCAGGACTTAAACCCTGACTTAGTCCATAACCTCTGCTGGTTCCTTTTCTCCACGGGGCCATGTAACCACATTGCATGGAGTCTGGGAAGACATCATCGAGAAGACCCCTGAGCTAAAACGTTGAGATGGGGGCACAGGGTACAGCGTGAGCAAAGGTGTGGAGACAAGAATGAGCCTGGTATGAAGAGCAATGTCCCCGGTGATGGTTGTGGCCAGCCTGGCCTGGCGGGGGCCAGGCATACTGGGGAATAGTAGGAGATGCTCATGGCTCCATCCTGAAGGCTCTCAGGTCCCAGCCTAAGCCCCACCAACCAGGGTAAGGTTGACACAGCAGCTGAAAGAAATGGGAAGAGGGCACAATTAGAATTGGGACAACCAAGAAGAGCATCAGAGATGAAGGTGACCTGGGCAGTAGCCTCCCATGCTCTGGAAGTTCAGAAGGCTGAGGTGCCAGGTAGATCCTTTACATGAACTCAGACCCAAGACCTGATTATAAGGACTGGGCAAAATCCATGGCCCAGTTATCAAAATAAATGATTATGAATAAATAATCCTATCAGTTTATTTTTTTGAGCACATATGCCAGGCACCATTCTAGGCCCTGGAAATACACTGGTGAACAGTTCCTATAAAATAATCTTGGCCTTGAGAAATTTATATTTTATCAAGGGAGACAGATTCAAAGGACAAATTATAAAATTAAGTGTCAATTACTATGAATCAAATTAAAGTAGGGTGAGAGGACAGAGCAATGGTGCAGAGTGACAGTTGTGTTACTTGAAGTCAGGTGGTCAGGGAAGGTGTCTCAGAGGAGGTAGTCGTTGAGTAGTGACCTGAATAAAGTAAAGGAGCAAGATGCAAGGTCTAGCAGGGAAGCATTCCAGATGGAGGGAACAGCAAGTACAAAGGCCCTGAGGCAAGACTGTGCTTGCCGCATTCCTGCAGCATGGCCTTTGTGGCACCAGTGAGGCGAACTGGAAGGAGAGTGGTAAAAAAAATGAGTTTGGAAAAGCAGGTAGAGGTCAAACTATGTAAGGCCTAGTAGACCCTAATGAGCAGTTCGGTTTCAAGAACAGTAACAAGTCGACATTACAGAGCACGCCTCTGTGAGCAGGACTATTGAGCAACCCGTTACATTAACTGGGATTTTTAAAGTGACTGGAGTGCCATTATCTACATTTAACAGATAAGAAACTGAGGTTTGGAGAGGTGATGTCCTGAGCCCTGCCCTTGCCTGCCGACGTTGTCCTGGCTTGAGGATTAGTATTGGTGCAGGAATCTGAGCCATGAGATTAGCCTGCAGGGGGACACAAAGCAATCCAGCTGCAGGAAGGTTACTGTAATACCTACACATATGCATAGCTGTGTATTAAATGGGGGGTATAGTTAACGGCACATAGGGGTATGTTTTGGTGCTAAAGAGGAGGAAGTGAGAGGCTGAGACACTCAGTGGGGTGCTGTGGAGAAAACACTACCCTCTTGTCAGAGGCTCCTGTGCCCGCAGCTCCCCTGTGCTGGTCACCACAATGCTGCCTTCCCTGAATTGGGTGGCCTGTTTTTGCCTGGTATCCCTACTAACCAGGAGCTTCTCCAGCCATGTCATGGTAGCTTTGTCATCTACATAATCCTGGAAATTTATACCTCATAGTAAAAGTGGTTATGTAGGTTACACACCTGAGTTATGGCTCTGCTACTTTCTAGCTGTGTGACCTTAAGCAAGAAACTTACCTTCTCTGAACCTCAGTTTTCTCATGTGGAAAATAGAAATAATAGTACCGACTTAACAGGGTGTTAGTGAGGACCCAGATAACACATGCAAAATGCCCAGCACAGTGCCCGGCACATGGAAAGCACTCAGTTAGCTGCTAATATGTAATAACCAGGCGCTCCATACGGGTTTATGGAGCTAAATTCTTGAACTTCCCCATCTGGGTCTTGTTTTATTCAATCTGTGTACAGGTTTTCTCTGCTATCCACAAATAGAGCATTCCTATGAAACTTTTTGTAAGAGAAATGGTGTGAAGCAATTACCATAGGATACATCTTGCTAACAGATGCATAAAATAAATCGAGATAAAGCAGAAATGCTCACGACACAGTTCAAAGGTATGTTAGCTTGATGCTGAAATGCTGAGTGTTATTCCCGGGGAAGAAACCTTCCAGTGCCAATCTCACTACTCTGGGTGCATGCTGCCTCTATAACTGGCTGGCTGCAGAACAAATGCTGAATGTTGTTTTTATTTTTCCACCTTTTTTCATGAAAGCAAAAATCCTCTTTGGCTATAGTTTTGTTAGCGAAAACAGGTACCAATATAATTCTTTCCTAAAAGCAAAGTGGTACAAAGTGAACTTTCAAAAAGTGGGGGATACCTGTATTCTAGTACCTAGCACAACCCTTTACACACAGAGTTTGGTAAAAAAGTCAAAATATCTAATAAAATGACAGAATTCACAGGCCTTGGTTTTTGCAGCTGTAAAATGAGAGGGCTGGCTTAGGAAATCTGTGAGCCCCTCTGCAGCTGAGCCAGACTAGGATTCCAGGGGGATCCCAGGCACGCACCCCCGATCCAGATGGTGAGCTCCCTTTAGTGAAGCCACACGTTGACTCGTCCTGTCTTCTCCCATTGGCAGACATCCTGAAAAACAGGGGCATGCTGGCAGGGCAGATGCCGCCAACCTGTCACAGGTCCACCATGGTAGCAGGTTAGGCGACAGAGGAAGTAGGTGTCAGTTTTGGCATGGGTCCTTGATAGGCATCTGTGCAGGGCATAGCAGTCCGACACAGAGCCCTGTTTGGCTACCTGGCAAGTGCCTAGAACTGTTTCAGGCATCACCCAGGAGCTAGCTGGGTATTGCAGGAACCCCCGACCATTGCCAGTCCTTCGGCTAGAAAGATGCTTGGCCCTGAACAAAACGGAAATGGCAAAAAGGAAGTGCCACCACCTTACTGAATGAGGTGTTCATCTGAGGCATAAGGGTAGACACATGTCAGGTCCTCTCTCCGGCCCCCCTTGGGGTTGCTCCTCTGACCTCCTACCCAGGTTCCAGCTGGCCTTGGCAGTGGGAACCCACGACTAGGCCTCACAGGTGCCATCAGGACAATCTGTGAGTGTGGTAGGAAAGGCCCAAGGGGAGGTATGGGCCCTTTTCTAGGTCAGTGACATGTGAAGTTGGAATAGTTAGGGCAGCTGGCTGTGTCTTCCTCATGCCAAATGCTTTCCCCCTGAGTCCTAGAACTGGCACTGCCAAGAGTAACAGGGCAGGGGCATTGAAGTTGGAATAATTTGGGCATTTGATTCCAGGGGGAGGCAGGGAACATCAGCAGCCCTTTGCTTCCCTGGGGCAGGGAGGGAGGGCTACCATTTGGAGGACCAGAGGAGGATCAGACATGCTGACCCCTGGGTCCGTGAAGGGTATATCCACATAGCAGATACTGGAAGAGCCTAGGGGCTGTAATTACATTCTCTAAAGATGGAGGCTGCCCCCACCCCCAAACCTTCCTAACCTGGGTCTCAGTCTCCTCCATAAGATGAGCAAAAATGCATGATGCTCCCTAACTATGACAACTATAATCAGTCATAAGCTTAGTGTCTCTTCCCCTCTAGAATGTAAGTGCCATGAGGACAGCTCAGTCTGTCTTGCTCACTCTGTGAGGGGCCTATGATGTTGGAAATACTCACCATATTGTTGGGAAAGAGAGGGAGAGGGGAGGGGGGAGGGAAGAGGGAACACTGAGTGGGCAAAGGGAAGCTCATTTTCCTATCACCTGAGAGCTGGGGCAGGTAGCAAGAAGAACCAGAACACCATGCACAGTTTTCAGAGTGGGCTGAAATTGCCAGCCCACATCAGCTGCCAACATCTGTGAAGAAGAGGAGCTTGGTCCCTTTTGCATGAGGCAGTGGGTCATCAGCTCAGGAAACCAAACTTGTGTCTCTCTTCTAGCCTTACCCTGACGCCCTGTGCTCCTTCCTTGGGTGTTGGGTAGGGGTGGGAGACTTTACTACTTCCTTCCTCCTCTTCCAGGAGCCCTCCATTTCAGGAGATGATGGCTTCACACACACACACACACACACACACACACACAGTCTGACTGCTAGCTTGTCTCTCACTGGGATGGTTAATAAGCCCAAGGGTGACATTAATTGTCATCAGGCATTAGAGGCCTAATGAGAATCATCTTCCATGACGACTCCAGCACCTTCTATCCCCAGGGCCTTCAAGAGCCAGCCAGCCCTCCTCATACTGCACCTCAGAGCTCCAGACAGATGTACCGTGGGGGAGGGGAGAAAGCGGCTCTCCACAGGTCTCAGTATCAAGTGGAGACAGCAAGAGCCTGAAGCCAGGAAGGAGGGCGGCTTCCAGGAAAGGCCCAAACCCATTTTCAAAAAGATGGACAGGCAACTAACAGGGTTAAGAAGTCTAGGATCCAGCCAGGCACATGGGGGATGGAAACTGAGCACCCCAGCTGGCCTTGCTCTGACCTGTCTTGTCTCACACTCAGTCTGGTTAAGTGCAGAGGTATGGGGGCGGGGGGGGGGGGGGGGGGGGGGGGGGGGGGGGGGGGGGGGGGGGGGGGGGGGGAAGGGAGGGTGACCATCAAAATCGACAGCCCCCCTCATAAGAGCTATGTCTATAGAACTGAAAACCCTGTCCCTCAAAAGTAGAGTGGGATTAACACCCGGAGCCTGGGGATTGGGGCATGATACTCAACGATGCTATAAAATCATTGCCATTAATCGGATGCCTGGCTTACACGGTTGACAGTTGACTGGTCAGGTCTGATCTGGGTTGCGCTCTAGTGGAATGGGCCTGATGGTGGGAAAGAACGCCAGCCCCCGACCCCTACCCCTCGTGAGCAGGTGCCTGGGTG
This sequence comes from Lyroderma lyra, assembly GCA_004026885.1. Classification (NCBI taxonomy): domain Eukaryota; kingdom Metazoa; phylum Chordata; class Mammalia; order Chiroptera; family Megadermatidae; genus Lyroderma; species Lyroderma lyra. Next base: position 152,569 of record PVJL010001812.1, read on the forward strand.
AGTTTGCAAGGGAGGCAGTTCCCCACCCCCATCCTATGTACCTAAAAGGGCTTGCAAAACAACCTGTAGGAAGGCACGTCCGCTCCTCTCCGCCCACCCGCTTCCCCAGCAATGGACCGGTTTTCCCCTAAGCTTTGCCCCCGACCCACCCCCAAAAGAAGCTGAACCCGAGAACTCCGGCCCGAGAGGGACTGAGCTCGGCAGCTAGGCTGATCCCCATCCAGTGCCTCCGAAAGCCCCACGCAGGCTCTGGGGGTGAGGTAGGGTATCCCCTACTCGCTTCTCTGGCAGAGCTGCTGCAAAACATCCCCGGCTCCCGCCTCGGAGTGCGCATCCTTTAAAAGGAAACATTGGTGGCGGCAGTGGCGTCTACTCGGGAAAATGCAGCCACCGTAGCCGGCCGGCCCCACTCGGGCCCCGGCGCCAGCCTGCACTGGGGAGGAAAAATAAAACAAAACGGAGGCCAGCGGAATCTCTAGGTCGGCTCTTGCCGACTCTCATTAAGGAGCAGCGCGCGCGCCCCCAGGCTGGGAATGCGGAATGGACACGTGGACAAGGGAGGGGGAACTGGGGGGGGGGGTCTCCGTGGCGCGCGAGTCGTGGGCCGCGCGCTCCGGGGCCACGTGACCATGGGGAATCTGGGGAGGATTCGGGGGAAGCGAGAGCGCCAGGCTCGGCGCCCGCTACTGCCGGGGTGGGCGCTGAATCCCGGACGTGGGAGGAGGGGGGGCGCGCGCGAGTGTGTGTCTCTCTCGAGTCATTTACGGCGGAGCAGCCGGCGCGAGCGCCGAGGCGGCGGCGGCTGCTTCGTGCAACTGTGGCTCCCCCCACCTCCTCTTTTGCTCCTTGATTCTTCTTCTCTCCGCACCCCCCGCCACCACCACACGTCCATGGGGAGTCGGCCCCCCTGCCGGCACTTCGTCTCCGCTCGGCCCCGTAGGCACCAGCTGCCGCCTCCCTGGCCGTGGGCTGCGCGGGCGCCGGGTGCCCCGGGCCCTGGCGCGGTGCCCAGGTCTCGCCGCCCGCAGCCCCGGCTGGCGCGGCGCTCCGCTCGCCCCAACTGACTGGGGGAGAGAGCGAGAGAGCCGCTGCCCAGCTGCACCGAGACCCAGCAGCGATCGGGCGTTCGGGGGCCGGGCAAGGGCTGCGGGGAGGAGACGTTGGAGATTCTGAACCCCGGAAAAGTTCAAGGTTTGTGCAGGTTCCCCCGGGGAAGGCGAGGTGAGAGGCGGAGAAGCGCGTCCCTCTGCTGAGACCGCGAGAGCTGGGAGGAGAGGGGTGGCGGCCCGGAACTGCCGCGGGCTGGCGGAGCCCCTCTCCATCCTACTACGCTTACGGCCAGGAGGTTGGAGTCGGCTCCCCTGCCGGGAACCGCTCTGCTCAGGCCACTGGTCGGCTTTCCCGCTCCCTCAATTCTCCAAGCCCCATCTCCATGGGGCAGCACGTTCTGGCCGCTCCACTCTTGCCCTAGCCGCGCAGCCGCTGCCCAGGCAGGCGGCGCTGAGCCGGCTTGTGTGCAGCCCGGGCCCTGGTCAAGACCGGCGAGAGCGTGCTGGAGCCCAGCCGCGAGCTCTGTGAGGGAACAAGCCTCTGGCCGCCCGCCTCGGGCTTTCTTTCCCGGTGTCGCGCAGGGTGGTGGCGAGCTGCATCGCCGGCCTCAGCACTGCACGGAAACTTTTCCTTCTCCAGCTGGATTAAAGTTGCCTGGATTTTCTCTTTCTTTGCGAAAGAAATCATTCATTTGAGCCTAACCTGGGATTTTTACGCTGAAACTGCTGCAGGGCGCTTGGAGGAAGGAAGCCGCGCTATCCACGTGGGGTTACTACGGAAATCCAAGAAATTGGGACTTGTGTTGGAAATTTGGACCCTCGAGCGAGCTTGGGTTCGGGCTGGGCCGCGGGGCTGGGAGATCCCGCACTCGGCTCTCTAGACAGCCCCCGAGACGCCGGAGGCCACCGGGCCCCGAACCGCACGTGCGGCTCCCCCCTCGCCGCACAGATCCTGCAGGGGGCACCAGCCAGGGAGGTGGAGGCTCCTCCCGCCGCGAGCGGCGCCCCCACCGGCTCCGCGGGTGTAGCCGGCCGCGCCTGGGACGACCCTTCCCTCAAAGTGTCCCTGAATTGCACACCCTGGCCCCCAGAGCTTCAGCAGAGACAGCGGGGCGCCACGACCATCCGGAGTTGGATGTGACCAAGCCCGTTCTGGAGCCAAGTCGCCGTCGACTGTCGCCCCTTTGGCCACCAACCGCTCCCGCCCCGGCCATGGCCCCAGGGATGTCGGGCCGCGGCGGCGCCGCCCTGCTCTGCCTCTCGGCGCTGCTCGCCCACGGTAAGTGTCGCGGCGCGGACTCGGGAGTGAAGATGCGGCGGTCGCCGCTGGAGGGGCACAGAGGAGACTGGAGAAAGGCGAAACCCCCGCCCCCACCCCCCACCCCCCGGACCCGCAGGCACCGATCCCAGCTTGGCATCTCGGGCTGCGGCTCGAGTTACCTCCAGCCCCCAGCCCTTTGGCGGGAGCAGAGGATGGGAACCCCGCCCTGGGGACCGAGCCCGGCCCCGGAAAAGGGCGGGGGTGAGCAATCACTCCACGTCTCTCCTGGTTAGAAAGAAGGGTCCAAGCCCGAGTGTCCAGGGGCGTGTCCACCCACGGAAATCTATAGGGAGCGTAGGGATCCACGAGACCCGGGCCGGGCCGCCCCTCCTGCCACTCCCTCCCCCGCAGTCGGCGGGGCTCAGGGCTGCTGGGGTCCGCGGGGACAGTGTCTCCCTCACCCCGCGCGCAGGCCGGTGCGGGGCCGCGCCGCCCGCTGCCTGGCTTCCTGAGGCGGTCCCGGAGAAGGGAAGGGGACTGACAGGGGCCCGGGGAGCCGCGGGGACTCGCCCGCCCGCGGTCCTGTGAGCTGCATCTAAATGGCAGGCTTACCCGAGCCTGGAGGGCGGGAGTCTGGGCGGCCGGCGCAGGCCGGGGCGGCGGGCTGCGCGCGGAGCAAACGGGCTCCGCGCGCTCGCGTTCTGCAATCTGTTGCGTCTGCTCCCCAGGCTCGCCCGGGGCTCCGCGGTAAAGGCGGGTGGCAGAGGGAGGGGCTGGATTGGCGCGCCTCGGCAACGGGACAGTAGGGATATGGGTGGGGGACAGAGGGTCTTTGAACAGCCCCCCAGAGTGGGAACTCAGGTCCGACGGGAGGAGCCTGCAGCGTGCCTTCCGCAAGCTGGAGGCGCTCCAGGCGGCGAGGGGCCAGAGCAAGGGGGGAGCAGAGAGCTGGGGAGGGAGAAGAATGGAGAAGAAAGGCCCTCTCCTCCCTCTCCACGTGAAACCCACAAGCCTGGGACACATTTCCCTAACCAGCGGGGGCGTGTGGGTGGGGGGAGGAGGATTTCGTTGCCCCACGCTGAGAGGTGAGCCTAGACGGCCAGAGAGAGGTTTAGGTTGGCAGGGGGAGTGGGTTCTTCCCATGGTGGAGGACCCTCGATGTGTCGTGCTCTGCTGTTGCCCACAACTGCCCGGTCCCTAGGAGCCTGCCTATAGCTGGCCGTGATCGCGCCCAAGGTCTCTAATCAGCGGCCTCTCATCCTGACCAAAGCGCTTTCTCAAGGTTGAAAGCTTAGGGAGAAGAATAGTCCTGGGAATATAGGGTTCTGAGGCTACGAGGGAGTAGGGGGCGGGGCCGGCTGACCTCTCTTAAGGGCGGATTGCTTCTTCCCGGCCGGGAGCTGTTTGGTGTTCAGTTCACCAGACCCAGCCAACCTCAGTTCTTTATCAGAAGAATGGGCAGGGCAGCTTGGGGGGAGGGCAAAGGGCGTGCAGCTGGGAATCTGAAGAATCAGCTCCACAGACAAGACTGAGGGTGGGGAAGGGTCTGCGCCCTGGAGCTGCGTGGGCTGCAAGGTGGCTCTGCCCTGACACAGGGAGTTTGAGCACCTGGCAGGAGGAAGCCGAGCTCAGGCGTGGGTCTAGGCAGTAGATCTGCCAGCCTGCTGCATCTTGCTGCCAGAGTTCCCTTCCCAAAGCCTGGCCACAGCCCGACCTCCTGGCAGCTCAGACGCTCTTACTAGGTTCTCACTGCCCACCTTCCTGAACCCTCAGCCTGGTATTCAAGATCCTTTCCCCTCCCTCACCTACCAGGATCCTGCCTGCTTCCTAAGACCCAGCTCCAGCTGCCTTGCTGTCTTGACACGCTTCTCTTGGAATGGTAGCAATCTGCCTCATTTCCTCCTTAGATGCCAGTGTCTTCTCTGTGCCCCGATAGTCCTGGAGTGGTGACAGCAGAACCACGGGCTGATTCTTCTCTGTCCCTCCACACAGCCAGTGCCCAGTACACTCAGGGCCCAGGCTGGCCGACGATCAGTAAGAAGCTGTTTTTGAGGAGGTAGGGTGGGGGTGCCCCACTGGGTAGGCATTTCCCCCTTCTGATTATCTATCTGGCTCCCTTTCCAAACTCCATCCTTGAGTTCCCATCTCATGTCTCAGTCTCTCCTTGCTCAAGGAAGAGGGCCAGCAGATGCTTAAAGCTTGGCTTATGTCCCCTCCCCACCCCCAATAGATATGGCGGCATCACTAAAGCTCCTCCCCCTAAAGCCCTGTCTTCCCTGGGCCTTCCTCTCTCAGGGCTGCCTAACACCCATCCCCACAAACTGCCCCTCGACTCAGGAAAAGGGACACGGACTTACCCTTACTTCCGGCTAACTCCTGGTGGGAGTTCTGGGCTCTTCAGAGATGCTGGGTGTGGGAGCAGTTGTAGTTTTTTGTGTTTGGCAGGCTACTGAGGCCGTAGGGTTCTGGTCATAGAGCCAGACTGGGAGCCAAATAGCCTGGGTTTCTGTCTGACCGTGGCGCCATCAGGCAGGGTGACCTGGGCTGCCTCCCTCATGTAACCCATCTCCCACAAGCCTCTGGCCCATCCCTCCCCTTCTCACGCTCTGCCAGCACTGCTGGGCAGATGCAGAGCCCCACTACCTTCAGGGCCCAGCTCAGCTTGTAGGGTGGTAGCCTTAACCCTGCTCCCAGTCTCAAGGCTTCCACTGGAAAACATCTGAGAAGGCCACTTTCCTGCATCTGACCTTTGCAGAGGCTTTCTGATCCATTTTCAGTTTGAATAGAGTAGCAGAGCAAGGTGCTGCTTAAAATCTGTTGGCGAGCTGATTATGTAGCCCCCTACTCAGAACCTTCACTGGCTCCTCACTACACATAGGATCAAAGGTACACTCTTTGCCCACCACCTCCAGCATCCTTTATGATCTTGTCTCAAGCTAGCTCTTCACTTACATGGTCTGCCCTCCCTCCACCTTCCGTGCATCTTATGAGGGATTGCTTTTCTCACCTTCCTGCCTTTCTTCTTTTGCTCCTACCAGCCCCTCCATCTGCAATACCCTGCTTCCAGAAATCCTTACCTAGCCTTCAAAGCCCAATTCAAACACCACCTTCTCCAGGGAGTCTGCCTAGATTACCCCTAGCTTCTCACCAGCAGCCCCCCTCTCCCTAACAGAAGCAATTGATCTCTTTTCAGTGCTGCCTCGGCCCTTTATGCTGCCTTTGTAGCACTCCCCGCTGGCTGCAGTGCATGTGTGTGAAGGGTGTGTGGGGGCATATTTATATGTGATTCCCACATACTTGTAGTTAGGGCAGGAGCCATGTCTTCTTGGGTTTTGACCCACTCTCCAACGTTTGAAATATAGTAGGTGCTGAGAAGAAATGAGTGGGGTGGGAAGACAACTCTATATTGGGCGACCCTCCCAGTGTCAATTTGAAAGGGAGCTCTGGGGTGTGGGGCAGAAGAGAGGATGGGGAGGTGACAGGCAGAGACAAGAGGAAGAAAGCAAGGGAATGGGGCAGGGCCATGCCACACCCTTCTCCCGTATGTGGCACGTACGGGATACACATGTCTGGGGTGCCATGTTATAACACAGCTCCATAGGATAGGAATGCAGTGTCCCATGGCACTCTGAATACATGATCTCAAATGCATGTGTCCTCCCCTTTGTGGTGACCAGCCTGGCAACCCTGAGTTTCTTCTCCAAGGTGTGTCCACACTTTGCCCAACCCAAGCTCTAGGCTCCTTGGAGATCCAGGAGGGGCATAGCAGGAGAGCAGAGTCAGTGCCAGGCCGTGGACAGCTTCCTCACTGCTGGAGTGAGGAAGGATGCTTGCCCCACTCCCCACCCCCACCCCAAACACACACATCACCTTCCGGGTCACACACAGCTCTTTGCCACAATATACCCTTGTCATGTTTAAGACCAGTAGGTGGGGATGTGCTATAAACTTGGTGGCAGAAAATGAGCTTTACTGGAATCCATTCTGAGGACAGCTCCATGCTTGGCTGTAGGAGGTAAGGCCACTTTGGAATAGTAGGGTGGGACCTGGGCATCTCCTCAGCAGTCACTGGGGGCATGTCTGGAACCAATAGACCCCAGGGCAGATATTGATAGTGAGAACTGTGATGCTGCAGAAATTGAGACCCTGAGAGGCACCAACTCCAATCACCAGGGTCTCCCCACCGAACCCAGGGCAGGAGGTATGTGTTGCGGGGAGGGTCTTGCTTTGCTGCTCTACACATAATGTTATCCATCCACACACTGAAACTGAATGAGGTCACAGAACCACCAGATCTAGCCCTTGTGTGGACGAGGAAATGGGCAATCAGAGAGGGAAAGGGACTAACCAAGGTCACCCTGCCAGCTGGTTCTGAAATCACAACTAGCACCGGAGCCCAAAGAGGGTTCCTGAATTAGCAGTCTGCTCCAGGCCACTCAGCAGATTCTATCACGTCTGTTATCCCCCTCTCTGTGACTTTGTCCCAACATGTGCTTCTGGCCTCAAGGTAGCCCTCAGTCTCAGGCAGGCAAGATGATCCATCACCAGTAGCTTTAATAATCCTTGCCAAGGATTTGCCATGAGGGAATGTGGAGGGGTTCGGGGCCTGATCTTCACCTCCCTTTCATGAGCTCGAAGTCCAGTTGAGGGGATGAGAAAGAGGCCCCAATTCTGAAATTTAACGGAGTTTGAAATCAGAGTCCCCGGGACATAAGGGAATCCTGACTTTGCCATCAGCTTACTGGGTAGCCACAGGAAAGTCGGCTCCCTCTGAGTCTCTCCCTCCTCTGCCAAACGAGAGGGGACGGACGACGCCCACCAGGCTCCCTTCCAGCTCTCTTGTTGGGTGATGGAGCAGCCCCTGGTTACCTCCCTTCCGTGTCTCCACCCCATGGACATGCGCCGCTCCACTGACACCCACAGCAGACGCTAACAAGTGGACATGATTCCTCCTCCCCATCCCGTCCCCAGAGCCCCCCTTACTTCTTTTCTGCCAGCACCCAGTACGGAATTTTAATAACAGATTACTGACTCAGTTGTCTGTGCTTTTTTAAGAAAATATACTTCTTTTCCTATTTCCCTTCTCTGTGTTTTTAAATGAAAAATGGGCCTTATCATCAATTCAGCTGTCTGTGCCATACTCCAGAAGTTCCCAAGCATGGGGCAGTGCATCGAGGAGCACCAACACTCTGCTAGCTACTACTGCACCAGTCTCTAGAGGACAGACAGACTGCCGGGGACAGGGAGGCACTGAGACAGGTGAGGACAGTGAAGTAACAGAGAGGACAAGCCCAGGGCACAGACTAGGAGTCCAGATGTCATCTCCTTCCTCTGGCATTTGCCCCTTTCAGCTCCTCCTCCCCCTGCACCTTCACAACACACACACAGACATACGTACACACACATGCACACGTGCACACACCCCCCACCCCAGTTCTGCTGGCTGGCAGACAACCCAGCAGAATGAAGTGGAAAATGGAAGCAATTACCTGGATTATTCAATGCTGGTTACACAAATGAATGAATGCAAGAATGACTGATTCAGTGCAAAAAAAGAAAAAGAAGGTAGAAAACATAATTAAAGACAATTCGTTTTTGTGTAAATTATCTAGATAATTTGTCTTTGGAAAGTTCTGCTTTTTGTCAAACTTAAATCCTTGCTGCTGCATTCTTGCCCATCCCTTTTTGGCCTGTGTGGGTGGGCAACTGGCTACTCTCCTCTCTTGAATGACTTTTCCTGTTCAGTTCAAACTGGAGACAGTGGGCAGGCCATGACCTTGCTGGCAGAATTTCTCAGCTCATCGCTCTTCCCTGGACCTGTCTCGGGACCTTCACAGCTGGGAGAGTGATATCTTCACCTGGACAACTGGGGTGACAGCATGGTCCAGATTCTAAGAGGTGTCTCCGTCCAAGAATCTAGGTCTGGACAGCATCAGACCCCACAGGGCAGAGATGTCCAATCTTTAAACCAAACCAGCCATACTGACACTTGGTGACATTCTCTCTATTTTTCTGAGGGAGAAGAGGGGAGGAGGGGGAATGGTTTCTGTCCCCAAGGAGTACCCAGCATGACAATGGACACAGTTTCATCTTCAGAGGGTCCCCAATCGACAAAGGAGGCACAGCCCCAGTCCTCAGAGGTGGCCCTGTTTCCTTCATGTGTGCTGATGGTGTGACACAAGATGACCACCTTCATCCAGAGGGTGTAGGACCCACGTTGCAAGCCTCCTCGCACCCCACTTCACCCAGCCCCCAGAAAGCCTGGCTCTAGGCCAGAATGAGTGTATTTTCGGTGGCTTGGTACAGATAATGCAGCAGACTGGTCACAGCAGGGGATGGAGTCGGCGGGAGCTTGCAGCACAGGCACACGCTTGCAAGAGCACCCTCACAGTCATGGGCACACACAGATACTATATGTATGCTTGAGAGTTCTAATGTTGTTCATTGGAGTTCCAGTCCATGGTCTCATTTCATTTTCACAGCAGCCACTAGGCAAAGGCAATCATTGGGATCCCCATTTTACGGAGGGCAAAGCTGAGGCTCAGCAAAGTTCTGGCCACACCAGATCTTGAGGTCAGGTTTTCTAACCCTGAACAATGTGGTCTTCTTGCCATCCCTCTCTGCCTCACATATACAGGGAGGAAGCACTAACATGGACAAACAGACACATGGACCCGTATGCCTGAGTGAGCCCAACGCCCATCTGGCCCCGCTGACCTCTCCAGCCTCACCTTGAGCCCCTCTCCCCTTGCTGTGTAGCCTTCTTCCAGTCCCTTGAATGAGTCATGCTCTTCTCCACGTCAGAGCCTCGGTACCAGCTGTTCCCTCTGACCAGACCACTCATCCACCCCATCTCCTACTCAGCCTTCAGGCCGGAGTGGACCCACTCTTCCTCTTGGAAGCTCACCCTGATTCTCAGATGAACAAAGACCCACTACCCCGTGCAACTCATTGCCGATTTTCCCTCTCTGCTGGCTGTGAGCTCGAGTGGACCTGGAAAGTGTGTGACCTTCGCCCTGTCTCTGTACCCCTAGGGCCTACTAGGATGTCTGGAGTAAAGTAGGCATTTAGTGCTTTGTTAGATGAGTCAATGAATGTGTGCACCCTCCTGTCACTCAACAAGTATTCAGTTAGTGCTTATGACGGGCCAGGCACTTGATCTTAAGGCACGAATACAACAAAATTCCTGTACTCGTGTTCTTGTGGGGGCAGGCAGAAAGCAGACAAGAAATAATGAATATATTAAATAAGTAAATTACATAATATGTTAGAAGGCAAAAAGTGCTAAGGAAAATAAGAAAAATAGTAGGGTAAGAAGAATTGGAAATTCCAGTGTGTGTGTGTGTGTGTGAGCTTGTGCAGTATTAAAACAAATGCTCAGTTAATAAAGCGTCGTTAAGCCTACTAGAAGCGGAGGGCAAACTAAGTGAGCTTCTGAGTATCACAGAGGGTACAGTGAGTTGGCCAAGGGGCTGGAATGCAGTGTGCTTAGGGAGGGTGGGAGAAGGCTGCGGGCGGTGGGGGGCCTTGTAAGACTCGGACTTGTGAGCTGAGTGAAATGGGGAGCCATAGCAAGGTTTGGAGCAGGAGAGACCAGAGCTCCAGAACCTGCAGGAGTGGGAACCAGCAAGACGGGGCCTGTGCCTGCTCTCTTCAGCCGCTTGCCCCTCACAGTCCTGGCTGTGGCTGCCTTTCCTGCCACCGTACCCACTCGATTGAAGGCAGTCCCAGGGTTCGCGGTGGGCAGACTGCAGTGAGATCACCCAGGGATTGGCAAGCTGGTTTCCAGACCTGCCAGGCCAAGCAAGCCGTGTGGCTGTCCAGGTCTTTTCTGTGGGTGGGGCCCCTGACTGTAAAGTGGGGCTGCAGCACCAGGTGCTTCTACAGCCTCTTCTTGCTCAAAACCCTACCATCGCCTCTGTGATGGAGGCCAAATGCCATTGTCCTCTTCTCTGCTGGGGCATTTGGACCCCAAGCTATCCTCAGATTCCTTCCAAGATTCTGACTCCTAAACTGAGTATCTACCTGTACAAACATTTGCTGTGGAGGAGGGCGTCACATGCCCTTGTTTAGACAGTGATCTGGCACCACTCTGATTTGGGGAGTTTGATAGCCAGGATGTCTGCAGGCTCCTGCATTCAGGGAATGCAAAACCCAGTTTCCCTGAATCCTGGGGTGCCTGGCAGAGATACTGAGTTACTTGTTGCTTTGACCTCTCTCTCTGTCTGTCCCTGTTTTGTGTCTGCAAGGGATCACTGGGAGGCCTCCTCCTCCCACCACTGGCCCCTGCCATCATAGGACCTCTGCAGCCCATGCCTCTCAGCCAAGGAGGTGACCTGCTTGAGGGCAACCCACGCTCTCCTCTGCCCTGTGGGGAAAGACAGGCTTATGGGGACTTTGTCCAATAGGAAGGAACTTTTGGATAGGAAATAGGAAAAAATTGCCATTTTCTCAGCTGCCAACATAACAGACAAATGATCTCAATTTTCTGTGGCTGTTTTCAGCAGAAGAAAAACTGCCATCCACCAGTCCCGTGCATGAGAGGTCTGAAACTCTAGGGAAAGGAGGCTGGAGCTGAGGGAGGTGGTGGGAGAGAAGCAGAGGGGACTGGTATGTTACAGAGGGTTGGGCACCCTACTTAGGCACTGCATTGCAGCCCTCTTGCCTGAGAAGTCCTCCCCCACCCCAGTCCCCACATGCCTACGTTGAAGCAACTATTGACCTATCTGGTTAACATATATGGTAATATTCACTTCTACTAACTGAGCGCCTACTATGTCCCACACTCTGTGCTAGGCACCAGGAATCATTCCCTGGAAGGCAGCAGCAAACTCTTATGTCTAGCTTGGTCCTGATGCTCATAGCTTTCCTTCTCACCCTTTCTCTGCACTTGCCTCTGAAACCAAACTGCTTGGCTTCATCACTTCCTATGTGATTTGGTGCAAGTTTCTTAACCACTCTGTGCCTCAGTTTCCTTAACTGCAAATGGATCATAAATGTAACCTTATAGGGTGGTTGTGATGATTAAATAAGTCATTATTCCATGTCAAATATTTAGAATAGTGCCTGGCCCATACTACGTGTCCCAAAATAATAAGTGTCAATATTATAGTTATCAATATTATTAGCACATGCCAGGCACTGTGTTAAGTATAACTATGAAGAAATCATGGTGTCTGTCTCACGAGGAGCTTCTAAGGTCATGTCCTGGGGAGATGAGCCATGTCCACACAGATTGTGATAAAATGCAGTCATAGACATGTTGGAAGGGATACAGAGCACTGTGGAGGGAGAAAAAGCCTCACAGTTGTTTGAGGGATCTGGGCAGCCTTCATGGAGGAGGTGCCACTTCAGGAAGCCTTAACCAGGTTAGAGAATTCTGCATCTGAAGACTAATAAGTCAGCATCTACTGTGTGTCTGATCCCTGACGGAGACAGAAATGTGAGGCAAAAGTGACCACTGGCCTACCAGCTCTGAGTCCAGCAGGGCAAGAGAGCCCCAGCTGCCTGTGAAGGAGTAGCAGGGGGCTAATCTAAATGCAGGGTACCTGGCTGATAATTCTTTGCCTGGATGATCTCTTAAGACCTCTCTGAACTTTGACCCTATTTCATGGGGTACTGGGGGGCTACTGAGCATTATGAAGTGCGGGAGTGACACGATCAAAGCAGGGTTCTCACCAATGACGTGGTTGGGGGCAATTTGCAGACTGCGGCAATGTTGAAGGAAGCTGTTGCAAGAGCTAATCTGGGAGTGAAGGCTCTTGGGATCTGGCATGACCACTAGGAGTCATCAGAGATTCCACCGCAGGGCAAGAGCCCCCTCTTAGCACCAGAGAGCCGGATCTGAGCACCCCGGCTCTGCCGCTCACCAGGGGCTGATTTCTCTGTTCTACTCCCCGGTTTCCGCCTCTGGAAGATTGCATGGTAGATGTGAGGTGCAGAGCCTGCAGCATAAGGCTCAGTATTTGCAGTTGCCTTTAGCAGCTAAGGTCCAGAGAGCAAAAGGGACGTGTCTCCAGCTCACAGCCAGTTCTGATCCCCTTTGGGTACTTTACTGTCCAGTGAGAAGTCCTGCGGAAAACTGAGAGAGGAAGATAACTGAGAGAGAGATCTCCCTCACAGCTTTTGGAGGCCAGGCCTCCCCCCTCATTCCTCACCCACACTGGCAACCAGAGGCTGAGGGGTCAGATCTGTTCAGGAGTCACTGTCAGCGTTTGGGCTCCAGGACAGCCTCAGAAGAAGCCCTCCAGTCAGGGGATGTGGTGAGGTTTTGAGTCGAACGCAGGTTGTTTGGAATCTCAGCCCTGCTGCAGTGTAGCTGGGTAACCCAGCAGCCCTTGCCTGCCTGCTCTCCCTGAGCCTCAGCTTCCCCATCTGCTCAATGGGAGTGCTAGTACCATCTCTCCTGGGCTGGGCTCTGAGGATGAGGCACCACAGTACGTGTGGGAGTGCCCAGATTAGAAGCTGTGTGTCTGCCGCAGGATCTCAGTACACGCCGTGGGCCCAATTTGTTTCCTTCCTTGCTGCTGGGAAACATGTTTAGGACAGTGCCACAGACTTTCCAAAGAGCTGTTTTCTGGTGGCCCCGTTATTTTGCTTTGTTTAGGGTCTGATTTTGTTTACCTTTGGTGCCTCCTAGCAACATGTTGCTTGCTTTAAGAACAGCAGTGGCCAGCTGCCGGCTGCTCTCCCTCTCTCCCTTCCTCCCTTCTTCCCTTCCCAAGAAAGTAGCTGCAGGCATGGCCCCCATTTCTAGGGCCTCGCCAACCCTGGGGTGGAGGAGGCACTCCTGGGTGGGGCAGCGGGCCCCACTGCAATGCCTAGGTCATGCTGGCTCGCGAGGCCCCCTCTTCCCAATATGCATCTCCTCCCCAGCAGCCCCCAGGTGGGAATAAAGGCTTCCCATACACCAACACGGCAGGCCGGCCCCGCCTCCCCAGGCTGGGAGTTTCCGAAATAGAGCCCAGGCATCCCTGGAACTTTTGCTCTGAGCCCTCCTGCAGCCCGAAAGCACGAGGAGACCTTGGTCCCAGAGCTGACCCCTCCTTCCTCTCACTCCTCAGTCTCAGATTCCTTGCTACAGACAATAGAAAGACAGCACACCGGTGCATCCTGTTAGAGGTGTTTGGGGGCCGGGGAACTGAGGTGATGCACCTGCTGGCACCTTGAGAACTCAGTGCGTGGTTACTGTAACCATTTACTATTCATCGTGACCCCCTTGGGATGAGTGGGAGTCCCACTAACACCCCGATCCACCCAGAGGGCCCCTCAGCTCCCCAGCGTCCCATCACATTCTTCCTCTGCCTCAGGGAGGTGTTCTCGGCTCCACTGCTGTTCGCCCTCTCAGCCAGCGGCGTGCCCTGGGACAAATCCTTCCCTGTCACTGAAGTGTACTTTCCTCGTCTTTGAAAGCTGGGTTTACTGAGCTAGATCAATGTGTCCAACCGAAATATATACCATGAGCCACACAGGTAATTAATGTTTTTCTAGTTGCCTTGTGAGAAAAAGTAAAAAGAAATAGGTGAAGTGAATTTAAATAATATATTTTAACCAATATATCCCAAAGATTATTTCAACATGTGATCTGTATAAAAATAATTAATGAGGTATTCTACCTTTGTTAAAACCTTACATTAAATTTTCAGAAGTTCCTGTGCATTTTACACTTACATTACAGCATGTCACAATTCCAATGAGCCCCATGTCAGTTGCTCGGTAGCCACCCGTGGCGAGTGGCCGCCGTTCTGAAAAGTGCAGGGCCAAGTGCTTCTGGCACCCTGAGCCAGTTCCCTGGGGACTGGTGAGCTGGGCCCCTCTCCTTTCTGCAGACCTTCCTGGAGAGCCCCTGTTCATCTGTCCCCCACCCTGCCATGACTCATGCTGGCCCTGCTGACTCCCATTCATGCCACCTTCCTTCCCCTGTGCCCGAGGATCCCGTGACGTGTAAACCATAAAAGTCAGACCAGTCACCCCGCTGCACGGAACCCCGCACCTCACCGAGAGCGAAAGGCAGAGCCCTCACAGCGGCTGACAAGGCAGCATGATCTGTCCCTTTTCCCCACAATGCCACTCTGCCTGTGCCTTCCCCCTCACCCGCTCTGCTCCAGCCACAGTCCCCTGTGCTGTCCTCACACATGCTAGCCACCGAGCCTCAGGGCCTTGGCCCTAGCAACCCCTCCGCGGGGCCTTTTCCACAAATCAGCGTGACTCACCCACCTTCTTCCTTCAGGTCTCCCAAATGCGTCTTACGAGAATAGCCCTCCACGGCCACCCCGATCCAAAACAGTCCTGCCCACCCTCGCTCTGTCCCCTCACCCTGCTCTGTGTTCCTTCGCCTGATACATTGTATAATTATGCATCTGCTTGCTATTGAAGTGACACCCCTGCCCCACTAGAATGGAAGCCCCTGAGAGCAGAGGCCACGTCTGTGTCCGCGCCGCCCCACTCCCCACGCCTGCACTGGCACGGAGGAATACAAAGGTTGCTCCTTCCCCTCTCACACCCTTCCACCCAGGGGGCCGCTGGGAGCTAAATGCAGTACAGGCACCAGAGGGGAAATGTTTGTTCCTTCCTTCCTTCCTTCTTTCCTTCCTTCCTTCATTCATTCACATGCTCATCTGCCATGTCCTAGCTCTGTGGTCTTGGAAAAATTACATCATGGCTCTGTGGCTCAGATTCTACATTTATAAAATGGGATAATAAGAGCACCTTCCTCATAGGGTTTGTTGTCACGAATAAACAAATCAATGCACTTAACGTGCTTGGAGCAGTATCTGGCTTTAGTAAGTGCTTAATAAAAGGCAGCTATGGTTTTAATTGAGCACATGTTTTTGAATGCCTGCCTACAGCACACCCAGCACTGTGACAAACACTGGTCATGCAGCATGGAGACACTGTTAACAGTGTCTTAGACACTGATGTGGGACAAGGATGCGGACAACCTCAGTGCAATGTAATTGATGCTGGGATGGTAGAGGTGCAAGTGACTGGCCTCACCTGGACTTTGGAGAGGGCCAGGTGTGGATTCCTGGCGTTTTGCAGCACCCACTGCCAAAATCTCTGTGAACTGGTGAGTTGAGGTCCAAAGGCATTGTGGTGGCCATTCGTCCAGAGCCTTGCCCACCCAGCTACCGCAGTGTGCTGACAATGGTACAGCCGCGCAGTTAGGGACCTCGGCTCTGCCACCAAAGTGCGGGGAGGTCACTTGTGTTCCCCAAGCCTCCGTGTCTTATCTGTGAAGTGGACTAATAACAAACAGCACCTCATCTTAGGTCATGGGGATTCAGCGAGCTAATGTAAAGTCCCCAACACAGCCTGATGCTTCATAGACAGGAGGCACTAGTGTTACCCTCACCACTGGCCAAAGGGAAGAGAAACAGTAGACTTCTTTGCATGGTGTCCTGCATGTGGCTGGCACTCCATCAGGGCCTGTTGAATGCACCCTGAAATCCTCTCTAGACTGTGGCACAGCAGGGCTGCTCAGTGAGATGAGATACTTAGTCAAAGGACCTTGAGTCAGGGGAGCTGGATCAGAGCTTCAGGGCCCTCTGATCCTTGAACCATGTCTACTTGAAAGATTAGGGCCCAGAGAAGAGAAAATCTTAGCCCCGTTAACAGCAGTCAGGTGGAGAAAGGCCAGGGGTAAGACCCAGCTTCTTGGTGCCCACCCCAGTGGGCTTCCGAGGTTTTGCATGCAGGTTGGAGGTGAGGGAGCAGCCTGGCCAGCCAACACTGGAGGAAGCTGGTCGGTCACAGATGGAGCAGCCTCTACCTTCTGTTTCCCCAGAGGCCGTCTCTGGGGAACTACCTCAGCAGGCATGAGGTTTACACGGAGTAACTAGACTCCATCTCCAATAACGACATCACAAACAGCATGAAATGTACCTGTAGGGAAGGCTTTGCTAAATGTGCAACCAGTTTCATTTTCCCTCCATTCTTGCCTGGGACCCCCACTCCTCTCCCTCCCACATCGTGCACGCAGCACACAAATGCACACACCCATGACTTGCATCCCCCAGGCATCCGGTTCTGGCCTCTGACCCCAGCCCAGTGAAGGCCAGTTGTGTCGTTAGCCTTAGAAGACTCATTTCTCCTATTTGAGGGGTTGACAGGGGAGTGAGTATTTGAAGGTCAGGTTCTCATCCCTGATGTTCCCCACCATTCCCCACAGTAACCAAGGAGTGTGGAGCCCCTGGCAGTTCAAAAATGGCTACCACATACCTTCTCACACCATGTCATCTTATAACAGGTAATCATGGGGTAATCATGATCCCCATTGTATGGATGAGAAACTGAGGCTTAGAGAGAGGAAGTAACTGACCCAGGTCATAGACAGGAGAGGCAGAGCGGAACTCTGGCTCCCAACAACGTGTCTTCCACCCACCCTGGGCCCTCACCTCCTAACTTTGTGATTCTAAGCCCTAAGTCCCACCCTCCAGCCCCTAATGTCATAGAGGAAGCATCACACCCATTCAGCTCCATCCCAGTGCTGTTAGCTCACCCATGCAGGTGTCCAAATTACAAAAGGAGAAACCAAGGCACAGAATGGCTGACTCACCCACTGATGCTGGCTTCCCTCCTCATGTGTCTCAGCCCTCTGCCCAACATACATCCCCCACTCATCCCTTTTGCTCTGTCCCTGGCTGCTGTCCCCAGGTCTCCAGCCAGACTGGTCAGCCCAGACCCCTGCCCTCCCCACATCCCTTAGACTAGAATCTAGATTCTCCTTCTCTATGTCCCTGCAAAGCTGATCTGCATAAAACCATCCCCGGGCCCTGCCTTTAAAAGTCTTCATCTTTTCTCTTCTCCCTAAACGGCCCCTAAATGATTTCTGTAAATTGCTCTAAGTAGCTCAAAAAAAAAAGGAAATAATAATAACTCAGTGACTGGCTGCCTGACCAGAATGTCAATGGCTCTCCTTCTGCCTGGCTGCAGCTCCCACCTCCTTTCCACCAGACACTCAGACACACAGCCCATCTGCTCAAACCCAGCGGGGCAGGCACCGCTTCTAAGACCCAGCCTTGACTCCGCCTTTAGGTAGGAGGCTGCCCAAGTCAAGTCGGGTGCACCCCCCACCAGACAGGGGACTCCTCATGGCAGCAACCAGCAATGGCCTTCCTTTCCTTCCCTTGCCCCCACCAGACTGGGGACTCTCCCAGGGGAGAGCTGTGCCTCTCTTGTCACTCTGGGGCTCCTCCAGAGGGAACTGTGCCTCGCATTAGACTAGGGCCCTCCCAAGAGAGACTGTGCCTGTCCCATTGGACAGGGGACTCTCTCTGGGTAGGACTGCAGGGGACACTCAGAAGCCCCTCTGGTTCTAACTGTCCTTGTTCTGCAACCAGTCCCACTACAGAGCCTCATTTCCTTCACCCTAGATGAGAATCCTGAGTCCTGGTTCCTAGATTGGCCTGTTTTACTGATTCTATCAAGCATTCATTCATTCATTCTACTAGAGCTTTCCAAATACCTACTGTGTGCCAGACATTGACTGGCTATGTGTTCCTCTGCATATTTGGCCCCCTTGAGGCACTCCTGTGACTGGTGACCCCAGACGTGGACCTGGTTCTCCTTGGGGTAGGGCATCCAGCCAAAGGCCCGGCTGGGGCAGCATCCCCCATGGACATGAACCCTTGACAACCTCCTGGCCTCTTTTCAGAATGGGCTCAGCAGTTTAGGCCTTCCATGGGGTAGGGAAGTGGTGACCTACAGGACACCTGACCCTCCAGCTGGAAGAGATGCAAGGTGACCCAGTCCAGCCCCTGCTGCTAGAGCACAGTCTCCGGCCTCCGGCCTCAGGTCGTCGTGCTCAGCCAAACTGTATTGACCTAAGACGAGGACTCACCATTTCAGATCCCACAGACACTTGCTCTGTCTGAGTCCAGGCAGATACAGCGTCACAGGTGAGGCTGGGACATGGGACCCAAGGAAAAATAGAGAGGGAGGGAGCCAAAAGGAACATTGCAAGCCTTAGGCAATAATACTTAAGGAGTAGGGGAATGGGGTTTCTGGGGCTGCCTAGAGTGGGTCTCTTTAGAGGAAACAGAGATGGAGGTTTCTGGAGGTTTCTCCACAAGAGAGTGTGGAGAGAAGCAGAGCAGGGATGAATTCCTCACAGTAGTGAACATTCTGGAAGCCTTCATGAGAAACACTCCACCACAGAGCACCCACTCATGTCACTCAGCCACGCACTGTCTAGGGGTCAGTGGTCAGTTGTGCAGGCACCAAGTGTGTCCTGTCCTCACCTTCAGGGCAGGTTTGTCTGATGGTGGCCTCTGCACTGAGGTTTTTGGGGCATACATACAAAGCTCATTGGTGACACCTGCAAAGTGAATACCTGAGGCTGCCGCTTCCACGTGCAGTGCAGGGGGGAGGGGAGGAGGGTGAGATGGCAAGTATGAGCTTTGGGAATCTGTAAATTCCATTTTGTGAAAAATAGAACAAATTGAGCAGTGATTCTCAATCTTGGCTGTGCATTCAGGCACGTTTGGGTTGTTTGTTTGTTTGTTTGTTTGTTTTTTAATGCTGGTGCTTCAGGTCCTAGCCCTAGAGATTCTGAATTCACTAGTATATAGTATGACCTAGACTCCCAGGTGATTCTAAAAGGAAACCACGATTGAGATGCCACTAGAGCAAGATTTAGACATGGTGGGGGTAAGGCAAGAGTGACCTTCTCGGGACCCACCCAGGCCTCCTGAATTGGGATGGCAAGGGAGGGACCTGGGACAGCAGGCCGATTGGGGATCCCCCACTCTGGGGGCCCTGGTGGGGAGGGGAGACTTGGAGGCTGGGGGCCAGAGGGAAGAGGCCCTGGGGAGGACGAGAAGTGTAAACAAGTTGTTGTCTATGGACTTGTCCTATTTTTAAATGAGTTGAAGAGAAACCTTTTTTCATGTTCTGTTTCCTCTTTCTTTCTCTCTGATTCAGTCCTCTGTTCCAAGACCCACAACTCAAGGGAACGCTCTTAGAACCACTGTTCAGTCGCATACATGTAGCAGGAATTCTATAAATATTTGTTGAATGGATTATAGATAAACTGTTTGCTGGGCCAGCACTGAGGTGTAATATTGGCACCTGGATTGAACCCAAAGGGAGGATGTATTGCGATGGCAGAGAGTAACATGGTCAGAGGGAGGAGGGCCCGAGTGGTGGTTGAGGGGAGAAGCAGTAGGGAAAAGCCAGACAAAGCCGGATGCGCCTACGGCCTGCAGAGCCCTGAATCCAAGGGGCAGACTCGGAGTGCGGCCGGGCAGAGTTGGGGCCCGGGCTGGAGCTGTGACCTATGTGGAGTGCCTGGGTACTTTTCACGGGGCCTTGTCCACACGTGCAAGGACCACTCTGATAGGGCAAAGATTCTAAACCTGACACAGACAGATGCAGCTGGAGATGGGAAGCTGTGACGAGGAAGCCATGAGGTCACGGGACCACCTGACTGGAGTCCCCCCCGCCCAGGCCCAGCTCACTCAGTGTTTGCTGTGGGAAGTGGAAAGGGACAGTCCCCACCAGGAAGCAGGCGGAGACCAGGAGGGTTTGAAGTGGGGAAGAGTATCTTTCCTGCCTTCTCACAGTGTCGGGTAGCAGACAACAGGAATCCTGGGAAGTGTCATCAAAGACCAAGGAAGGCTCTAGCTCATACCTTCTAAAGGTTTTGGGGAGACTCCCGAGACCCAGCAGCACCTCCACTTCCATGAACCTCTGTGAGGTGCAGGAGTCAGGTGGCACCTCCTAGGAAGTTTGATGGACAGCCTGCCGACCAGTGGACAAACCATCAGCCCCAGTGAATCCCTCCCTCTCCAAGGGGTGGCCATTGAACTCAGAAAGGGGGGCTTGGGAGAAACCCCCAGATCCTGGGGCTGCCCTGCCCCGGACCAGGCTGCCTTTCCTAAAGCCAATCTCAGCTCTGCAGGGAGCTCTGACCTCTGGCCAAAGGCTGTTTTTGTCCCCAAAGTTCCAGCCCTGCTTCCTATTAATGGAAGACACTAGAAAGGCAGCCATTCACAGGGTGCATGACCCTTTTGGCCTTGGGAGAGGCAGGCTGCCCCTGACCACACAGGGTGACAGTGATTAAATGGACCAGCAGCTGAGCCATCAGGCCCTCCCTACTGCTAATTTGGGTCAATTAAGCCAATTTGTCTTTGTCAACTTGAAGTCCCTTCTCTGTAATGGCTCTGGCCCCTCTGGGGCCTCCAAGGAAGGCAGTTTCCTGGCCCATGGCTATAACTCCCCCAACTCCATTCCAAAGCCCCAGGCTGAGGGACATTCCAGAACCTTGTGACCTCTCCCATTGCACTACCCAGAGCCTCCACAGCTGTCATCCTTGCAGCTGCCCTGCAAGGTAGGTCAGGCAGGGCTAATCCCTGTTCCACAGATGAGCAATTAGGGGTCCTCTGGGGACAGGATGGCTCCAAGGTTGTATTAGTCATGGCCTGTCTGTCTCTGGAGTAGACATAGTGAGGCAGGGCCTGGCCTCATCCATAAAAAGTTGGAAACAGCAACATTTTAGGCCAGCACAGTGTCAAAGGTCAGATGCCCAGACTGACCCTGAGTTGGGTAAGCTGGGATAGGCGCCTTCACTCTTCTGGGCCTCTGTTTCCCCATCTCTAGCATTGCAGCACCAATAGAGGAAGTTGGACCAGGACACTACAGCTCCTACGTTTGACAGAGTTCTGAGGTGGTGGGGATGTGAGAGGAAGGAGCTCTTCTCTCTGCCATGTCTGGGAAATGGCGTGCTCCCTTTCTGCCTCCATTCTTAACAGTGAGGACAGGTGGGACACTTGACCACATTCAGAAACTGTCAGAGACAAGGGGGATCCAGAGCTTCACAGTGTCCCCTGCAGGAGGCTGCAGCTCAGATTTCATCCTCATGAAGCCAATCTGGACCTTACACTCAGTGTGGAGGGAGGACACGTCCCAGGGCAGTGCTTTCGTGGGATTAGTCGAGCTTCCATGTCGGACCCCACCAATGGCTTCCTTAGCTTATCCTTGTCACCAGAGGCATTTACACCAAGGGCAGAATATGTGGAAGCTGGTCCAAGAGGGATGGAAGTAGTGGCTTACTTGCAGGGAGATGTGAGTCACCTCTCAGGAGATCTTCCTGGAAGTGCTGGTGCAAAACACCAGAGCCACGGCATGAGGAGATCTTCCCGGCGGCTGTGTCCCCCAGGGGGCCAGGGTTAGCCAGATGGCCTGTGCAGGGCCCAGGGAGAGTTTCCTGGTGTCGAGCTCTTGCATTGTCATCTTTGTGGCTGCATCAAGACTGACAGAAAGCGAGATGGATGCGGGTCAGGGTGTGGGCTACTGGGAAAAGGAGGAGACCTCCCAGTCATCTTCTCCTCACACCCTTTGAGGATATGCCATGTTGCATTTCAGTGTGTGCAACCTCAGATTCCCTAGACTGGGGCTGCTGAGGCCTCCAGGGCAGGAGGCTGGAGGGTGACAGACTCACAGACCATCCAGAGCCCTGGGACAGAAGCTGTCAGGACTAGAAGGGACCCAGGAAGTGGCCAGCTCAGTCTCCTCCCATTATTACTGGTGGGGAGACTGATGCCCAGAGAGGTCCCACAGGCCCCATGTCTCTTCCTTAGACCACTGCAACCGCACCCTGAAAGCTCTGCCTGGCCCCTGGCTCTCCCCTGCTGACACCTCCAGGAAAGGTCTTTCCAGAATGAAAAGCTGACCATCTCACCACCACCCCTCCACCTTTAGTAGCTTCCATCTCCCCTGTGTATAGAATGGAATCCTCTGTGCTCAGTATAGTGACATCCAAGGGTCCCCTGATCTGGCCTTGCTCATTGTCCTGTGTCATCATCTGCCTCTCTGCTCTCTCCCCGCACCAAACACACACGCTCAGTGCGCTCCCCCACCAGCGCCTGAACTCACCGAGCCCCAAGGATGCCCAAGTTGTCACGCTGACCCCACCTACCCATTGCTCTTCCTGGCAAACTCCTGCTCACTTTCCCAGCTCAGAGGTCTTTGTGTCTCCTTGCTCTGCACCCTTAGCATCTTAGTTACGTGTCTGTGGGTCTGTCCCCTCAGAGACCAATGGTGACCTCTCTGTGCCACACCTGGCACATGGGAAGCCTTTGAAGGATTGAATAAGTGAATGCATGCATTTTGAGGAAAATCAAGTTCTAAGTCTAATGAGAACGATTTATTATTCATAGCGGTTGCTAACGTATATTACAGAGCACTCCTTCTGTGCCAGACACCTCGTGTAGCACTGCATGTGTCCTCACAGCAACCCCATGAAGTCTCTGTTACTGTTGTCAGCATGTAAAGGAGAGGTGGCTGAGGCTCAGTGAGGGTGAGCTGCTTCCTCAAGGTCACAAAACTGGAAAAAAGCAGGACTGGGATTCAAAGCCCCCTTGATCTGAGTCCAGAACCTAAGCTACAGACCCCTACTGCCTGCAATCCAGCTGCCTAGAGCTGCCCAAGATAATGGGGTGAGCCAGCAGGGGCCCCAGATATGCAGGCAGCACTGAAAGGGGCGTGCCTGTCCCTCACTGCCTAAAAAGCTGCATGTACTTCTTTATGCAGTCATCCTTGAAGTCTTAAATGAGCAGACTCTGGTCCCTCATCCCTGACTGTCACTTGGGCAACTGGGGCCCTCAGAGCATGAATCAAATGATGAGTGAGACTCAGCCCAGCTCCAGAATCACATGGCCCTGCAAAGCTGGGCCCAGTAGAAGTGTCTCCTTTTGAAGTAAGGGGGTCAGGTGTACTCAGCACCCTCACCTCAGTGGGTGAGGTCAGGCAGGAAGAGGGGCAGCCCCTTCTAGGTCAGCTCTTCCAGGGGTCCTTCCTTCACCATCCAGAGCAGGCCTCATTGATCCAGGCTCCCCCAAATACACCCCAGCAGTAGAGCAGCAGACAGACAGGGAACTGCCCTGCCTCCAATAAGCTGTGGCCTTGTCTACAGGCAAAAGTGACAATCCTTCCAAGCCCCTCATCACCACCAGGATTCCATGCATCTAGGAAAGATTTATTAGCTAGCTATTGCCATGATAATGCTGCTTAACAAACTGCCCCCAGAATTCCGTGGTATAAAACAATGCACGTTGATTTCCTGTGAGTCTTTGTGGGTCTGGGGTATGACTCTTGTAGACCAGGCTTTGCTGGCTAGACTCCAAGCTGTTGGTTGGGTCCTGGGCTGTCCATGTTTCTTGCATCGTCTTTGAATCAGGTACCTCTTGAGGCTTATTCTTCTCATGGTGAAAAGGCTCAATTGTGCATGCACATTTCAAGCCTCTATATGCATCCCATTCACTAAAATGTCATTAGCTAAAGCAAGTCCCATGGCCAAGTCCCAAATTAGGAGGTGGGGAAATAGATCCCACCCCGCACAAGGCCATGGCTGAGGTGTGGCTACCTCACAGAAGTGCACAGTTGGGAAGTCATCCAGGCCAACTCTCTGCCTGTGTAGAAACCCCTGTGCAACCCTCTCAGTGGAAATCATCAGCCTCGAGTGACTGGGATCCTTTCAGGGACAGGAGTTCACTATCCCCACAGGGCAGTCCTTCTATTGCTGGGCTGCTCTGATCCCAAGAAATTACCAACTTGTTAGTTCCAGGTCTGCCTCCCTCAAAACTCCATTCACTGTTCTTACTTCAACCAATATTTAAGGGAAAGTACTTATATATGTCAGCTGGGGACTGGGGATACACAAATGAGAGTCATTGTGCACATGCTTGAGGGATCACAGACCACAAGGGAGACAGACAAGGGTATGAGGTGACAGGTGCTCCAGTAGGGAAATCGTGGTTGTCCTGAGGAAGACACCTGACATTGCTGGGACAACAGACACATCTCTTCCCCAGACACCTTGCAAATGCTTTGGTGCCAGTCAGACCTAGATTTGAATTCCAGATTTGTCATCTATTAGCTTTGACCTTGGACGTAGCGAGGCTGCAGCCTCCTTTTGTATGGAACTGGGATAATAGATACACGCTCTCGTGGGAGAAGGGAAGCTAGAGTACATCGAGCACGTGGCACCTGGAAGAGCTCGAGGGATGGTATTGTCATTGTTATTGTTAATTGCGTGCCCCAAGATGGAATTAACATTTAGCACATCTTCACTCATGAAGTTAAAACTATGACCTTCAGAGAAGGACTTTACACTTTCCCCCAAGTTAGAGTGAGCAAAGAACTGCTGAGAATGTGACTCTGTTATGTCTTCTCATCGTTTCCTCTGAGAAGTGAGGCCCCGTGGTGGGCATTCAGGCTGCACAGGAGTCAGAGCAGATCTTTTGAGCAGAGGTGGGGAGTGGGTAGCCTTAGCTTTGAAGAGAGTATCATTGCTCTTGTGCAGCCTCTTCCAGACTCTGACGTCTAGTTGATTACCCCATCTGATGCTTAGAATCAGGAGTGTGAAGACAATGAAGATGTGACATGGAAGCCACTGCTTCCCCCTCCACACTCACAGCAGACATCATTCATCAGTTATGGCTCTTGTTCGCCTCCCCCCACCCCGAGTGTGGACTCATTCAGAATGATTCTCATCTCAGACTCCTGCGTATGAGAAATAAGACTCCAGCAGCTTTACTTTATAGTAGCCCAGACAGGCTTCCTGGAAGAGGTGGTGTTTCAGGATCTTATTAAATGGTGGGTGAATCCCAGTGAGCAGAAGTGGGGAAGGCATGTTCTAGGTGTGGAGTATGGGGATGTCTGGGGAGAGCCCTGTGTTCATTCCTGCATGTGGGCTGGAGGAGAAGCCACCCCATCTTCTCTGCTCTTGGTACCCTCCTAGTAGGTGCCTGGGAATGGCCAGAAGAAGGAAGCAATATGAGAAAGAAAAGGAGATGGGCTGGAATGGAGTGGACTGGGGGTGGGCAACGAGGAAGAAGAAAGTCTCAGTGAGCAAAAGGGTCATTGAGTGAGGTGGGGGTTGTGGGGAGGTGCCAACCAGGGTTCTCTGCCCCTTTACCTCAGGATACTAGGAGCTGGGCCTGGTAACACAGGGAGCCCTTTTCTTCCAGCTGGGCAAGTGACCTGCCAGGTGTTGAGATAACATCAGCTCAGGAATTCATGGTAGTACTTGCTTCTGGTGCTACAAATCAGCCCCTCAGAAGGGCAACTTCATCTTTCTCCCCTGCTTTTGCCCTCCTGTCTGAGTGTGTGTGTGAGTGTGTGTGTGTGGGGGGGGATGGGGGCAGGGGACAAGACCAGGTACCACCTCCTATGGTATCACTCCCCTGCTCAAGAACCCTAGTGGCTCCCCATTGCCCATGGCATGATGGGTAAACTGTTAAAAGCACAGGGGCTATTATTCATGTAGAAGCCTAAGTAATAGAAGCCTAAGTAAAAATCTGTGACTACAAAAGCTACTCAGGATCCCTTGTAAGGCCTGGGACAGCTCCACAGAGCTCCAGGGCTCCAGAGAATACAGTGTGAAAACCCCTGTGACACAATACACAGATTCCTCCACCTGACATTTGAAGCCCTTTGCCCCCTGGGGCCACCCTGTCCACTCAGTCTCAGCTCTCCCTGTTACGTGCCACTCAATCCATAGCTGCCTTTAATCCCTGGCCTGTTGGCCACCCTGTTCTCACTACCTAAAAGGTGCCTGACTCCCACCTACGTCCCATTGTTGAATTTCTACCCAGTCTTCACTCCTCCTCCTTCAAGCCTTTCTTGTGTTGGCATCTGGCTCTTGGAATGCCCAGGAGTTCCTATGCTTCTCCAAGGCCTTGTGACATTCCCTACCTTTTAGCGTGGTAATTTATGTACTTGTCTGGTCTCTCTGTTAGCCAGCAAATTCCTTAAGGGCAGAAGCTATCTTCTTTATCTATCTCTGTCTCCTGGCAGTTCCCAGCAGGTTCTTGAGCAGAAAGGGGGCTGAATAAATATTTATTTGTTGAATATCTTTATTGAGTGTTGGTTACAAGCCTTAGTTATGTTGTAGGCATTCAGGCTGCATGGTGAAAGTCATGGTCCCTGTCCTCAGCAAGGTTCCATCCAAGAGAAGGCAAACCTGCAAACTCACAGCTGCAGTAGAGACAAAAAGGTAGAAGGATGGAGTGGGCAACTCAGAAATCAGTGCCTAGCCCAGCCAAGGGGTGGTCAAGGGAGGCTTCGTTGAGGAGGTAACACCTGGAAGAAGTAGAAGGACAAGCAACACCGACCTGGAGTGTGTGGGAAACAACACAGCAGGCAAAGGGAACAGCATGTGCAAAAGCACAGAAGGCCAAAAGAGCATGGCTGCACCTGCCCAGACGCAGGAATAATGGTTGGGGAGTAGAAGATGACTCAAAGCAGGCAGGGGCAGAAAATGCAGAGTGCTGTGGGAAGAAACACCGTGGGTACCTTGGACTGGGGAGCAGGACAGGAAGCATCCACATTCTGGGCTGCAATGAGGCAGAGTGGTGCATGGGGCAGGAGACAGCTGTGAGTCCTTGGGCAGGGTTTTTCTCCTCTCGGAACCTCAGTCTTCTCATCCATAAATTAAGTGGTTTGAACCAGAGTCTTGAAGACCCCTGTGCAGCGCTGAGTTAGAAATGCCAATGGAGTCCCAGCTAGATGGTTGCCAATCAGTCAATGTGGTGCCACAAGAAACCAGGTAGAACAGGGCCTAGGCTTTGAGGATGGCTAGGGTATAGGGCAGAGCTAATCAGGGAGGGTCCATGGGGGAGATGCAGGGGAAGGGGGTAACCTGTGAGCCAGGGTCTGTGAGAAGTACTGTGCATGGGTTCCCATATTTACTCTTCACAACACCTGTGTGTAGGTGGGTTTTGTTAGCCCCGTTTTGTAGATGAGGAAGTTGAGGCTTAAAGATTAAGTGGCGAATCTAAGGCTGTGGTTTTGATCCTCTGAGTCTCTCCTGGGCTGACAGGGAGATCTCATCTTCCAGGACTGCCACCCCCCACCCCTACACTGGAAACTGGCCGAGGCCTCATCGGCACCCTTCCATACCTTGCACTTCTGAATTTTAGTCCCTGTCACCACCCTGTGGGGCAGAGAGAGAAGGGATGGTTAGACTTTCTTAGGATGACTGTGCCAGTATGCCCAGGACTGAGGGACTTTCGGTATTAAGCTTGTGACAGTCCCAAGCAAGCCAAGACAAGTTGGTCACCCTACTCATTCTACAGGTAACTGAGGGAAACCCACTAAGGCTCAAAAGCACAGCAAGTGGCCCACTGTGGGCTCCTCCTCCAGATGCCCATGCCCAGAGGGCTTGCAGGTGCCCTGCTCCTTCCTTCTGGCTTGTTTTACTCTCTCCTCCCCAACCGGAAAATCCCTGAACTTGGTCTTGGCTCTCATGGCCCAGCTGTGACCCTGGAGCAGACCCCGCCGCCCACCACCCCAGGGATCAGGAGTCTGAATTCCAAACCCTGCTCTGCCACTAAACCTCCAGGGCCTCCAACAAATGTCTTCCTGTCCCTAGGCCTCCATGAAAATGGGGATAGGAAGGAGGCTCACCTCAGAACTGTTGTTAAAACATCAGAGATGGTTTGCATAAGAGCACTGTGGACCAGCGAGGAGCTCCTACCTTCACAATCACATCCCCCTCCAGCACATGTCTAGGAACATAGTTCAGTGGGTCAGTACACCTGGTCCCCAGCTTCCAGGCTCCAATGCTCCCAGGAAGTGAGCCTCGGGCCCAGAAAATCAGGAGGGCCGATGGGGTATAACCCCAGCTGTGTGTCCTTGGGCAAGCCTCTTAGTCTCTCTAAGCTTGGGTTCCTTCATTGGCAAAAACAGGGCTGTTCCTGGGGTTACTGTGAGGATGTGGCACATTTAGCCCAGTGCCCGCACTTCATAAGCAGTCTCTAAATATGAGCTCCCCCCTCCACCCCATTGTGCTACCCTACAGCTCTGGGGCCCTGCTGTTTGCTGCAGCCCTGACCCTGGATGGTAAGGAATGGGCTGGAGGGGTGATGTGGTTCACCAAGACCCAGCTTCAAACCCACCCCCACCCACCCACCACAGGCACACACTCTAGAATGCATGCTCTCTCTCTCTCTCTCTCTCTCACACACACACACACACACACACACTTTCTTTTTTCGTTGTTTGCAGCTAATTGTTTATTAGGAGATGCAGGCGGCTGTGCCAGTGGGAAGGCTCAGCTTGCTCCGCTATAATTAGGGTAATGCACATTAGTCATTTAGTGTAACTCAGAGAGGGCCCCCTCCCCCACCCTCCCCTCCCCCTCTGCTCAGCTGCAGCTCCCTCAGCTCCTACACCAGGCTGTATGGGTTTGCAAGGGTCCCGGGGGCCTGGCCTGGACGCCCCACCCCCACTGCCCCCTGACCTCCCTCCTATCCCCACCGCCACCCCCTGCCCGCTGCTCACCTCCTCCACCGCATGCTTTTATCACACTGGCCACCCTTACCAGCTTGGGGTTTTTCTACCTTTCCTCTCTCTCTCTCCACTCTGACCTTCTGTTTTCCTTCTCTTTGTCCCCTCTTTCTCTGCCTCTCCCTTCCCTTCTGCTTTCCTGACTCTAGCTTTCTCTCCTTTTCTCAGCACCCCAGCTTCCACCCCCTTGCTGTATTTCGCCCTCCCTCCCCACGCCCACCCCCAGCCTGAACCCAGGTCTGGTTGCGTGGAGCCTGGGTTTCCAGGCCCTGGGGGTGGAGCGGTTCAGTGGTGCTGGGACCTCCCAGGCCCACCTCCCTCAGGCCTGCCCCCTTGCACAGTGCCTTCCGGGCTGCTTCCCTCTTCCCTGCCCCAGCATTTGCTTAAGGCAGGCCTTTGTCTCCAAATAGCCCTTCCCATGAACACATCAACGTGGCCCCATTGCCAGATTGCTCATGGTCTTCCTGAAATCCAAGAAACTGGGCCCCACAGGAGGCTAGTGTGATTTGGGGGTGAAGGTGGGGGCTCCCGCAAAGCTGGCTGAAGCAGGGCACCCTCACATGGCCTGAGTTGGGCAGGGGCCACATGGTGGAGTGTGATTAGTCCACCAGGAACAAGGCGCTATTCCAACAGTTTCCTTTTGTCCCCAGTCCACAGCCTCTGGCAGACTCCAGACCTGTCAACAAGTGAACCCCTGACCCTCTTCCTGCATCCCTGAGCCCCTACCCAACCCTTTTCATCACAAAAGGGACCGCACATCAGGCCTATTACAGCTGGGCAGACTGCAGTCTGAGGCCAAGGGGTTGTTGCGGGCTGGGGGATGGGGAGGCGGTGAGGATGGGGCTCTCTTCCCATTCTCAGAAATAAACAAAAGGGCTATTCCCAGGGCTGAGGGATGCTCGCTTGGAAGTGTAAGGCCTCCTTGTCTTCACAACCCTGTTTGAGCTTCTGGTCACAGATGCAGACAGACCAACAGACAGACACACGCCCACAACTCACAAGAGAAGACTCCAGGAGCAGCACTGGAGGGGGCCAGGGTCACTGTGCATTCTGAGGGGGAGGAGCTGCTCTCCTGGACATCTCCCCAGAGAAACCCTGCCTCTGTGCCCCAGGCTCCTCCAGCCCAGGGGCACCTCCAGCCTAGGGCCACCATCTCAAGTTGTACATCTCGAGGTCCTTGCCCCCAACGGATCTACTTCACCCCCTCGGCTTCCCCTCCTCACCTTCCCTCTCCATCATGGGCCCCAAGCTTGCACCCCAGTGCCACATGTAGCTTTCAGCATCCCACTCAAGTAGAGGCTGGAGGGGAAGGGGTGACCTGGTCCCAGCCAGTCTCTCAGGATCAGACATCCTTTCCTCCGTCTTCCCTTGGGTTTATTTCCTTCTGGTGGCAAGGCTACATAGCTGACTAGAAAGTGCTCCTAGGACCAGCAGGGAGCCAGGAAACAAGAGCCCTGCTTCCCACGGGTCTCCGGTCCACCTTGCTGTGTCTCCCACCCTGGGACCAGGGCCTCCCACCCTGGGCCTCAGTAGCAGGACCAGATGGCCCATGCCAGCTTGCAGGGGTTGTCCCAGCAGCAGCCTCCTGGCCTCCTATGGTCACCTAACCTTGTGGCTCCCTGGCCTCCTCTGGGTTTCTGGGAAGCATTCCTAGCCCCCAGGTGAGCTGAGCAGGGTCCCTGCTTTCATTCAATACTGACTCCTCCCCTCCTTTGTCTCTCTGATTTCCTTCCATATTCTCAAAAATGAGAGGTCATAGTTCAGCAGCAGCGTCTGGTCTGGTGGAGAGAAGGATTTTATGCTGAGGGAGCAAAAGTAGTGACCAAGGTTAGGGTAATCTGTCAGAATAAGGTAGACCAGGGTATCTACAAGAGGAAGACTGGTACAGTGTGTGTGTGTGTATGTGTGTGTGTGTGTTAGCAGGGACAACCTCGCAGGGCCACCCTAATCATGGTTTCATTTTTTATGGGGCTGTATGCTGGGTGCCAGGAATAAAGAAATAAGGAAAGCTATAGGACTCCTCCCTTAGTGGCAGCCAAATCAGCCTCTAGGGCAGTGGTTCTCAACCTTCCTAATGCCGCGACCCTCTAATACAACTCCTCATGTTGTGGTGACCCCCATAAAATTATTTTCGTTGCTACTTTATAACTGTAACTTTGTTACTGTTATGAATTGTAATGTAAATATCTGATATGTGTTTTCCGATGGTCTTAGGCGACCCCTGTGAAAGGGTCATTCGACTCCCAAAGTGGTCATGACCCACAGGTTGAGAACCGCTGCTCTAGAGAATTAGGGTTGGGGTTCACATGTGGTCAAAACAGGAGCCAGTCCCTGGGTCTCAGAGGATGTCTGGGCCCTGATGATAATAATTTAATTTAATTTGTTTAATTATGATAATAATAACACCCAAACAATAGCTCACATTTCAAGAGGGTTAACTGGGTGCCAGGCATGGCTGAAGCACTCTGCAGGTGATCTTAACACACACAGATTTCATTCTCACAGCAAGCCAGTGAGAGAGGGGCTGCTAGCACCCTATCTTAGAGTTTAGGAAACTGAGGGTAAGGAATGCTAAACCACTTGCCCAAGAACATGCAGCTAATAAATGGCAGAGCCAATCTGATGGGAACCTTCTTGGCCCTCAGTTTCTTCATCTATAAAATGTGGGTGGGTTAAGGAGCCCTGACATCCTTCAGCTGCAATGGAGATTTCCCAGGGAGATGGCAGGAGCCGACCTGGCCGATTACCGATTACCAGTGCACTAGGAGTAATGCAGGAGGTTTCCTGGGAGGGGATTTAGGGCACAGTGGGGGAAGGGTGCCCCTCCTGCTAGCCCCTTCCCCAATTTACTTCTTTAATACCGTGTTGCAGGGGTGGGGGTGGGGTGGATAACAGTATTGGGAAGCTGCCTCTCCAGGATTTACAGCCTCTGGGGGCTGTGGGCCACTGGAGGCTCCAGTTGGCCCTCCACCCTGCACCCCCACCCACTGGCCCACCATGGGAGTGGGGCGGGGCCCTCAGTGTTGAGGACTCAGTGCCAGAGGAAAGGGGAGCCTCCAGGTAGATGGGGGAGATGCAGCCCTGCCCCAGGGAAGCTGCTTTGGAAAGGGGATAGCAAAGTGGAAGAAAGTATGGAGGCACTCTGGTGGGGTGGGCATCTCTCTCAGGCCTTGGGCCTCAGGAGACACCCATTCCTCCACCCTGCTCTGAGAGGTAGCTTACTGCAGCCCTGACCTTGGGTGGGGACATGTCTATATGCACTGATGTATATGGCCAATTTGTCAACTTTGAAAAAGACAGAAGCAGCCCTATGCTAGGTGCCAGGCTCAGTGAACAGAGCTGGGGTGGTTTTCAGAACCCCGCTCGCTCCCTGGTCCAACATCTTTGTGCAAGACCCACTGCTCAATGATTCTGCAATGATAATAGCACCTGGGATGTCTGGGAGGCCCTGTGCTATGTGAGGGGCAGGGCAGTGTTCAGGCCCACCAGGCCCAGCTCTCACCTCTCCTTTATCCAGCTGACCCCTCTGTGGTCCAGAACCCACCAGGATTCCCTGCACATATGTCCCCTTCTCACTTCTAGATCACCCAAGTGGCAGGCAGGGCAGAAACTATCGCTTTTCTCCCAGGTAAGGAAACTGAGGCCCAGGCAGGGGAGGAAAATGCCCAATGTCACAGAGCAGGGCAGTGGCAGAGCTTCCTAGGCTGCCTTCCAGGGCCCCCAGCAAGTAGTCTTCCTTCCAGCCTCAGTGCCACTTTCAAGGTCCTTGGGACACTCTGTTTTGTGGGCCTGTCATCTCTGTATTTGTCCCATTTCACCTCCAGACATTGACAGAGGACCTGCCGTGAGCTAAACAATGCACCAAATGCTGGAGAAAAACAGGCCAGCACCTCCCTCCCCTCAGGACTAAAGAAACAATAAGAGCTGGATGAATTAATGAATGAAAACTGGGACTCACTCTGTTCCAGGAACTACACTAAGCAATCTGCTTATTTAGTAGTGAGAGCTCTATGAGATAGGTTCTATTATCCTCATTTTACAGGTGTGGAAATCGGGGCTCAGAGAGGTTAAGTAACTTGCCCGAGGTTACACAGCTAGGAACTGTCAGACCTAGCATTTGTGTGGTTTTGTGTGGCTCCCAAACCACACAGGTGCTTCCTTCCTTTCTTTTTTTAATACATATGCTTGTGGGATTTGTTTTTTTTTTAATCCTTGAAACAGCTTGAAACACTTTCCTTTCTTTTTAATGACATTTATTGTTTTCTTTCTAATTTTATAAGCAATACATGTTCACTGCAGACAACTGGAAAATACATAAAAACATAAAGTAAAAAATAACAATCTCCCATAATCCTCACCCCCCAGAGACAACCACCATTAGCATTTTGATGTATTTCTCCCAGAGTCTATGTATTTTTATATAAAATTGGTAACAAGCAGTACTGCCCATTTTGCACCCTGCTTTCTTTAGTTCAAACTATTTTGTGAGCATTTGCCATGCTGAATAAATAATTTTTTTAAAAACTTGATCTGTAATGGCTGCATACATTTGCTCTTAGGCACTTTTTTTTACTTGACCATACCCTGCTTTTGGACATTTAGGTTGCTTCTAATTTTTTGCTAACAAACATAACATTATGGTGAATACCTTTCTACATAAATCTGAGCCAATTTCTGCTTATTAATGATTTCCCAAGGGAGAGTTACTGGGGCAAGAAGCAAGAACAGCTTCACGGCTTTTAAAACATATTTTGAAATTGCATTCCTAGAAAGCTTGTCCGGTTTACCCTCCGACAGTAGGGCATGCATGTGAATGTCTCATTTCTTAAAACTGTTACTAACACTGGGTATTACTAATTTAAAAACCCAAAATAAGAACCTTTCTCAACCCACAGGTTTTTCCCACTTCAACACCCTGTTCTGCAGTAATTGGAATATTGGTTGATAATTTCCCATTTTGCCAATGGGGAAATAGGGCCCCTGAGAGCAGAAGTGCCATGCTTGCCCTGGGCCACATCTAGCCATTAGCCAAGGAAGAGCAGGACTGGAACCCAGGAATCTCTCCCTCCTACTCAGAGCCTCTCCCAGGCCCCCTCAGTGGAGAGCTTCCTGCACTGCAGCTCTCCTGAGCCAGGGAGGGCTCCCTTAGGTTGCACCCCTTTGTATGGGCCTGGAGGTCTGTGCTGGGTGGGGCTGTTGGGCCTAGCCCATCCCTGGCCTCTTGATCATGGACCACATGGCCCCTAGAATCCTCACCACCTGCATCAACCATGGCTCTTGCTCCCTCTCATTCACCCTTCCATTCGTAGATTTGGCACCTGTATCTGCTAGGCACTGTTCTAGGCTCTAGGCACTTGACCACTCTGTGAGCATTACCGAGTTATGCCAGGCGAGTCACAACCCCTTCAGTATCTCCCAACACTCCCTGCTTAACCCTGTGTTGTCCAAACTTCTTCGGTGATCACAAGGGCTGCGACACTTGCTAAACATATAGGTAACCAGGTCTGTCCCCTGGAAATCCTGACTCTGTGAGCTTGGGGGCTGGCTCTAGAATCCGTTTGCTATCGTTTTGTTTGATGCAGCTGATTCTTACATTGCAAGCTCAGGAGCAAGTGCTACAGGACGCCCAAGCACTGACATCTGGTGTGGTGCTTACACACACACACACACACACACACACACACACACACAAACATAGCTCAGCACCCTCGGGCCCTGCTGGCATGCCCCGCTGTGCCCCTCAGTCTCAAATTTACCAAAGCTAATGACAATTTTTTTTCTTATTTGCAAGCGATTAGTTTTAATTTGGGGACAATTAGAGGTAGAAGCAGGAGGCATCTGATCTTGATTAGAAACAGGGAGATGGCCAGAGGCACCCCTACCCTCAGTCTGCCTGGCCCTAGCATCCATGCAGATTAATTTATATATTCAATGGAGGAGGGGAAACCCTGACGTCTGTGGCTAGGGAGAAGGTGCAAAGTTGTCTGGATGTGACCAGGGGCCCCTGCTGTGCTCCTAGAGCCCTAGGGCCAGCCTGAGATGAAAAAGGAGGGCCTCTGTCCAGCCACTGTCCTCCCCATGTTAATGTCAATTACTACTGTGCGCCACACCTTGCAGGATGCAAAGCTGGTCCAGACCCAGTGTATGTCCTAATCCTGTTGGAAAGGCAAAAGTGTAGGTTCCTTCTGGAGTTGGATGTGGCTGGAGAGACTTCTGCTTTGGCGAAAGGACACATAGGCCAGTGTTCTGCCCCCAGGGAACAGTCACAGAAGTGGTTAAGAAGACAGCTAGTGCATTGATAATTTGCATCTCACACTCATACCAGAGCCCAGCTCCTGGTCAGTCAGAGCCAGAGCTGGACACAGCAAAGCAGCAGCCATGCATCTCCCGACTAGTGGCAGTGAGAGGTATCAGGGAAGGCTTCAGGAAGGAGGTGATGGCTGGGCTGGGCACGGAAGGAAGAGGGGACCCCCACCACCCACCCCCTGTTCAAGTCTTCTCTTGGGTGCTGGTGATTCCAACGCCCTACTTTAGGGCTTGTGAAGCCTCTTTTCACACCTTAGTGTCTTTCAGAAATAAGAAGGGAAGGATGACGGCTGTTGCCACTCAACAGAGCATGGCCCTAAAGCAGCCCCAGGAGCTGGTGGGAGAGGGGACATGCAGACACCCCATCCTTAGTTCCTCGCTATAGAGAGTTGCATGTGTTCTTGCAGGGTTGTGGGAGGAAGGAGCTGGCCCAGCTCAGCTGGAGAGAGTCACGTGCCAGACGCAGTCAGGGGAGCGGGTTGGGACTAATACCTCAGCTACCATCATTATCCCTGTGTTCAAAAGCCACATGATCCCAGCCTGGCTTCCTGTCCTGCCCCATATGGTGTTTCCACATCTTACTGAGGAAGCTGAGGCTGTGAGGGGAAGCAATAGCCAATACCTATGCACTGGTCTTTTCAGGCTGTTGTAACAAAGTACCAGAGACTGAGGGTCTAAAACAAGAGAAATTTATTTCCTCACAGTTCTGGAAGCCACAAGTCCAAAATCAAGGTGTCAGCAGGGTTGGTTTCTCCCGAGGCCGCTCCGCTTGGCTTATAGATGACACCTTCTCTCTGTGTGTTCAGTGGTCTTCCCTCTGTGTGTGTCTGTGTCCTAACCTCCTCTTCTTATAAGGACACCCCAGTAACCTCATTTTAACTCCATTTCCTCTTTAAAGACCCCATCTTCAAACACAGTTGCATTTTGAGATGCTGGGGATTAGGACTTCCACATATGTGGGAACGGGACATAACTCAGCCTTAACAACTATTCTGAGCCTGAGAAGATGTGGAGAAGCCCCTTCTATAGGGAGATGGCAACAAGGGAGAGGACCCAGGGCTAGACCCAAGTGATTCCTGAGGTGCAGGCTGTATAGACAGAGGGAAATCCAGCTGCCGCTCCTGGGAGAGCAGGGGCCGCTGACAGGAAGACAGTGTTAGGGCTGGGATGCAAGGTGAGCTGGCGGGAGAGCACAGTGGAGCCTGGGAGGGAGTGGGACAGGTGAGAGGCAGGGGGACCGGGGTTCAGAACCAAGCCCAAGGAACTGCTATGGGCTGCATGGTTTGGGGCCTGTCGGTGGGCCTGTGCCAGCTTGTGTGTGAGCATGAGTACATGTATGTGCATGCGAGTGTGTGAGTGCCTGTGCATGTGAGTGCATGTGTGTGCATGTGCATGAGTGTGTGTGAGTGCACTTCCCTGTCTGTCTGGATGGTGTGAACACCCCCTGTTGTGTGGAATGTGTCCCAGGCAGAGCAGGTCCAGGCTGTCACGTCCACCCCAGTCTCAGCCCTGAAGCACCTGGCCTGACCTCAGCTCTCTGCTGATCCTCCCCTCCCCCCACCTGTCCTCCTCCAGGAAACTTTCTGGTAGCTTTTCCTTCCCCAGCCCACAC
This sequence comes from Lyroderma lyra, assembly GCA_004026885.1. Taxonomy (NCBI): domain Eukaryota; kingdom Metazoa; phylum Chordata; class Mammalia; order Chiroptera; family Megadermatidae; genus Lyroderma; species Lyroderma lyra. The sequence goes on from PVJL010001812.1 coordinate 189,089, forward strand.
CACGCTCTGTGTCTGCAGGTTAGAGCTCTGTGTGAGAGGCAGGCCAGTGTACACACACACGTTCACACATAATGTCTCTGAAAACTTGATCGAATGATTTGCTGACACCTCCACCAGTGTCACCTTCCTTCTCCCAGCCCTCGCCACACCAGAATGCTTCCAGGGCCTCCCTCATCTCCCTGGGGAAACTGAGTCTCCCAGAGAGGTGAAGCAAGCTCCTTTAGGCTCCAGAATAAGTGAAGAGAGAGCAGAGATTAGTGCTGGGGCCACAGGGACCCCCTTTCCCTCCAGAGGACAGAATGATTCACAGTGGTAATGGGAGGGGACTCTACATGTCAGAATTGCAGTACCCCAGCATCATCTTATCTGGCTCCCCTTTCTGAAAGCTAGTCATTTTCTTAATACAAGTTGCTTCCCCTTCGAGAAACTCATTCTCCTTATGGGCAAGGTTGCTAGGAGGTGTCAAGAGCCCTGTGCCAGACTCTCTCCACTAAGTGGCCACCTTGAGTCCTCTTTGGTACCTCAGTGACAAGGCACTTGTCCATCCACAGCTTCCCAGTCAGTGCTGGGTGGCTCAGTCAGAGAATTCCATCCAAACCAAAAGTTACTGAGGGTGAAGGGTACATGCAGACACGCTCCTCCAACCCCTCCCTCCACGTCCCTCTGAGTCCACTGCCCATCTGGTGGCCCCTGCCCCCACTGTGCCTCCAAGTGGTCCAGATGGCCAGTGGTGAGAGTGGGATGATGAGAGGGTCAAAGGAGACTAAGTGCCACTTAGCAGCCTCGGGGGCCTCCTGGGGACAGTAAACGAGGCAGAACAATGGTTCTGACTTCTGCGTCCCCACTCTGTCCACCTCGGCCTGGAGAGTGAGCACTTACAGCTCACTGACCGCAGCTGCCCTTCTCCACCCTCAGTGGGACACGCACAGTGGTCCCTCTCCATCTTGGCCCTGGACATCCCACCACATCTAGCAGTGTCCCCCACCCGCCTTGGTCTTTTAGCAATTCTGAATATCCCTTTGAGGGGGCTGATGTCACCACCTCAATTTTAGAGGTGAAAACTGAGGCTCAAAATGGAAGTCACTTGTCCAAAGAGTGTGGGAGAAAGAAGCCTTGAACTTGACTCCCAAAGCCTCTGTTTGCCTGCTTCCCGCTCTTTCCAAAGCAGCATGCCTTGGGGCCAGCCTCGCCCCAGGGGTCAGAGGGACCTTCTCAAAGCCTCTAGGGGTAACTGTGGGGCAGGGAGTCCAAGACCAGCCAGGAAGGTTGTCCTGTCCCTGCAAACACTTCCTGTCCTCATCTGGGACTCAGCTGCCCACCTCCTCCCCATCCGCAGCAGCAGTATACCTTGCAGAGCTGCAGAGCATCTATAGGAAGGGTGGCCTGGCACAGAGTTCTCCTGGGAATGGAAGGAGCAATCTGGTGGTAAAAGCATGGGCTGCCCAGAGGGCTGGGGACCAGCAGCTTCCCCAGCTGCTCCCAAGGGCTGCTCAGGAGGACCCTAAGGAGGTGCACTAAGAGTAGGCACGACTCCTCTTAGAGCAACTGACCCCACGGCTTTTGCATGCCCCAACCCAATTGCTCTATTTGTAAATAAGGAAATTAAACTATAGGTTTAAAATATAGGATGTAGACACCAGAGCCCCAAGAGCGAGGAGCTTTTAGCTCCTTGAATTTAGGAGGAATTGGATGTGAATGTTGTGGAACTGGCAAGGTTTGTGAGTCGTTCACGTGGTTAGAAAAAAAAAAGTGCAGAAACTAAGTACCTGCCACGGGGCTGATTAATAAGAGAATCCTCTTTGGAGCACAGATCTCATTCAGTGTAGACCAACCGTGATTTATTGAAGGCTTGTTCCATGCAAGACCTATAGATAACTAACTCCCAGGCAAGGTAGGATGAGAGGTCCCTGAGAGAGGGCAAAGCTCTGAGGAAAGTTCCAGCAGTTGAGGTCACATCTGGGAGAGCTTCATGGAGGCGGTGGCATTAAAGCTGGACCTTGGAGGGAGATTCACACATGATGTGTGCAGATACGAAGGGAGAGAATTTGACGCGGAGGGCACAGCATGAGCACCGGAGGGGGCACAAAGCACCCGAGAGCGCTGAAGCCAGCAGTTGTCCGGTTACGCTGGCAGTGGGGCCTTGGGAGGGGGGCTCCTGGGGAGAAGGGGGTCTGAAGCCCCGTTCAGACTCCAGATGCCATGCTCAGGCACAGGAGGGTTTGGATTTTATTTTATAAGCAGAAGGGAGAGATTCTTTAACAATAGTTACACATATTTGCATTGTGCTGCACAGTTTATAGAGCACTTTCTTATTTGATTCTCAAAAACAAAACAAATGACAAAACAACATCCTGTGAGATGTATATTGTTATTACTACCCCAATTTCAAAGGAGAGGACTATGACTTAGGGGTCCATGGGAAGATCCAAAACTGGTTCTCAAACCTCATACCCCACAATCTTGGTCCTTCCTGTTCTGTGACGGAGTCCAACAGGCGTTGAGCTGGGATGAGGAGCCAACAAGGTCCAATTTGTGTCTGGGGGACACAAATCACCCTGGCTGCTATGTGTGGGAGGGAATGTCAGGGAGGGGTGAGCTGGGGAGAGCGGAGACTCCGTCAGGCGGTTGTGTTGTTACGACAACAAGAATAAGGCCAGCACTGGAGCAGGAGCTTGGGGACGGAGGACAGGGGCCACCCTGGGACATACTAGCGAGTCAACAGGTGGAATTGGTAGAACATGGTAGGATCCTCCTGCGAGAGTGGGGAGAGGGGTCAGGGAGGAGAGAGAAATGAAACCCAAGGCCCACATTTGGGTTTGGGTAACTGAGGATCAAATTCCCTATTTATATAGTGTGTGGGATAGATAGGGAGAATAGGGGAGGTACAGGGTCTCTAGGGACCCTGCACCATCTAAGGCAGGTGGAACAGTAAAAGGTTTGGGTTTGAGAGTCAGGTGGCCCCAGGTTCAAATCTCACTGCTGGCCCTTTCATTCCTGTCACTTGGGCAAGTTACTTAAGCATCTTGTACCTTTATCTGTCAGACGTAAGAATAGGCTCTCAAAAAAGAGAAGTTACTGATAGAAAATTGGTTAAACCAATGCAGATCCTGATCATATTTGGCTTAAAGCTTTGATTTGAGGATCAAATATGCTAATGCTTGTGCGGTGTGAGCGCAGCAATAATGGTACGAGTTCAGACCTCCTCAGCGCCACACCCCAATCCCCACCCTTCCGCACAAGATTTCCTAAGTCCTCACAACCACACTTCAAGGCAGAAAGACTTTTTATACTCATTTTACAGAAGGGGATGCAGAGGATAAAACCTCTTCAACCCCTATATTACAGATAAAGAAATGAAGCAGTCGTGAGAGGGAACTAACACACCTGCAGAGGTCGGCCCAGGACACAGAGCCAGGCCGACGGGGCTCAGTGTGGAGTGACTGGCTCTGTGTGAGGTGGGAGGCAGGGCAGCCTGGGTCCAAGCACAGCCTCTCCTGACCACGCTACGGTCTTGCTTCTGTCTGTCCTCAGCGTCTGGGCGCTCCCACGCAGCCAGCCCCAGTCCGCCAGGGCCACAGGCCAGCCCAGTGTTGCCCATCAGCTACCGCCTGTCACACAAGCGGCTGGCCTTCTTCCTGCGAGAGACACGGCCCCCGCCACCTGCAGTCGCCAACAGCTCCCTGCAGCGCTCCAAGCCTTTCGTGGTGTTCCAGACCAAGGAGTTGCCCGTGCTCAACATCTCCCTGGGGCCCTTCAGCACCAGCCAGGTGGTGGCCCGGGAGCTCCTGCAGCCATCCAGCACCCTGGACATCCCCGAGCGCCTGACAGTCAACTGGAAGGTGCGGGCCTTCATCGTCCATGCCCGAGTGCCCGCCTCACAGCCCGTGGCCCAGGTGCTGTTCTACGTGGCCGGCCGGGACTGGGATGACTTTGGTGTCACGGAGCGGCTGCCCTGTGTCCGCCTACATGCCTTCCGAGACACCCGGGAGGTCAAGAGCTCCTGCCGCCTCAGCGGGGGCCTGGCCACCTGTCTCGTGCGTGCTGAGCTGCCCCTGGCCTGGTTCGGGCCCCCTGCCCCAGCTGCACCGCCTACCGCCCAACACAAGTCTCCAGACGGACTGGAGCCCGAGGTGGCAGGGGAGAGCCAGCAGGCTGAGCTGTACTACACTCTCCATGCCCCAGATGCATCTGGAGGCTGTGGGGGCACCCGCCGGGGGGCTGGGGCTGGAATGGGGGCCCGGGTGGAGAGCCCTACCCAGCACCCACTGCTGCGCATAGGGAGCATCAGCCTGTTCCGCCCACCCCCCAGGAGGACCCTACAGGAGCACAGGCTGGACAGCAACCTGATGATACGCCTGCCAGATCGGCCCCTCAAGCCAGGAGAGGTGCTCAGCATCCTCCTCTACCTGGCCCCCAACTCTTCCTCTCCCTCCAGCCCCAGCGTGGAGCATTTCACACTCAGGTAGAGGGTTATGGGTCGGGGTCTGGCTTCCCTTCCGATGTCAAATGCATGTCTGACCCCTTGTAGTGGCTCACCCAGTCTATCCAGCACCCTAATCCCAACTCTTTTATTTACCATTTGACCAACCTCAGGAAGACACCTCATTTGTCTGATTCTCAGTGTTCTCATCTCTCTAATGGCAACAGAGATCTCAGCCTTCATATCTCACAGAAATGACATCCTGGTAAAGGAGAAACGTTGGTTTTCATAAGCATGGACATCCAGAAGGCTATCCTTGGGGCTAGAAGGGCCCTTAGACATTAGCTCGTGCAACTCTCGCATTTTACAGATGAAGAGACTGAGGCCAAGAGGAGAAATGGAGATCAGAGAGCAGCTCCTTGCTGGGAGCCCAAGATGAACAGGAGTGTATGTGTGGGTTGGGGCCTTTGCCCTATCATGGAATTGGGAGAGAAGCTTTCAGGAGTCTCAACTCTTTCTATACCCTGAGAAAGATACAGTTCACAAATTCAGAAATGCCTTAAATTATATCACATCCCCACAAAATATAATGATGTCTCACAGTAGGAATCCACGTTTTGAGCCCTGTTAGGTGATTCATAGGAAAAGCCCCTCCAAGATGCCCCCTCCCACCCCAAGTCCGGTGCAATGGGACCTGAACCGTCATCATTAGCCTCCAACTTAAGTATTGTGTCCTTTCCTGAGTATACGACCTCCAAGTTCAAATTACTGGAAATGATCATACCTGATTCAGTGATTGCAACCTGAATGAGAATATGAGTTAAATCAGTCCTCAGAGATCTTCTGTTGCATTAATAGGAATAGAGCATATATACAAGGGGGGACCCAAAAAGCCTGGAATACATTTATGAAAAATCATGTATTTAGTTTTACCTGTTCCAACTTCAGTCCCGTTCAAAGTACTCTCCGTCTGATGCAGTACACCTACTGAGACGCTTTTTCTATGCCCAAAACGGTTTTGAAACACATCGACTCTGATGCCTTTTAGTGCTTCTGCAGGTTTTTGTTTCACCTCTTCCATATCAGCAAAATGTTTCCCTTTGAGGACTTTTTTCAGTCAGAGAAACAACAACAAAAAAGTCCCTCAGAAGTAAGATTGGGTAAATAGAGAGGGTGAAGCATGAGGGCCATGCCATTTTTTATCAAAACCTGCTGAACACTCAGCACGGTGCGGGCAGGTGCGTTGTCAGGCCGCACGCTGTTCGTGTAAGTCACCATCATGACATGGGCAAATGCACTGAAAGAGACTCCGAAAAAAATTACTGAAGCCGAATGCAGCCTCTCACACCACCACCAGCTGGCCCACGGACGCAGATGGGCTCCTAGAACACCCACCTCACAGGGGAAACCTGTACTATAAGGGGTCCACCCTCCAGAAGATAATTCTAGTTTTTTGTGGGTCCCCCCTCATAGAATTAGGCAGGAGACAATCACTTTGCTTTAGTTAGTGTTAATTAGAACACAGCTGAAGTGCTGTACTTAGTATCAGACACTGCCCCCTTATGTGTTCAGGGTCCAGGGGAGGGCGACTAGGACTTGAAACTGTGGCAAAAAGCCACAACTGGATGGACTGGCAAGCGTAGGCCTGGAGAAGAGAAGACTGGAGAAACCTGCCCAGCCTTCTGAAGAACTGCTACAATTAAGATGGAGGAAAGTTCTTCCCTCTTGCCCCAGCGGAACCCACGGCTATCATATTTCAGCTAAATCTAGGGAAGAGGTTCTCATCTTTAGGGGCTTTCTGAAAATGCAATGGGATGTGTGCAAAAGCAGAGTCTTGTGGCCCTAAGGTGTGCAGGTAGAGGTTAGATAAAGACTTGGCAGAGATAGAAGTGATTATAGCCTCCTCTGAGGGTCAGAGGCGGTCACTGCGTGACACCAGACTCCCTGGATTAGTCTCGAGCTTTGAGTCCAGCACCCAGGGTACCATACTCACCTGCTCCCTGCTCCCAGCCCCAGCTCAGCAGTGGTAGCCAGGTGGACAGCCATTGGGCCTAAGCTTGACCCTCTCCCTCTTCTTCCTACCCCTTTGTCCCAGGGTGAAGGCCAAGAAGGGAGTGACTCTTCTAGGCACCAAGTCACGGAGTGGCCAGTGGCACGTGACCTCAGAACTGCTGACTGGGGCAAAGCACTCAACAGCCACCGTGGATGTGGCCTGGGCCCAGGGCACACCGCTACCCCCGTGGTGAGCCGAGGTGGCACCTCTGCCCACCATTTTGCAGCACAGGCACCTGGTGGGGTGGGGGACATTTTGGTAGAGGAAGCCAGGTTTGCCTTGGGGGCTGGGGCTTAGTTTATGGAGACTCTGAGTCTGGTCAGGAGGCCCTGGGGGGCTGGGAAAGGCTCCACAGACCCCAGCAGGCAGGCTGCCCAGGCAACTGGGTTCTCCACTGGGGTTTCAGAGCTTGTGAGCTGCTCCCAGCCCTTCCTCCCCAGCTCTGCTTCCTTCCTCCCCCTGGCAGGGAGGGTCAGGGGCCCCTGGAGATCCTGCAGCTGGACTTTGAGATGGAGAACTTCACCAGCCAGTCGGTCAAGCGGAGAATCATGTGGCACATTGACTACCGTGGCCAGGGTGCTCTGCCTGACCTGGAGCGAGCTGTCACAGAGCTGACCGTCATCCAGAGGGATGTGCAAGCCATCCTGCCCCTGGCCATGGTGAGCAGGGCAGGTGACCGGGCCAGTGGATGCACGAGTCTATCATGGGTGCATGCTTGACAGGAACACGCATGGTCAAGTGTGCATGTAGATCAATGCACCTGTGTGTATGACTGCCTCTAGAACCCAGGTGTGCCCATGTAAGTGTGTGTGTGTGTGTGTGTGTGTGTGTGTGTGTGTGTGTATACATATGCACTCACAGGAGGCAGGTGGAGCTCTGTGCCTAACACTGGAATAGGACAACAGGTGCTATTGAGGTGGGAGAAATCACCTATGGAGGGACCACTCAAGGGAAGCTTCCTGGAGGAGGTGGGCATGCAGTTAAACCTTGAAAGCGTTCGTGCAATCAGAGATGATGAGGAGGGTGTTCCAGGCAGGAGACCCTGCAGACAGGGCTGAGTTGTTTGTTCAAAGGAGCAGTGGATATAGGAAGTGTGCATTGGGGTGGTAAGCCTGGAATGATTGTCTGGGGCCAACCCAAAAGCACCTTGAACGGCCAAGGGGACATGGAGTCAGCCCAGGGGCATCTTGAGTGGCCACACAGATGTGTGAGTCCTGAGGAGCATGGAAGATGTTGAGAAAGATGGGATGGAGCTGAGGAAGGGCTGTTTTCTGGTGGCAGGGTGAGGTAGACCATGAAGCTACCGCAGTTGTCCAAGGGAGCGGGGCACCTGAGGGGTGTGTGAGGCGGTGCATGTGTACGGTGTCCCCATGGGAAGGACGCACATCTGAGGAGTAGGGGTGTCAGGAGTGGGGCCTTGACTGGTGTGTCCTGGGGCAGCCGTGATCCACAAGCACCTTGGCTCAACAGAGCCCCACTCACCTCTCCTCCCCAAAGGACACAGAAATCATCAACACGGCTATCCTCACTGGCCGGACGGTGGCCATCCCTGTCAAGGTCATTGCCATCGAAGTGACCGGCCTTGTCCTAGATGTCTCTGCTCTGGTGGAATGTGAGTCTGACAATGAGGACATCATCAAGGTGAGCTTCCTGGAGTTGTGGCCCCCAGAAAGAAGGCCTCAGACCTTCTGAGGGAACAGAGCCCCAAGCTAGAGGGGAATTCACATCCCAGGCAGGGCCTCTGGGTGGGCCAGACGATGAGAAATGCGGTAGAGGGGGAGGGGAGGGGAGGTGGGGACGAGCTACAGGTATTCCACATCTATCCTGCATGGGGAGTGGGAAAGCCCTGGGTACCACTCCCCCAGTCCTGGGGCTGCCTGTGGGAATGTGGAAGAGACTGCTGGGTGGGCAGAGGGGAGAAGGCATCATTGACAACTTGAACTCAGTCCAATCTAGTAAGTCATTATTGAGCCCCTGCTGTGCGGCAGACACTGGGCAAGACCATGGGAAGCAGGGGGTGGATCCCTCAGAGACAGCCTGAACCTGGGTACTGGATCCACATGGAGGAGTTCCAGCACAGGGAGGAAGCTTCCAGAAGCTTGTGAGTTAGGCCAGGAGTAAAGTTGTGTAAGAAAGGACCCACTCTGCGCACACGCACCCCACCTCCTCCAACTCATGAATGCCCCTCACTGAGCTCCTCTCCAGCAAACCCACTCAGGGCCACGAGTCCTCCACAGCCCAGCAGGCAGGGCACTGATCTGACTCAACTGGCCCAGTTTGCCATCTCCCCAAGAGGGCCTCCAGATTTGCCCTGTCTCCTGGCTTTGGACAGTGGCCGGAGGCAGTGGCGCAGGCAGAAATGTGGGAGGGTATCCAGCCCCGTGACCCGGGAGTAGGTGAACTGTTTGCCATGCCAGCCTCCAGCAGATGCCAAATCAAGTGATCAGACATTGGCATCTGATCCATTCCTGTGAATCCCTCAGCTGGAAGGAGGGCGGCAGAGGGGTGTCCTTCCCGCCCCCTGCCCCCAGTGCCTGGGGGCTAACCTGGAGTGTGTGCCCTCTCTCTCCATGCTCTGCCCTGGAGCACTCTGGGTCTGAGGAGCCTGAGGCTCACCTCATCCTTCCCCCATCTAGGAAGAAGGCCCTCCAAGGGAGCCAGAGCACACGGTTCAGCCGCACGCCCCTCACCTCCTGGGAGGGGACGCCTCACCCAGCCCCACGGTGCCCTCCATGGCTGGCATGCTGGCACGGGAAGAAGTGGGTCTGCTTCCCAGAGCCCAACACCTTCCTCTGCCGCTCAGACCAACCCCTCCAGCCCCAGTCCCAGAGGGACCAGGACAAAGTCATGATGGCTTAGATACCAAAGGGAATTAGCAAAGCTTCTAAATAGAATCATTTCCATCCTCAATGAAACACACCCAGTTTCTTTATGGAGTTTGCCAATATTCTAAATGGGATTTGCCAGCCTTCAGATGGATGCTTTACTTTCCAAAGTGCGAAGTGAGCATTTCTGGCAGGGCTGCTATTCACTTCCACCCACCCCTCTGAGATGATTACGAGAGCTAGCAGGAGTTTGGGACAGTCCCGAGGCTCATCTCCATAGATGAACCGGAGCCCCAGAACCCCTCCCACCTGCCCCATGAGCCCGAAGGGTGTCATCGGCCCATAGGCCACATTCAAGCATGAGGATGTGCACCCACGAGCATATACCAGCAAGAGCACCTACATGCATTGCACACAGTGTTCACTCCAGGGTGTGCCAGGTGTGTCTGTGGGCATGTTTGACACACACACCCATCTGCATCTGCCTGGAAGTACTGGCAGCAGCACTTCTGTGAGTGGGCACAGATATCCACCCAGATGTGTGCAGTGGGCATGTGCACATCTGGGGAACCTCTGAGGTGCAAGTTGGTATCCAGGTGGGCTTGCATTTGCAAAAGCTCAGCCATTGGTGGCAACCATCCACCTGTCTGTGCTTGGATTCCCTGATTTTTCCTTTTCCCTTCCCTAACTTCCACCCTTGGCTAGAGCAGCCCCTCACCTGAAATTAACCGTGTCCATTTTCCCAGGGCTGCCAGGCAGGAGGGGTCCGGGAGGAGCTATGGAGCCCCCACCCTTTCACCTGACCGCCTCCTGCCCAGTTGAGTGCCTGTGTCATACTCAGACAGGCTGCTCCTCTGTACTGTGGAGGACTCTACCCACCAGACACCTGCTCCAGAGCCCAGGTAGTCATGGCAGGAGAGGAGCCAGTCCCGAGGACCCTCAGCCTGCAGGGTCCTCCGAGGTGAGGTCTGCCACATCAGAAGCAGCCCCCTATGAAAACATTTGCATGTTGGCTCCTTGCCAGGGAGCAAACACCTCCCACAGTAGCCCCTAAGAGATGACCTCTGGAGAGAGTGGCAGTGGGGACACCTGAAGCTGGCATCTCCCAGAGGAAGTAAATTAGGTGCCTTTTCTCACCTAGCCCCTCCCCTCCCACCTCATGTGACTGGTACTTTCTCTCTCCAACAGCCTTCTGGCCCTGCTTGTCAGACTGCAGTCCCTTGTACTGCCCCACAGGATGACCTGTAGGGCAAGACATGCCAACCAACCTCCCTCCCCTCCAGGTATCCAGCAGCTGTGACTACGTGTTTGTTAGTGGAAAGGAGTCTCGCGGGTCCATGAATGCCAGGGTCACCTTCCGCTACGACATCCTCAATGCCCCCCTGGAAATGACAGTCTGGGTGCCCAAGCTGCCCCTGCACATCGAGCTCTCGGACGCCCGCCTCAGCCAAGTGAAGGGCTGGAGGGTACCTATCCTCCCCGGCCGGAGGTACAGCCCCTCCACACATGGTAGATACTTGGGACACTTGCAGGTGACACAGCCCTGGTACACAGTCTGATCTGCATGTGTGTATAAGGGCCTAGATGTGCACAGTCTGCAGGTTGGTTATGCAATCAACAAACTTTTATTGAGCAACTACTGTATGCCAGGAACTGACAGGTTATTGAAATGTGAGCAGAGTGGGGCCAGTGCCTGACTCAGCCAAGCTCTGGGTCCATCGAGAAAGCAAGCCATCATGTATATGCCAGAGAGCATGGTAGATGCAGGACATCTCATGTGCAGGGAATTGATTGAGAGAGACCAGTCAAGCAGCAGACAAAATGGAGCAGACACAGCAACATGGGAGTATACACACCTGTACACACATGCCCCACCCTGGGCATCCCAGGGGCACATTCGTGAGCAAATCAGCCACTGGGTAACTCGCACTGGGCCCCCTCTCTGGGGACAGGGTCACACACCTGAGTGCCTATCTGTGAGGCAGATTCATATGAATTCAGTGCACCCCACTCACCCTCTCGTCACTGCCAGAGAGAAAAGCCAGCAGGGAAGAGTGTGTGTGTGTGTGGAGGGGGGTGCTGGGGAGAGAAGCAAGTGGCCAAGTGAGAGTTGGGCTCGGTTTAATTACACAGAGATAGGGAAAAGCGAGGCAGTATAGACCAGAGCCTCTCAAACTTTAATGTGCACATACACCACTTACCTGTGTATCCTGTCAAAGTGCAGATTCTGCATTTTGGACCAGCTCCTGCAAGATGCTCATACTGCTTTGAGTAGTGAGGACGTAGTAAACTCTGATGCCATCCAGCTTGGGTTTGAATCTTGACTCTGCTATTTACTAGCTGAATAACCTTGGGCTGCTTACATAACCTCTCTGTGCCTCAGTTTCCTCGTCTGTAAAATGGACACATTAATACCGCACAGGATTGTTGTGAGGATTAAATTAGTTCACACAGGTAAAAGAACTCTCTGTGTGAATGAATATTCTGGTGGTTTGATCTTCTAAGCACTAGCAAAATAGTAGCCACACCCGCCACTCTCTCTCCAGAGCACACTTTCCTGACAGTGAATCTTATAGTTTTCACATTCTTGGCAATTGGATAGGCTGAGAATCCCCCAAATCATCACATCCTGGTTCCCTTTTGCTCACCAGATCTTCCCTCAATTTCTCTCTCTCTACTACAAGCAGCAAGAGAAACCTAGGCTGCCCCTTTGACACTTTGCTTGGAAATCTCAGCTGAATATGCAGGTTGATCGCTTACAAGATCTGCTTGCCACGCAGCACAGGATACAATCCAGCCCAGCTTTCTGGCACTCTGTAACAGGGATCACCTTTGCTCCAGCTTAGAGCTGAGAACAGGGCCCAGGAGCACGCCTAGTGCTGAAAAAGAGGCAGCACTTGTTAGGATTTGATGCCAGCTTTGTGCAGGCATGGCTGTAGCCAAACAGAGGCAGGGAGGGATCAGGGAGGGTCAAGAAGGTGACTTTCTAGGAGAGAAAAACCTGGGACTCCTGCCTCCATGCTTACTGGGGACAGAAGTAAGCCAGGGAAAAGGCTTGGCATTTGCTCAGCTTCCACCCACAGGAGCTCGGGAGTGGCCCGCAGGGAGAGAGGGTGGGAGGGGCTTGTGCAGGTCATTGCCAGGGTGAGGAGCCTGACTCCATGCCCCCACACCAGATCAGCCCGAGAGAGCGAGGATGAGGACGAGGAAGAGGAGGAGCGGCGTCAGAGCGCCAGCCGTGGCTGCACCCTGCAGTACCAGCATGCCACTCTGCAGGTCTTCACCCAGTTCCACACGACGTCATCTGAGGGCACTGACCAGGTGGTTACCATGCTAGGCCCCGACTGGCTGGTGGAGGTCACCGAACTGGTCAGCGACTTCATGCGGGTGGGTGACCCCCGAGTGGCTCGCATGGTAGACAACAGCACGCTGGCAGGCCTGGAGCCAGGCACCACCCACTTCAAGGTAGGCACAAGGGCAGTGCCAGGAGGCTTGTTTACCTGTGGGCAGAGGACTCAGACATTCCTAGGACAGGATTTCCAGGGCCTCATCCTCTGGGGGCACTGCCAGCCAGGCTCCAGAACACACCTTCTTCCCCACCTGCCCCTCTGCCTGAAATTCCACCATCAGAGGTCAAGACCCTTTAGCTTCACCCTTGGCTCTCCTTCCAAGCCTCATCAGCCTTATCAACCTTGCGTTGCTCAGCGTGGTCTGAGAGCAGATGTGGATGAAGAGGGGGAGCAGTGGAGGCTCCGGCAGCCTGGAGGCCAGGAAAGGGCATTGAGGATTTAGGAAGTCACCTCTGGCCTTCCTCCTTGACCACTGGGTGCCGGGGTGGAAATCCTTCACCTAGGAGATGGGAAATAGTGACCCATCGTCTGGACTCTGCCAATAGACATACTTGTAAAACAATTGATCCAACATTTAAAAACTAGGAAGTTCTTCAGTTTTTTTAGAAATCTAGATCTCTGGTTTTATAATATAAATCTGGCCACACTGGGCCTGCCTTCCCACCTGGCAATAACTGCCCCCTCTACATCAGCAGGAGTTCTCCCGTTTGCCACAGACCCCACCACTCTCTTTTGTCTCCCTGATGTTGAGGTGGGAATATTGATTGCTATTTATCACTGTGCAGAGCTGCTGTTGACCTTAAAATCTGCCCATCCCTGTCGTCTGTGCTTCTGCCTGACTGCTGTGAGCCCTTAACTCCCTTGGCCCTTGGCTTCTGGCCCCTGGTTCCTAGTTGCAGGCCTAAGGCAGATCTTCCCAGCCTGCCTTACTCCCCAGGGCCTGTCCTCCAGCAGCATGGGGGTTCCTCTCTGGTTGGTGACCCCGGTGGTGCTGCTTTCCTGGCCCTCACCCACCCTTGCCCCGCTCTTCCTCAGGTGGTGTCCCCACTGACGGAGTCCGTGCTCGGAGAAACACTGCTGACAGTGACAGAGGAAAAGGTCAGCATCACACAGCTGCAGGCTCAGGTCGTAGCCAGCCTTGCCCTCTCCTTGCGGCCCAGCCCAGGGAGCAGCCACACCATCCTGGCCACCACGGCCGCCCAGCAGACCCTCAGCTTCCTCAAACAGGTAACTGGATGCCCAGCCTGCCATCCTTGGGGCTTGGGGTGTGGAAGAAGGTCTTGCAGGCTCTGGCTTGCCTTTGTGCCATGAGTCCCCCAAATTAGAGCTTTAGGTAATGGAATATCTATCTACCCTCCATGCCCTCACACCTGCTCCACCCCATCCCCCTGCCATCCGTACAGGCAGTCTGGCCAAGGTCTCACTTCCTGCACCTGCCATCCTGAGACATTCCTGCTGAGGGTTTCCCTTCCTGGATTATCAGGGGGCCCATCACCTCTGCCTCCACCCCCAGGAAGTACCATCACCCATCTCTGGAGCTGCAACTACAGCCCCCCACAGACACACCAAAGCAGTAGCTACAGGCAGAGGTAGAAAGGTGGCAGGTGGGAGCACAGGGAGTGAGAAGGCAGTCGTTGAGCAAAGAGAGGAGTCAGGAGCCAGAATTCCTCCGCCCCCAACTTGCTCTGTGACCCAGGTCAATCCCTTCTCTGTGGGCTCTGCTTCTTCATCTGCAGGGAGAGTGATTCTCAGATTTTAACAAACAGAGAAGACGGGTTGGGCACATATCCTAAATCTCCAAGTGCCTGATGGAGATGATCCCAAGCTCAGGCATGCAGATGTGGGGCTGCTCTTGCAGCAAAAGGGACCTGAGTTAGACCAAGGCAGAAGTTACATTTAGCTCTTCAAGGCAAGTAGTGGGAAGTGGGCAAGGAAATTCTCAAGGCAGTAGGAGGCTGTAACATGCCCCATATACCCTCCTCACAATCTCCAGAGGAGGATTCCTGCTCAAACAAATGTTCCTGAGCATCTGCCACCAGCCAGGCACAGTTTCAGCACTGGGCATACAGCAGGGAGCCAGAACACCTTGGTCCCTGCCCTCAAAGGGCTCAGTATCCAGCATGGAAGCCAGATGGGACCAGCTCTCTGACTCTTGCCCCCTTTCCTCCTCCTCCAGGAAGCCCTTCTGAGCCTCTGGCTGACCTACAGTGATGGCACCACGGTCCCACTCTCCCTCTACAACCCCAGGGACTACGGGCTGCTGGTGAGCAGTCTGGACGAGCGGGTGGCTTCTGTGACCCAAGACCGGGCCTTTCCGCTGGTGGTGGCCGAGGCCGAGGGGGCAGGGGAGCTGCTCCGAGCAGAGCTCACCATCTCTGAGAGCTGCCAGAAAACCAAACGCAAGAGCGTTCTGGCTACAACTCCTGTGGGCTTGCGGGTGCACTTTGGGCGGGAGGAGGAGGACCCCACCTACGACTACCCGGGCCCTAGTCATCCGGGGCCGGGTGGGGGCGAAGATGAGGCCCGAGGAGCTGGTCCACCACGCACAGCGGTGCCCCCACCCAAGGGCCTGGGCACTGCCAGCCCAGCCATGCTTCCCACAGAAGATTTCCTGCCACAGCCCACAGGCTTCCTACAGATGCCACGGGGGCTGACGGACCTGGAGATCGGCATGTATGCACTGCTGGGCGTCTTCTGCCTCGCCATCCTCGTCTTCCTCATCAACTGCATCGTCTTCGTGCTGCGCTACCGGCACAAGCGCATCCCACCCGAGGGCCAGACCAGCATGGACCACTCTCACCACTGGGTGTTCCTGGGCAACGGACAGCCGCTGAGGGTGCAGGGGGAGCTGTCGCCACCCACTGGCAACCCGCTGGAGACTGTGCCCGCCTGCTGCCATGGCGACCACCACAGCAGCGGCAGCTCACAGACCAGTGTCCAGAGCCAGGTGCACGGGCGGGGCGATGGCTCCTCCGGCGGCTCCGCCCGGGACCAGGCGGAGGATCCCGCCAGCTCACCCACCTCCAAGCGCAAGCGGGTCAAGTTCACCACCTTCACCACGCTGCCCACAGAGGAGCTGGCCTATGACTCGGTGCCTGCTGGCGAGGAGGACGAGGAGGACGAAGAGGACCTGGGTTGGGGCTGCCGGGATGTGGCTGGCACCACGCGGCCCGCTGCGCCCCCAGATCTGCACAATTACATGCGCAGAATCAAAGAGGTTGCGTAGAGGCGTCATCCCCCACCCCCACCCCGGGGCAGGCTCTGTGTGGGACACAGCCAGGACCCCTGCTCACAGCTGACGTGGATTTTATGCCCCCTACCCCTGCAGCTTCGCTCTGTGAGAGTGGCTGCCTCCCTCCTCGGTCTTTCCGGCCGCCTCACTCCTGCTCCCTCTTCCGCCGCCGCACATGGAGGGCCCTGTCATCTTGAGGAGCGTGCCAGGAGCAATCCTAGCCCTCCTACCCTTTCCACACCTCCTCCCATCTTAAGACAAGCCCCCTGCCCCAAGAGTGAGGCACAGAAGCCAACTTGAGGCCAGGTGGGCCCACACTGTGCCCCGTCCCTGCCCCCATGTCCCCTGTGCTCCCCCTGTGGGGGGCAGGGGGCTCTGGGGAATCTTGTGTCACTAGCTGCACAAAGACTTTTCTCAAACCACTATTCAGGGATTTCTGTCCTGCATGGTAGGGAGATGGTGGCTGCCTGCCCTGCCAAGGATCTTGCTGTGGACAAAACTTTTAGAAGGTGGGAGGACTCTTGTAGCATCTTCTGGCTTTTGGGTGCCCCCCTCACCCCTTCACAGAACCTGAGAGCTGACCCCAGAGGGGTCTGGGGCCAAGCCAAGCACCTTCTTGAGAGGTCAGGACTTCCTCCTCTGCCCCCAAAGGCTGTAGGTGGGAACCTAAAGAGGGAGGAGTCCTCCATCCACCCCCCAGCCAAGCCACAGCCCAGAGCACCTTGGTCTGGGTGGGCTCAGAGAGGCCTGCGTGCCCCCCACCCACCCCATAGCAAGGTCAACACCATGCCTTAGCCACCCCTCCTGCTCTGCTGACCACTCCTTCCCTCTCTTCAGGGGCACTCACCCGCCCCCTAGGAAGTGGAATCTGATAAGAAGGGGAGAGGGTACCAGGAAGTTTAGTGAAGGACCTCAGGATGGGCAAGGGAGAAGGGAGCCCGGCGTCTCCCAACTGGATCCCACAGCCACTTTCTCTCGGGTTCTACCCACCACTGTGTCGGGGTTTTCTTAAATAAATGGAGGCGACCAGATTGGAGATGGGGGCTCCTGGAGAACAGACAGTTCATGGTGGCTGGCTCCGTGTCTCTTCCTTGTGTTCACGAGCACACACACAAGTACACCCATGCACACTTAATGACATGAGATGAGCCCAGCTGCAGTCCTGCTCATCCTCCTCCAACATCCAGATCCCTTAGATCTCTGATCCTGTGGAGATACCCATATCAAAGGATGAAGGCTTTGCTGACCCAGAAATGTGGCCCTGCACAGACTCCTAGAGGAGTATGCCGGGATCAGCACAGGAAGGACGGACCAGCCTCAGGGCCTCCAGAGAAATGCCTTGAGGGGTGAGAGGGAACTGACAAACCGAAGAGAGGTGGTATGCATGCCTGTGCTCACTTGTTTCCTTCACTGCCTTCAGCTCTCCTCCCAGAGTAGGTTCCTCTCCATCACCATCGCCTCCTCTCAGGGAGGCCTCCTTTCTCCCTCCATGCATTGATGGAGAAAGTCTGGTGGTCTCCATGGCAGGAGCCAGGCAAGAGAGAGTGAAGGCTGTTGGGTGTGCCTCTCCCCATCGGAGGGCTGTGGACTGAGCCATAGCCCCTCATGGGAGTGCATATGCACATGGCCTCCCTGGGCCCTAGGAGACCACGCCCCAGCACAGGCATCAGCCCCTGGGGACACAGAAGCACCTGGCCTAAGGGGAAACCCAGCCAAGGCTGCCTGTCCAGCCTACAGTGCCCAGGACAGGTGACGACAGCAACGGTCTTGGAAAGGGGAGAGAAGGCACAGCGATCAGCCACAATGGCATCTGCTCCAACATGCTCTTGCTACAAAAGGATGCCTGCCTTCCATTGTCATCTGCTCATGGCAGCCCTGGAGGTGTTGTAAGGATTAAATGGTAACAGATAAGTAAAGGTCTCTCTACACAGTGCCCAGCTGCAGGCAAAACTCCTAAGACAGACCCTGGCACATAGTACTTCCCAACTAAAGGAGTTTCCTGCATCCAGGCTTAATTTTCAGGTAAGATATGGGCCTGAAAGAAAGACTGGAGACTGGCCAGCTCTACCCAAGACATGTTGGCAACAAAGAATGAGTGTAGCTCAGCAGCAAGGAGGAAGCTACAGGGAGGCAGTGCCCAGGGCAGAAGCAGGAGGGGGCTTTGCGTGCCAGCTCTCCAGAACACCTATGCAAATAAGTCCTGACAGCGACCTCCCACAGGGGCCTCTCAATTATTTTTCTTAACACACAGTGCCTGGAATCAAGAGCTCAAAAATGTTTGCTGACTGATGTCCAACCACAAACTGTAAATGGCTTTCACATAATTCCACATTTGGGAATTTTCTACACCCTGCCACCTTACCACTTGATCAATGCAGAAATCACAAGTTCCCGAGACAGAAGCAAAGGACGTAGGTGTGAGTCAAGGAAGAATGAATATTCCAACTTAGGTGTGTGTGCATGGGAGGGGGTGCTGGTGTTAAAGTGGCAACATGGATCCATTTATTTATTCAATACATGAAGCTCCTACTATGTGCTAAGCCCTGCCAGGGAGTATGGAGGCAAAGCCCTGGGCCTGTCCCAAGGAGGCCCAGCCCCCCAGGGAAGATAGACAAGTCAGCTGGCCACCCCCACCTGGCATATAGGTGCTGTCCATGGTAGCTTTGCCGTGGGTTGGTGAGGCACAAGGTGAGGAGACCGTTAGGAAGATGTTGCAGCAGAAAGGAGGAGGGCCAAGGTGGCGAGAACAGGGAGCTGGATGGGCACAGTGGTTTTCAGCTGCAGACTGCGGGAGTTGGGAGAGGAGCTGTGAGCTGCTGCTGGGCGCCGGGCTCTCCTTCCAATGACCCTTGGGGACCAGCCCACTCTAGTGGAGACTCTCATAAGGGCATTTGTCAGCATCCAAGCTTTTGCCAACAGGGATACGAGGACCCAGAGAAGGGAGCAATTGGCCAAAAGTCACACAACTGACCCAATAACAGAGCCAGAACCCTGCCTGCCTCTCTGTCCTGTAATCTGTATCCCTTTCTCCTCATGCCTCACTCCCTGTCTAAATGCGAGAACTCAGAGACTATGACTAGAAACAGCAAGTCCTGACCCTCAACAGAGAGCAGGCTTGGAGGAATGAGGTGGGACATTAAGTTAACAGCCCCTCTGGAACGGCCCTGGCACTGAACTCCTCTTTAAAAATTTGTCTTTGGCCCCCAAAAATGAATCAAGGTACCTTGTAGAGAACAGTTATTGACAGAGAGCTGCTCTGGGAGTTCCAGGGAACCAGACCCGTGAATCAACTTAGTAGCAAATGAGATTTCTCAGACAGCCAGGGGCAGAGATGTGGAGAGGCCGCCAGAAACCCATCCCAACCCCGGTGCTCAGGTCTCTGCCCCAACGCCACCTGCCACCTCCTCTCTCCACACCAACCCTGGCCACACCTCCATGCCTGCCTTCAACAAATATTGACAAGCATCTCCTATGTGCAAGCACTGTGCCCTCTAAGAGGAGGCGCTAGGGGGAGGAGGAGACATCTGGGAGCCAAATTGAGAAGATTGAAAAATATAATAAATGGGCCAGAAAAGGAAACTCTCACTTGAAGGGATGAAACTTCCTAAGACCGGTGGCAGGGACCCCTAAGATCTACCTGTGCATTTGCTGTGTGACCTTCAGCCAGTGCAGCACCAGCTCTGGACCTTTTCCCCCATTTGTACAAACATAGAAATCACCACTGCTAGGCAGCATCCACTGACCTCCCCAAGGAGGCCCCACTACTTCCACACCTATATTGCTAACAAGCATCTAGAGAGATAGAAATCACTACTCCCGTGTTATAGACGAGAAGACAAGAACACAGAGAAGGCAAGTGACTTGCCACTGGTCTCCCTCTTAGAAGTGACTTGGTAGGCAGCTACAAACCTACTCTCTTTCTGCTACATTCTGAAGCATCGAAGGGGAATGAGTTGGAGAGATTTGGAGGCGGGAGGGGGATAGGGAGGGACCTCTAAAGATGTGATGTGCTCAATGATGGAGGCAGGCTGTGGGATCCCCATTTAAGGCTTAGTATTTGAATAGTATTGGGGCAGATGGAACAGTGGGCATTATAGCCTCTCTGCCATTGTTAGAGGGACCATACTCTATCCCCTACCAGGCACTCCATCTCCAGCTGACTGTCACAACAGACAACCATCCGATCCTCTCCTGGTCACCACCTTGAGCAGAAAACCAGCAGGGCTTTCCTGAGCAAGGTGCTGAGCTGGGCTTGAAGGAGAGCTGGCAGCACAAGCCGAGATGTCCAGCATAGGGTGGTGGGTGTGAGCAGGTGCCTGTCCTTTCCCGTGGGGTACTGGATGTCCCATTAGCCTCTGGGGCTTAAGCAAGAGAAACTAGGAAACT
Organism: Lyroderma lyra; assembly: GCA_004026885.1. Taxonomy (NCBI): domain Eukaryota; kingdom Metazoa; phylum Chordata; class Mammalia; order Chiroptera; family Megadermatidae; genus Lyroderma; species Lyroderma lyra. The sequence goes on from PVJL010001812.1 coordinate 209,355, forward strand.
AAGGTCACCGCCTGTGTCCCCCACCACCCTGGCCATGGTAGCACAGTGAGTGCTGATTAAATCCCTGCCATAGATCTGGCAGAGTGCCAAACACAGAGGATGTGGGATTGTTAAATTGATAATGTTTACTGAGAGCTCACTACACGCTAACAACTTTAGATCCATCATTTCATAATAATCACGTAAGGCAGCTGCTATTATTATACCCATTTTACAGATGACAAAACTGGCGCGCGGAGAAGTGTGACTCATGCCACACAGCAAATAAATAGCAGATCCAGGATTCAAACCCAGATTACACTGGCTTCCCACTGCCCTCCCAGGTGGGGGCCTGGAGTTCAGAGAGTCATTCTGATGCAAGGGCAGGAGCACCAGGCTGTGAAGCCAGGTGGCTGAGGCCCACTCTGCTCTCTGGCTCCACTCAGCACCCAGGAGGAGCTCAGACCCTGGTGGAGCAACCAGCCCCAAGGTAGGCAGTGGTAGGACCGCTGAGGATCCAGGCCAGCAGAGCTTGAGCCCAAGTTCTGCTGCTGCCTTTCTGTGTGAGCTCAGGCAGTACCCCAGCCCCCTTTAGGGGTTGGCAGGGCCCTTTCCCCCAACCTTCTCTAATTCTAGAATGACTTTCTTTGCCCTCCATTATGAAAGTTCCAAACAAGCTTTCCTGTGATTCACAGGCAGGGGTGCTAGAGCTGCTCCCTGTAGCTTCCCCCACAAGGAGGGGTCCTGCAGCTAGGAGAGCTCACAGGAAGCAAAGGAGAAATGAGTGAGGCCCTGGCAGTGGACTTCTGTGCCCCACCTCTGTAGCCCAGCCCTGGCCTTGAAAGTGGACTCTGCCTACAGACCCCACCTGGACCTGTCAGGGAGGAGGGCAGGTAGAGGACTGCAGAGGTGGTAAGAGAAGGATCTTTTTTGCCTCCCCTCTCCCTGCCTCTCCTAATTATTTACTCTCTATCTCCACCTGGTACATATACTCTACCCCTTTAAGAGGCAGAGACAGTGGAGCCCACTACGCCTCTGGGAGGCAATTCCTCAGTGCTGACGAGAGCTGGGACACTGTTGGGGACTGCTCCCTCACACACACTTGCCCACAGAGCCCTCCTTCCAAAGTCTGTTCTCCTCCCTCTCCAGGCTCCATTCAGATTTCTGATCCCCTGTGGGATGGCTGTCTACCCAGGGAAGGGGTGGACCCAAAGGACAGCTGGTCTGTGGTTAGCTCTCTGGGCAGGGACCACAGCCCTCAGGGAGGGAAGACAGGTGATGGGGAGCAAAGAACATAGCAGCTACAGCTGCTCCAGGAAATCTTCAAAGATGCCAGAGTTACAGGATAACCTAACCCTCCACTCCAGCAAACACTGCTTTAGGAACAGACACAAGACAGTCCCAGATGCATCCAGTAATTACAGTGCTGCCTTGGTCAGACAACAAGGAACTGGGCTCTGGTGGGTGGCAGGGCAAACCACACTCTCCCCCGCCCACACAGACCCCACACACAGAGTACACATCATAAATGCACACTTACAGGCATACACAAATGGGCACATGTCCCTCCTACATACACACACACACACACACACACACACACACATACACAATGCATGCACACATATACTCCCTGCATGCACATGCATGCACACCACCAGTTGAAGCCCTACAGCTCCAGTGCGGTGATAACCAGAGGAAGCTAATGCTTGACCACATTATGGTGCACAGCCCTCACAGCCTGTCCACCCCACCAGGAGGAAAAGCAGAGGGGTGGCAGCCAGATCCAGAGTTGTGAGTGAAGAATGGGTGATCCTAATGGAGAGGGACAGGAGTGAAGATGGGCAGCACTCTGGCTCTGCTGTACCCATGGGTCTCTGCTGAGGGGCCTGCTGCCCATCTACATAAATCACCTTCAGGGGCGGTTGAATTGGACAGGAGCTTGTTGGAGAGTAAGGTCAGGAGCATATTTACTCCATACTTAAAACAATAAATAAATAGTCTCACAGCTCTCAGAAGAATACCCATTTGCATGCAAGCCATCACTAAGTTAATTACAAAGATTCTTATCTGTTCATTAAAGCAGACTGGAGGATCCTCTGTTTGGAAACACTTTGCAGTTAAAGGGACTATGTTATTAACTCTAATGAAATGATTTATTTTGGGCCTGTGCCTGGTGAGGTAGAACCTGGGGCCAGAAGCCCTCATTCTGGGCATGTGCTCGGGTTCTTGGACTGACATTCTTTTCATGGAAGCTAAGAGGACTTCTGGGCGGAAAGGGACAGAGATCCTGGAGGGATTATTAAAACCTCTCCTTTGGAGGCAGAGAGTCCCAGCTGAGGTTGCCTGGAAGGAAAGGGCACCCCTGGTGATGAGGCTCAATCTGGCCAAACCGTGGAAATCAGCAGAACTGATTTCTCCGAGCTCAGTTCCCTGTCTTCTTCATGTGGTTCCTATAAGGATTAAATGAGTTATTGCACATGAACAACTGAAAATGTCCAGCCCACAACTCAGGCTAGTAAATGCCAGCTATTATTTTATTGTTTTCCAGGGAAAGATGAATTTTCTAAAGTGACGTGACATCAATATCTGGTCTGATTCTCCATTTGATACTCCTTTATTTTTCGTCTTGGTATTTAGACGCAAGACTTCTCTCAATGGAGTCGTCTCTCTGGCTTACTTTAACAATTTTGAAGAGAGCTTGGTAGTCCCCAAAAGAAGATACTGATGGTTTGCTAATTTGGAACAAGACAGGTTCAATCAATTCGTTTGACAACCTCATAGAGCTCTGACTCCAATGGTGCGTTGGTACCTGCATTCAAAACATTCTTCAAGACAGAGGCTTTACTGATACTCCTTGGGGTTACCCTAAAATTGAAAGGCCTGAACAGAATCTTGTGCGTGTATTGGATGAGAAGGGGTGCAGTGAATCAATCTTCTTGGCCCAGGTGACATCACAGGGGATAAGAATGCTTCGAAAGGGTGGGGCCCTGCAGCTGAGGCCAGGGACACTTAGCTCACAGAAGCAGGCCCTCAGTGAAAGCAGGCCAGGGAGCAGTTTGCCAGGCCACACAGAGCCCTGTGCCTGCGCCTCAGGCTGGCACAGAGCTTAAAGGACCACCAAGGGCCATTAGCATCCAGCAGATGGAGATGTGTGCTGTAGGGGGAGATAAGGCCCAGCCTAACTGCAGGGAGCAGATATCCTGCTGGCCTTTCTCAGAATTTCACAGGCTGGTGAGGACAGAGCTGGCTAGCCAGCTGCCACCACCCCCCACTCCATCCTGATTCCTCTCTTCTTCCAAGGCTTCTCAGTCCCCCTGACAGGGCTGTGCTCTGGAGCATTCCAGGCAGGCCAGCCTGGGTCCCTCTGGACAGACAAGTGTCTGCAACTTGGGCAACCAGGGTGAGTGAGAAGTGACACTCCAGGATCCTCCAGGGTCTCTGGTGACAGAGGCTCCATCTCCAGGGCAGGACACAGCTGACTATTTCCTGCCCAGCAAGGACCTGACTCATCTACCTGCTCTCTCCTTAGGATGAGCCTCCTGACTGAGCTGTGGCCCTAGTTTTGAGAGTGTCCACCTATATATCCATGGAGATGCTCAGACTTTGGCCCAGGCCACCATATCGCCATGGCAGGTCTAGGAAGCTGTCTTTTGCATGTCCCCTCCCAGATCCAGACAATACCACTGAGCTCTGAAATCAATTTTCTGAAAACCCACCTCCTGAAAAATTGCTCCATTACCTCAGGCCCAGTGGGAAAAGCACCAATCCATCCCCTGCTCAGCTGTCACCCCTTCTGAGGGGCCTTCTATGGCTTCCTCTACCCAGGATACAGCCCTCAGTCACGCTGTGCCCTATAGCTGGCCCCAGTGCTCTTCACAGCACTACCACCATCTGGCCCCAGTACCATTAGTGTTCTGTCTGTCCCTCAACTAGAATGGAATCTCCCTGAGGGAACTGTGCTCAGCTCTGTGTCTCTTAGAGCTGGAGCAGGCCCACAGGAGGGACTTCATGAGTATGTGAAATGAATGGGACCCACACCGAGCTGGCTGTTGTGTGAGCAGCAGAGGAAGCCCCAGCTGATTGCCACCTTCTCCCACTGAGTCAGAGGGGAGGAGGCAGTTCGATGAGGCTCTCTCTTGGGCTGTACCACCATCTGGAAGTGTCTCCCTTACAGAAGGGAAGGGAACCCCACATAAAACAAGTTCTGGGGTCCTCACAGCCTCTAGTCCAGCATCCCAGCTCTACCCCGGGGCAGGGGCAGCTTCACCCTGGAGTAGCCCTGGTTGTGGGAAGTGTGTGGTGTGTGCCCACCAACAATAACAGGAATCCTAACAGGGTCAGCCGTGGTAGGGTGGGGCACTCGAGGTGGGGACTAACGGGGGGGAGAAGCAGCACTGGGAAGGGAGGGCATGGGCGAGGGGAGGCTGTGGGGTCTGAATTCGAGCCGAGAGCAGAGCTTCTCAGCTGGGAGTTTGTGGACTCGCTGCAGGGAGTCCATGAGCTTCTGAAACAGAACATAAAATGGAATGTGTGTGTGCATTTGCATGGCTGTTTTTCGGGATTTCATTAGATTCTCAAAGTGGCCTTGACTCTAAGGAGATTAAGAACTCGAGTTAGAGTATGGGAGAGAATTTAAGTCATCACTCCCGGCCATGCTCACCCTTCCTTCAGCCTCCGGGGTCCCAGCCTCCAGGTTCCTCCTGAAGAGGGCTCATTTCAGCAGTTAGCGAGGCCACTCATCTGAGCAGGGTGTAGGAGTCACAACCAGAATAAAACAAGCCCAAATCTCCAGCCCTGACCAGCCTGTGTGCATTCTCAGGCTGAGTGGAGAGGATTTGGAGAGTGATTGTATTTGGGGTACCCCATGTTCTGGGTCCCTTTGCTAGAAAGGGATAGATGTGTGGCACCTTTGTTTCTACTAGGAGCCCATGGAGGCTGAGAGGCAGCCCCAGCTGGTCCCCAGCTGACACAGTGGACAGTTCCTGGCTTTCCTGGCCCACCCACCACCCACAGCCACTAGGCAGGCATGACAGCAGCTGCCCTCAAAGGCCAGGTTGGAAGAACCTACCCTCAATCCCTCAGGCTCACGCCTACCTGCACCTCTCTCTCCTGTAAAAAGAGGCTCAGCCTTCTCAGTTAGACAGCTTTCCCAGGGATGCCCATGTGGAAGGGAACTCCAATGGTTACATGGATTTAAAAGGTATTAGAAAGTCAGACTTTCTTCTGGAAACAGCATAAGAACTCGTGCTGCAAGGGAGTAAACCCAGGAACTCCCAGAGGCTCTCCCACTGAGCTCAATGAGCACGCTGGGAAGGCAAGCAAGGACGCACTAGGGTTCCGAGTGGGATGGCCTGAGACGGGGTTTCAGGAAGATGGCTATGAAGCAGAGGACGAAGAAGGACTGAGACCCAGTGAGATAGAGCTATGCAAGATGCTGAGTCTGAGAATGGAAATGCTTTCCCCAAAGGCTCTCTCAAGGGCCCAAAATCCCTCCTTTCAGTTATTTATTCAGGATCTATAAGATTCCTTAAAGTCCAGGCTCCCAAGAGTGTCTGTGCCCCGGGAGAGTCACATCACCTAGTGAAAAGAGAGGGCTTTAGAATGACAGGGCTGGATTTGAATCTTAGTTCTGCCATTGACTTCAAATCAGTGTCTCAGTTATCCTATCTGAGAAATGGAGCTGAACTTGGCTTCTTCCCAAGGTTCCTGAGAATCAATGACCTTTTCTGTATGGTCTAAGTCACATAGTAAGTGCTCAGTAAATGATGAAACATTAGTATGGCGTCTTCACACTTCGAGCACATCACACTGATCACCAGCACTGCAAGGAACCCATTCTATTTTTGGAAGAAAACAAGGCTCAGAGCAGTGGAATGATTAGCCCAAAGCCCTGGAGTTTCATTGTTAAGAAAGCAGAGATTCAAACCTGGGCCTGGGGACCCCTGGGCCTCAGCACCCCGCCCAGACGGCCTCGGGCGATTCGGTGAAATGACTTCCCTTCACGACGTTCTAAGATTGTGTGAGGTCATCAGGTCTGAACAGATGCATTCTCTTCTCTCCCCTGATCACAGCTTCATCTTCTCTCTTCTTAGAGATCCGCTTCCAAATGCCAGCAAGGTCCATGGGCTGTCTAAGTGGATCTGGGGAGCGAGAAGGAGCCGCACTGAGGGTGTGAGAGTTACAAAATACTCATCTCGTCCTGCTCTCTCCCCTGGGCCCCAGCGTGCAGCTGAGGGATGGGCCTGTGCGCCGTCAGCGCCTCAGGCCGCGATAGATGCGGGACCTGATAGGATGGTGTCGGCAACACTTGGGGAGATTCATTTTCCCACTGCTCAGAGAGAAATATGTGGCCTCCGTGTCATCCATCTGCTCTGCAGCAAAGTGGTAAACAGGCAAGTCGCGGGAGAATGGCCTGGAACGGAGCCCGGCTCGGCACGGCCCGCCGGCGCTGGAGGCCGGGGCTGCGGGCTGGACTCCTTTCCTTGGGTGCCCACGGCCAGGAGGACTCCTGGGTGGCACCCTCAGTGGAGTCACATATACCTTTGGGAAAAGTTAGGAAGTCAGATGGACCGTGGTTCGACTTCATCATCCTCCTCAGCTCTGGATCCAAGAGGAAAAAGGCTGGGCTCCCCCGTGTCCCTGAAGCCCTGCCTTGCATGTCATCCCCAAATTGGGTTATTTCTCTATGTGACTCTCAGGACCCAACCCGTGGCCAGCAAACAAGTCACCGCTAAGGAGCCTTCCCGGACCCTCCCGGCCTGATGTCCCAGTGATCTTAGCAGGTATCTTATGATCAAGTTTGACAACAGGTAGATGAATGCGGTTTATCCCACCTCCGCACCCCCAAAGCCGTATCATTTCTGAATCTCATTGCTCTCAGCTACGTTATCTGCATTCCAGGCCAATCAGGGACGGGGCTCCAACACACGCAGAAAAGTGCACCATTTCCCTCCCAGGCCCAAGGCCGCTTCCTGGCAGGCCCTGTCAAATGCTCTTCCCAAGCACATGTGCTTCCAGGAAAACAGCTGGACACCTTGAACGAGCTTTGATTCTTTCTTCTGACCTGCCAGCCCTCCTTCCTCCATCATGTCCTCCCTCACAGCCTTCCTTGAGTCCTGTCAACAATCCCTACAAGCATCAAAGGGCTTTCAGGCCCACCCTCTTGTCTTCGAGCCTCACTGGGCTAAGAAGGGTTGCTATTACGATTATTTCCCATTTAACAGATGGAAACACTGAGGCCAACACAGAGACAAGTCTTGCCCAGAGTGACACAAAGTCAAAGCAGGCACTAGGCTAGATTTATTCTGAACTTTCAGAAACAATCCCTTTCCACATTTTTTAAGTTCCCAGCACCAGTATGAGGTCCCTCTGGGCTCCTTTGTCACCAGTAGGGACAGGGCCCACTCCAATGCTCTTTCTCACTGCTTCGTTCTCACTGAGACACCACAACACCTCCTACCTGACCTCCCTGCCCAGTTCTCCCTTCTGCAGCCCTTGGCATCAGAATCACCTTTCTAATCTATGTCTGACCGTGTCACCCCTCAGTGACACTGTCCTACCCTCCGTCCCCTACCCCATGCAGGTGTCCTTTGGGGAGTGCAGAGCTAGATGCCACCCCAGGTGAGGGCTCCTTGCAGGTGCTTTCTGTCTGCCTGCCTCCATGAGCACCAGAACCTTCCCCCACCCCTGAGGCCCTCTGGGGAATTGAGGTGGGCAGCCCACCCACATGGCTACACACACCAGATTTTGAGTCCCTGGTTTCACCCCAGCCCTTCTGTCCCATGGCTCACAAGGAGAAAGAGCATTTGGGGAGGGTCAGGAGACCGGGTTCTCTCAGTCAGTGCCCTTTTTAGCCAGGTGTTGGACTACAGAGACCATGGGGAGATGAGGACGAATACCACCCAGCCCCGGAGATCCACGCACATGCCCTGTGACATTGGATGAGCCCCTTCCCTCCCCATCTGTCAAGCAAGAGGGCAGAATCTAGAAGATCTTAACTTGGGGTGGGGGAGTATGGACCCTTTAGAGAAGCCGATTTGAACCATGAAACTTCCCCCCACCACCTTTCTTAAAAAGTCCTAATTGTACACGATTTCACATAATACTCAGTAGGGGCTGGACCCCGGAGGGCCCTCCCATGAACTCCCCCTTAAAGCTCCGTGGAAGCCACCTCTGAAGCCCTTCCAAAGGATGGTTGAGCTTCGGCTCTCCGAGAGGCACGTCTGGTGGAGTGTACACCAGTGGTTCTCACCCTTCCTAACTCTGCGACCCTTTAATACAGTTCCTCATGTGTGCTGACCCCCATAAAAGTATTTTCGTTGCTACTTCATAACTGTAATGTTGCTCCTGTTATGAATCATCATGTAAATATCTGATATGTGTTTTCCGATGGTCTTAGGCGACCCCTGTGAAAGGGTCGTTCAACTCCCAAAGGGGCCGCGACCCACAGGTTGAAAAGCGCTGGTGTACACAGCTCCTCCCTGTGCCCGGCAGCCAGCTCCCGAGCAAGCGAGGGAGGGGCCGTTTCTCCTCTCATCCCTCACCCGGGGTGTTAGTGGGACCAGCATGGCCATTACTCACGGAGCCAATCTCACTCTGGTGCTGGCCTGATCCCACCTCCTCCTTCAAAGAACAAAATTAAAAGAGATTTGTCCTCTGGCTGCCACAGCTCATCTCTCCTGCACCAGCAGCGACAACTTTCCTGGGCTGACGACTGCTCTCAGGCCAGGATTGCTAGGTGAGCCTGGGCAGGAGGCCCGGGAGCCCATCTCCTTGGCCTCCGGTGCCCCTGCTCTTGGCAACCCCCTCCCTGCCCGGACCTTCCCCGCAGCCCTCTCCTCCTGTCCCACCTTCAGCCAAGGAACATTTTAAACAGATTCAATTTAAAACTCCAACATCCTTAAAATTCCCAGCATTATACCCTCATCTCTCATTTGTTCAAGATTTCATTCAACAAGTGGTTCAGTTTGTCACTTTTTGCTGAAGCCCTCCCATCCCTTCAAGCTGAATTATGATGTGCTGCTCTCAGAGTGAGCACCTCCCTGAGGCTTTTGTCCTCAGGGTAAGAGCTCAAACTGCCAGCCTCTCGGTCTCTCCCACTGGAGCAGTGAGCTAATTGAGGGCATGACCCTTTGGATTCATCTTCGTGACCCCCACCTGTGCCTGACATAGAGCACATGCCAAGATGGCTGACTATATCCACTGATTGTGAGTCCACTACCTATGCCCCAAGGGGCTGACCAAGAACAATGGATCTAGTAAACAGACAGGTGCAGAATCAAGCAATGCCACTGTGGCCAGTGATGCAGTAGGGTTTAGCAGGCCCCACTCCAACACTATGCCCATTATCTACTCACACCACATCTCTGGCTACACTGCCACACCCTCTGAAGTGGAATCAAGCTCCCCCAGGCAGACAAGATGCCCAGCTCACCAAGATACTTTGGCCATTTCTGGGACACTGGGGCCAGGAGAGCTTAGTGCCAGCTCTGTCCCTTGAAAGGAGAATGGAGGATTGTGGGAAATTCCTTGCTGGCTGTTCTTATAAAGAATGGAGAGGAGCTGGCAGAAGCAGAAAAGAGAAGAGAACCATTCTCTTGGTATGCCCCAACCATGCTTACTTTGGCCTCACTGGCAAAAGAATATTATCCCAAATGCCATGGGGATGACAAATTCACTGCAGAAACCAATTGAACTTGGAGGACCTGCTTTTGGGACTTTCCTCTCGGGACTTGCACTAGAGCAGAAGTCTGAACTGAATCACCATTGCACATGAGGTCTCAGCTCATGGGGACCCAATGAGGAGAGCCACTTAGACCAAGGTAAGAGCAAGCTCTGCCTCAGTTGGCAAAATTTCTTAAAGCACCAGATAGCAAACATTTCAGGCTTGCAGACCATGCGATCAGGTCTCTGTTAAAACTGCTCTGCTCTTGTAGCTCAAAAGCAGCCAGAGACAATACCTGAGCAAACAAGTATGGCTGCGGTGCAATACCACTTTATTTACAAAACCAGGCAGCTGTCTGCTGGAACTCAAATATCATACAGACACATACACACACACACACACACACACACACACACTTGCCCACACACACATACACATCTTAAAGAACACATGGCAACTCTTGTCACTCAGGATTATTATGCTCAGCACTGGCGTGGTACAGCACATAATCCTAAACATCTGCTTCTTGATTAACACTGCTTGAGCCCCAGGGAAATGCGCCTCCACATCTTTTGCTCTTGGTTTGCAAAATAAAAGACAACAAAGTCAGAACGCCTAGAAGCGTTCTGGGATCTGCTGCGGTTGACGTTAGGCTCCACTTGATGGAATGGAGAACATGGAGAGCGCTGGAGCAGTAGGAGCCCTTAGGTAAGAAAGAAAATGAATTAATTAGCTCTGCAAATCCTTGCTCTTTTATAGCAGGAATGCAATAGATTCCTGAAAAACAAAATATCATTTCTAAGTAATGCCAAATGTCCATTTTCCAGCTGTCTTACTGTTCCCATGAATGGTTCTAGAAATACAATCACCAGGTTATTATTTTTAGCATTTGCTACATTTGGTGCAGGGAACCAAGGAACATTTTACTACATTAAACAATTCTTTTTAATCATGTGGTATATGTGTAGGTCTAGCTGTAAAAAGCAGAAGACTTATTCATGACATTAACAAAAATATTGAATCTTTAATGCTGGAGTTGTGGATATTTTTTATAAAAACATTTAATGATAAATAGCTTTTCAAAAATTAATATAAAATTTTAGCTTGACTTAAATAATTTTGATTTAAATTTTTTATATTCATTCATTATGTGAATTACACATTTTAATTGATCATTTTGGATATCTTTTTGAAAACATGAAAAAGTTTAAAATCTTTAAACTTTTTACTAGCACTTGAACTTACATGTTTATTGAAAATATATTCAAATTTTGCACACTTTAAATAAAACTGTATTTTGTTTTTAATACTTTAGCTGAGGTGCATATGTTGTCATTCAGTCACTCTGCATGTCACAACAGAGCATTTGAAACATGGTCAGTTTGAATTGAGATGTCCTGTAAGTGCAAAATATACACTGGATTCCAGAGACCTAGTATGAAAAGAGGAACCAAACCTCGTCATTAATAAGTTTTTATACTGGTTACATGTTGAAATAACATTTTGGACATCTTGGATTGAATAAAATATATTATTAAAATCAATTTCACCTGTTTACTTTTACTTTTTAAAATGTGGCTACAAAAAAATGATATACATGACATATTTGTGGCTCATGTCCTTTGGACAGGGCTACTTTAGATCATTACAGTCAACCAAACACACATTATATGAAGAACCTGATTATAACAAAATTGGTGATTTTATGCAGTAAAGTTGGGATAATTTATGTGCATCTATTATGTACATAATTTGGTCTAAATTTCTTGTGATTCTGATGCTATTACATTTTTGTTGTCGTTGTGTTATTTAGGTATAATTGTCATACAGCCAAGTGTCCTCGTTTTAAGTATACAGTTGGATGAGTTTGGGTCAGTGCGTACACCCATTCCACCAACACCCTAATCTAGATGTGGACAACTCCATCACCCCAGACAAGTCCTTCATATTCCTTTTAACACTCTTCCCCAAGGAAACTAATTTTCTAATTTCTATCACCACAGATTAATTTTGCCTGTTCTTGAACTTTGAATAAACAAAACTGTGCATTATCTACTCTTTTGCTCCTGGCTTCTTTTAACATCTTTATTTTATTACCTGACTCCAAATGACTCTTTTTTGAGAAACTTTCTCCCATCTGAGTTTCCACCCCTTCCCCTGATTTCCCAGGGCACCTTCCTGTCACTTCTGTTATCACATGCATCATGCTGGGTGGGGGTCCCTTATCACTGCATCTGTGCCTCCTACCACTGAGAGTTCTCTTGTGGGGGGCGGGGGTGGAAGAAGTAGTGTGCCTTGAGGCCTGCATTTGAGTTCTGGTTCCACTACCTAGAAGTGTTATGACTTTGCTCAGGTGGATTATTGTCTCTGAGTCCAGTTTCCCCATCTGCACAATGGAAACAATGATAGTTACTTCATGCAGTTTTTGTCAGGATTAGTTATGTCCAGGGCACACGGACCCTGAGTAAGTGTTAGTCTTCCCATGCACCCCCATCCCTCCCACCTTTGATTAGGAATCCCAGAACCCCCTGAAAGAGGAGTTGACCACTGTCACCTGGCCTCAGCATCCAGGCCAGGCAGAGCAGATGGGCAACTAGGACAGGAGTGAGACAGACAGAAATGACTGGAGGCTCAGGGCTCCTGAGTTCCCTGCCCCACAGAGTGACTGGGTGGACTGGCTCCCACCTGTAATGGGGCTGAGGGTAGGAAGGGGTGGCTTCTCTAGGCAGCATCCAGGCTGCCGAAGGGGAGGCCCGGCCCAGCCGGGATCCAGGTGGGCACTGCCACGAGCAGGCCGAGGGTGCTAGAGCATTGCCCAACCCCACTTCCCTAATCCCATGTGCTCCCCTTTCCCAGGGTGTGGCAGCCACACTGCCAACAAGCCCAAAGTCCCCTGGCTCCTCTGTTACGAGAGCAGCTGCCTGGGAGTCTGGGACTTTGCCAAGCCAGCCACTTTCTGGCTGAGGTGCCCTACCTGGGCCCCGAGAGTAAAGCCCTGATCCATGCCATCGCTAAGTTCTGGGCTCTGAAACTTAAATACGAGCTGTCTTGGAACAAGGCCCAGGGACCCCCCCACACACACTGGACAGAGAAGACCAGAGTTCGGATCTTGCACCCCATTGCTGACTCATTCTTTGACCTGGGCTTGTGCTTCCCTTCTCCAGGTGTCCATTTTCTCATCTATAAAATTAAAAGAATAAGCCCTATCCTCCCTACCTCCCACAACTCTGTGATTGTAAAATGAGATCATGCATTTTACACGTGGGTCCATTTGCTATGTGACCTTAACCAGGTTGCTGCCCTTCTCTGTGCCTCATTCATATGAGGCAGCACTAGGGCAGAAGTTAGAGTAGTGCTGCCCTCCTCCCTGTCTCGTTCCCATCCCAGGGGGAAAGGAGAGAGCATCTCACATCCGCAGCTGCCTGGGGTGAGCATCAGTTTTCCCTCTATTTCCCTTCAAGAAAGCCAAGGCTTAATTCTCACACACACCACTCCCCAGTCTCCATTTGTCCTCAGAGATGTCTCTTGGGGCAGAGGGGTGGTTCCTGTGTCCTGGAGGAAGTCCAGAGGGCTCCCGTCCTGAGAGGTAAGTCCCCAGCCTGAGACAGCTCTCCCACCAGCCGCCGGCCGTCCATTCCAAGCTAACCATCACTGTCCTTGGTGGCTCCTCGTGGCAGCCCAGATCTCCACACCCTGCCCAGCGGGTCTCTCCTTCTTCCATCAGTCCTTCCCTGTCCCTTCATTTCTGTTCTCCCCCTCCCCCAAATCATCACATCCAACAGGGATGCACCCTGAGATGGCTAAGGTCCCAGCACTGGACTAGGCATGGGGACACTCAAGTAAATGGGGACACACAAGGAAATGCTCAGGGTGGGGGTGAGGGCCACAGGAGGGGGGCATATGGACAGAACTGACCCCAGTGATCGGAGGACCATGCTCTCTGACTGCTGCCATTCTTGAGTGCACACCAGGTCCCAGAGGCATGGCTGAGGGGCTAACGAGCATCATTCCCTAGAAGCATCACAGCATTGTGGGGTGGGTGCCACCACTAGAAAGAAATGGTTCCAATCTCTTTTAGAGAGATGAACACTGAGGCTCTCCTTTCTCAGGACAGCACGTCTAAGAATTGCAGAGCCAAAGTTCAGAGCCTGTCTGTCCCGTTGTAAGTCCCGTGCTCTGCACCTCCTACACACGACACAATTGCAGCTGATGGACGAGGAGCCATCGACTGCCCAGCAGCATCCAGGAACACCAAAGGGACGTGACTTTTGGACAACGATGGACCTTGGCAGATGAATAACACTGCCAGGCAGACAAGGAAGGAAAAGCATTCCAAACAAAGGGAACGGCATGGACGAAGGCACAGAGGCATGGAAGCCCATGGCAGGAGTGGGAAGGAACACCCGCGCCAAGTGTGGCCAGACCCACAGTCTTCCGGGCCCTGCAGGTCCTCCCCCAACCAGTGAGAGCTGAGGCCCCAAAGCCCGAACGGAGCGTGGGACCCCAGCCCAGGTTTCAGGCTGGGACTTTTGCCCCCACAGCAAGCTACCTCTCTGTTTTTCTCATCTTTCCTCCTTTTTTCTCCTTCCTCACTCCCTCCAGACCTCTCCGCCCAGGCCTGCCACCCCAGGGCCCCGCCTCCTCTCTTCCCCTTCGGGCAGACCTGGCAGTCCATTCCACCTTCACCTCTGCTTAGGCTGACCAGACACACCAGTTAAATGGGGCAGTAAACAACCGTACAGCCTAGTCTCACTGGGCTAGATTCACAGTGTCAGTAGGCTGACCATGCGTACCGTTTGAAACGGGACAGTACCGTTGTTTTCTGTCCCGTTTCAAATGATACGTCTGGTCAGCCTACGCAGGCCACAAACTGCCCCCCAGCAGGTAAGAGGCAGGTCCCAGACAGGCTGCCCAATTCGGCCGGCTTCCAGGTCGCGCACGGGCCATGTCTGTCGCTGCAGTGGGCCAGCCACGCCAGGGTGGAGACTGCCCAGTGCCAACATGAAAATGCTGGGCCTTCTGATCCCTTCCCTAGACCCTGGCCCAGCTGTCATTCACGTCCCAACAGCTAACAGTGCAAATAATTACTGCCCAGAGAAATATAATTGACTGTTGTTCCGTGGCTGTGCCCTGGATTTGCCCGTTTCGGCATCTATTTGTAAACTCATTTCGGCCTACCTTACTTGACTCTATATACTTTGAATTTCAGGTACATTGAATTCTCTTTTGAATGGGTTATGACATCTCATGGGGTCCTGCACTAATTACTGAGTTAATTACAATCTTTGACACATGTTCATTTTATTTCAGAATGAGAGTCACAATGGTATTTTTTCAAAATAAATTATCCTTTAATACTCCCAAGATAGCTGCCAGTCTCTCATCTGGAAACTAGGATGGGTGCACAGTTAGGAACAAGGTACCCCCAGTAACAGGAGTGTGCACCCCAAATGTCTGACTGGCCCCAGGACTCCTGCTCCTGGCTTGTTGCTCCTTTGCGTGGGGCATGGCCAAGGGGCTGGGGGCTTCTAGTGATCTCTCCCAACAGCTGTTCCACTATGTCTTTGCTGACAGAAACACAAGTAGACTTCAGTGTTCCCTCCTGAAGGGAGGCCCCAGCACCACACTGTGCACAGACAGGTATCCTCTCCTTCCCAGCCACTCCCAGTCCGTGGGTCTCACAGAGGCAGGCTCTGAAAAACAGGGAGCTCTGGATCTTTTGTTGGTTCCTCAGTCAGTCAGTCAAGCAACATTAACTGAGCACGTACTACGTGCCAATGGCTCTGAGAGGAAAGCCAGCCAGAGCTTCCCATTCTGGTCTCTCTCATCTTCCCTAAGCCTCAGCCCTGCTGTCACTTATGTCTCAATTATACCTGGTTTCAGCTGGGCTCTGAAGGAACCATAAAGGCCCTATGTTCCCACCCCTGCCCTGCCCAGCAAACCTGGCCAAAAATCCTCCTACGGGAAGCAGGGCACTCCAAACCCCATGGCAGTTGACCTGCCTTGATGGCCACTCCCTCCCCTGTACAGACTTCCCATAGTGGGCCCTCCGACCCCAAGAGGAATGAGTACCTTCCCCCACCCAAGCTCCTGAGTCTCTAGGGTGGTTCAGTGCAGAGGGCACCAGGCAGCGTGTCAAGCAGAATGAAGCTGGGGTCCCAGCTCTTCTGCTAATTACTCGCTGTAAGTCCTTGTGCCATAGCCTCACCTGTCCGTTTTCCCACATGGATGACGAGGACCATAACAGCCCCTACCTCATGGAGTTGTGAGTATTGTAAGGACCATGCTAAAAAGTCTTACCACCATACCGCACACACAGTAAGCTCTGCTAACTGCTGGCTGGTGTTACTGTGGTTATTAATTATTAATGTCTCCCATGAAGGACTAAGTAGGGTCAGAGTTGTTAATGCCATCCTATAAACCGGCAAATTGAGGTCCAGAAGATAAGGGGATTCGAAATGTCTCTAAATGTAAGTTCAAATACAAAGCCAGAAAATAAGAACTGGGGAGCCCCCACCCCTGATTTGAATTCCCCTCATCAATTCCCTGGGAAGGAGAAAGGACCAGACCATTTAATGAGCAAATGGAGCAGAAAGATGAGAGTGGCCACATAGGGCCAGCCCCACCCTGCCCCCCGGAACCCTGTGCCCAGTTTGCCATGTCTACGTCAGTGCAGTTAAGGGGCCATATCAGTAGCACACTGCTCATGGCACTGCAGTACGGAGCCCCAGGCCCCCCTGTCAGGGAACATGGGGGTCGGGAGGCCCCTGCACCTGGGGCCCCATCCACTCCATCCCCACCCTAGCCCCCTCCGGGCCACATCAGCCTGCAGGGAGCAGCAAGCAGGTCTCCTGGGAAACAAGTGATCTGACAGCCTCCACAGAGGCTAATTAAAGAGCTTTTGGGGGCTCCCACTGCAAGCCCACAGGTGGATGTAGGGATGAACAGGAGGGTGGGGAGAGATCTTCCCAGGAGAACACAGCCCCACCTCCCCCAACCCTCATTCTCTCCTTTCAGTCATAGTGGACATGACAGGGATCAAGATGGACTCTCAACAGAGGGGTGTGGGAGGAGGGGGTCAGTGTCTATGGAGGTTGGGGCTCAGATACTTTACATGTGTTATCTCATTTAGTCCTCCCAACCACCATAGGAGGTGAACACTGTTATTATCCCCATTATACAGATAAGGAAACTGAGGCACAGAGCGTTTAAGTGACTTGTCCAAGCTAAGCACGGTGCATGCAAGATTTCACTGAATTGTTCTCACAACTCTGAGGTAAAAGGGACTATTTTTATCATCACTTTATAGAGAAAGAAACTGTGGCTCAGAGAGATTAAGTAACTTGCATAAGACCACACAGTGAAGAAATAGGGGTATATGAATTAGGACATGGGTTTTTAGCCACTCCCTCCCACCCCAAGTTTGGGCTCTTGATCATCACATCATATTGGCATTAATCCTGACATGTATGTGGGTGATGACCAATCCAGACAAAGAAACCAGGCCCCAGGGCAGGAGTGACTAGCCTTGGGCACATGGCTAGTAACGTGCTAATCAGCCCTGGAGCCCAGCCTACCATCTCCACAGTCCAAAGATGGCTTTGCAGAGTACCACACACTCCTGCACATGTGGAAGCTACGTCTTCTCCCTCAGACTGGGCACTCCCTCTTGATACCTCACTACTCCTGGACCTATTTATTTCACAGAGTTTCCAGCTGGAAAATGGGATGATGCTCCCTGAGCACAGGAGTCCAAAAACAGACGGGGTGGGCTCACAGTGGGGAGTTCCAATGCCTGGAGGGTTCCGTCAGAGGGTAGAGGTAAGGTCAGGCTGCACTTGGTGGACTTTTGAATGTTCTGTCCAGTTCCCAAGAGCTTCCTCTAGATTTCTGGACCTTGGGAGCTCCTCATGTCCCCCTTAGAACCTGACCTCTGTCCCTGTGAGTCTCAGCCTGAAAATAAGCAAGAGCTTGTGGGGTGCACTGGCTCCCAGTCTTGCCTTTTTCTGCTCCCCTCCTCCTCACCTTGGGCAGCAGGCTCTTCCAATCTGGCCCTGGTTCTACAGGGGAAGCAAAGGATCCCACCCTCAGGGCCCCACACACATGGAGAGCATCCAGCCCCCCCCCCCCCCCAAGCAGCCAGGACAGTCAGGAGCCCAGCCCACTAACCACTCGTATGGCCTTGCACTGGAATGGAGAGGGGCTGCCTGGAGCCCAGTGTGCTTGTCCAGACAAAGCATACAAAGCACACAGGCTACAGCAGCAGAGAGGAAGAGAGAACAGAAAAGATAGAGAGGGTCAGAGACCTGGAGAGGGGGAGAGATAAATGACAGAAAGACAGAGCAACATGGAAGAGAGAGAAAGAATGAAGACAGAAGCAGAAAAAAAGAGAGAGCAAACCAGAGAGATTTCCCAAGACAAAACACAGAGAGACAGAGATGCACCTACAGACCCAAATACAGACCTTGAGGAAGACAGGCTATGAGAAAACATGGACACTGACAGATAGAAAGGGAGAAGGAAGGGAGGGGAGAGACTGGGAAAGCTGCAGGGAAATTCCAAAAGGAAAACAGAGACAAGGTGCAGAAGAGAAGTGAAAAGACAGAAGTCAGAGAGATTAAAGACAGAGGCTGGGAGAAAGGAAGGGAGGAGAGATAGGAGCGCTCAGAGAAGGCGCAGGAGCGGGGAGCCCGTAGAGGTGGGCACTCCCAGCCCTGTCAACCCCACCCTCCCCAGATGGCCCTTGATTTCCTAAAGGCACAAGAAAGAGACCCATTAATCTCTATAAATAATTTTATCCGCCAAGCCTCCTAAATGGGTTCTCTGTGTCTATGAAAGCTTTTAAAAACCATTTGCTTGGTAAACACGCAGGCAGCAAACAAAGGGCTCTTCCTACCAGCAGGGCGGGGAGGCTGGAAGACCAATTAGGCCGAGGGGGTAATTAAAAGGGAGAGTGTGCCAGCCAGCCCCCTGCCCACCACCCTCGCTCCCAGGCCGAGAGCTGGCTGAGGCTGCCTGTCCAGCCCAGGCAGGTGCCAGTCCCCTGGCTCTTCACCCCACTCCCCACTGTGTCCTCTCTTCCTGGCATGCCTCAAGGCTGGGAGGGATACCCTGTGGGCTCCTCAGCCACGGCCCAGCCCTGAGCCAGCACACCCACTCACAGAGGGCATCCTACTCTTAGAAGAAGCCCGGGGGCTTCTTGGCACTGGTATTCCCTAAGGGCCCAGACAGTCCTTTGTCTCTCGCCTGAGTCCCTCATGCTTTGCCACGCTCTCCAGCCTTTAGAGCTGAGGATTTCTCGGTCACAGCCATCTAGAAACAGGCTGAGCGGCCTCTCGGATAGGGAACTTCCTGTCCCTGGCTCTAAATCCTAATGCTTCCTGTCCACCACAGGCCCTCCTTCAAAATTGCTTCCAAGGCTCCTCCCGGCCCAGCCCTGGATATTGGCATCCCACTTTGCGAACACCTTTCCTAGGCCTTAGACTGGGAACTGGACTTGCCCCTTATTTTGGCGGCTGTTCTGGTATTACTAGCCCAGGGGCATCAGCTGCCAGGGTGACATTCCTCTCCCACAGAGCACCATGCCATCTGGTATCAGCTGTCTGACTACTTGGACCCAGTCTTGGCTCTTGGGACATGCCCCACACATCCCTGTTAAGCTTCATCTGGTCAGATTCCTGTCTTCACCCCATTCAACTAAGATCTTCTTGGATCCTAATTCTGTCACCCAGTTTATTTGCAGTCCCTTTGTGGGTGGGGCTCTGGAGCACTGCCGGGACCCTCTGGGTGGTGCTGGGCACAGGTGCCCATGTCTCCCCTCACTCTCTGGGGTTGATCCATGTGTGGGCTGCCATCCAACCCTCCATTCATGCTGCAGGTAGTCACCTAGTCATGCCAAAGAGCCCCCTGGGGAACCTGGCTTCATGGGACACCCCCCTCACACACATGGCCCAGGGTAGTCCATTGGTGTCAAGGCACTTCCAGCCAGCTCTCACCGACCCCAAGCACCCCACAGTTCCCTGACTCTATGAACTCAGAACCCACACAGGCTCCAGCTAGCAAAGGGGGACCTGCACCCTTCCCCTCTGCACTAGCTGTGATTAAGCAAGAGCTTGCCTGGGGAGAAGCTGAGGGAGGGAGGGGAAGTGAAGGGCGGATTGGTTTCCTGGTGCTAGTATTTAATAGCTCTGTGCACAAGGCCACAGGCCATCCAGGGATGTGATCATTGTGGTTCCCCAAACTCTGCCTGCATCAAACCAGAGAGAGGAGCCCAGCACTCCAGCCAGCCTTTTTCTGACTCCCATGTCCAGCAGGGCGAAGGCCCAGGGTGGGTGGGCAGAGCACAAGTCGCCAGAGAGTACTCATCCTGGATAGACTCCGGAAAGAATGAATCACCTGACAATGTACACTCTAATTTAGGGACTTGTATGGTCACTAAGATTGTGAACTTTCTGTTTGAATGGAATGCACTTCTACCACTTAGATGCTGGATGACCCTGGGAAAGTTACTGAACCCTTCTGAGCCTCTGTTTTCTGATGTGTAAAATGAAAACACTACCACATCTGTACAGGGGTCATCTGGGCATTTATTGAGTGCCCACAGTGTCCAAGGAGGACTGCTCCATTTCAGCCCCAAAGAGTAGATCCTGTAGGTACAAATCCATTTTCAAAAACCCTTTAGAACCAGATTTTTGAAAGCTAATTCAGTGTTTAGATCATAATATCTCCAGGGGTTTATTGGTAATCAAATACATTATTGTATCTACAGTGCAACATGTGACGACTATTTACGTAAAGCAAAGGGAATAAACTCAGTACGTTTACAGCCTCGTGTCAGGTCAAGTTATGTCACCAAGTGAGTTTTGAAAAATAGTTTCATTTTGGAGATTGTTGGCTTCCTGAATTGCAGGTAACAAATGTGGTCCTGAGTTACTGTCCCCATTTTATGGATGCAGCAACGGAAGCCAAAAGTGTTCAGGCAACATGCCCAAGGCCACCCAATGACTGTGAGCAGGGCCAGAGGTGGGGCTGGGGTCTGTCTGCACCCAGGACCTGAGCCCTTACTAAGTCACCTCACCTTCGGAGGCACCAGCACATGGTTTTGCCTCTCACCTCCTACTCTGTGCTTTCATGCCAGGTCCCCCTTCCATCCTGGTAACCTCTGAGGGGTAAACAGGAAAGGTTTAATGTTTATGAATGAAGCACCAAGTCCCAGACCAGGATTGATGTTTGCAGGTATATAGGGGTTTGACCTTGCTGCTCCCCACTTCCCTTCCTAGTTGGCCTCTCTTTCCAGCCCAGGCCCTTTCCTTGGACAATGCCCATGCCTCGTTATCCAAGGTCTGAGCTCGCATCGTGTTCTGCCACTTAACGCTAGATAACCTTAGTCATGTAACTTAACCTCTTTGTGCTCCGCTTGTCTCATTCATTCAACAACTATGCATCACATACCTACTATATGCTAGGTCTAAGTGCAGGGACTAAACCAGGGCTCTTCCTCTCAAGGACACTGGAAAGGAAATGGAAAAGAACCAAACCAATACATCAAATGTCAGGTAGTGGGCATAATTGCTATGGAAGAAACTAAGCAGGGTAAGGGCATGGGGACTGAAGGGTGGGATGGGATGCTATTTTAGGAAAAGGGGTTAAGAAAAGCCTCTCAAAGGATGAAAGGAAAGGACACAGATATCCAAAATTAGAAATGAAAGGGGAGAAATTACCACTGATACCACAGAAATACAAAGGATTATAAGAAAATATTATGAAGGACTTTATGCCATGAAATTTAACAACCTAGAAGAAATGGACAAGTTTCTAGAAACTTATAGCCTACTAAGACTGAACCAAGAAGAACTGGATAATCTAAATAGACCAATCAATAGCAATGAGATTGAAATGACTATCCATAATCTCCCTAAAGGTAAAAGCCCAGGACCAGATGGTTTCACCAATGAGTTCTACCAAGCATTCAAAGAAGAATTAATGCCTATCCTCCTCAGACTCTTCCAAAAAATTGAAGAGGAAGCAATACTTCCTAACTCATTCTATGAGGCCAACATTACTCTAATACCAAAGCCTGGCAAAGACAACACCAAAAAAGAGAACTATAGACCAATATCTCTGATGAACACAGATGCAAAAATCCTGAACAAAATATTAGCAAATAGAATACAACAATGCATCAAAAAGATCATACATCATGATCAAGTGGGATTCATCCCGGGAGCACAAGGATGGTTCAACATATGAAAATCTATCAGTGTGATGCACCACATAAACAAAATCAAAGATAAAGACCATGTGGTCATTTCAATTGATGCAGAAAAAGCTTTTGACAAGATACAACATCCGTTTATGATCAAAACTCTAAATAAAATGGGTATAGAAGGAAAGTATCTCAACATAATAAAGGTCTTATATGACAAACCCTCGGCTAACATCATACTGAATGGGGAAAAGCTGAAACCTATTCCCCTAAAATCAGGAACAAGACAGGAATGCCCCCTGTCACCACTGCTATTCAATATAGTACTGGAAGTTCTTGCCACAGCAATCAGGCAAGAGAAAGGAATCAAAGGTATCCAAATTGGGAAGGAAGAGGTCAAATTGTCACTATTTGCGGATGACATGATCCTTAATATAAAAAATTCCAAAGATTCCACCAGGAAACTATTAGAAACAATAAACAAATATAATAAAGTCTCAGGATACAAAATCAATGTACAAAAATCAACAGCATTCCTATTTACAAACAGCAAATCCTAAGAAAAAGAAATGAGGGAGTCAATTCCCTTTGCTATCACAACAAAAAAAATGAAATACCTGGGAATTAACTTAACAAAGAACGTGACAGACTTATACACAGAAAACTATAAGACACTTTTGAAAGAAATTGGAACAGGCTATAAGAGGTGGAAAAATATTCCCTGTTCATGGATAGGAAGACTTAACATTGTTAAAATGGCCAAAGCAATCTACAGATTTAATGCAATACCCATCAAAATCCCACAATCACACTTTCGTGAAATAGATAAAAGAATTATTAGATTTATATGGAACCATAAAAGACCTCGAATTGCCAAAGCAATACTACATAAAAAGAATAAGGCTGGTGGCATTACACTTCCTGACTTCCATTTATATTACAAAGCATCAATAGTCAAAACAGCTTGGTACTGGCAGAAGAACAGAAATATAGACCAATGGAACAGAACTCAAAACCCAGAAATAAGCCCACAAATTTATGGACAAATAATTTTTGATAAAGGAGCAAAAAACATACAATGGGGAAAAGATAGCCTCTTTAGTAGGTGGTGCTGGGAAAACTGGAAAAACATATGCAAAAGAATGAACCTGAGCTGTGAACTCTCTCCATATACAAAAATTAACTCAAAATGGATTAAAGACCTTCATATCAGACCTGCAACAATAAACTGTATAGAAGAAGACATTGGTACTAAACTTACAGACCTAGGGCTCAAGGAAGACTTCATGAACCTGTCCTCAAAGGCAAGGGAAGTAAAAGCAAAAATAAATGAATGGGACTATATCAAACTAAAAAGCTTCTGCACAGCAAAAGAAACCATCCACAAGGCAAAGAGACAGCCAACTGAATGGGAGAAAATATTTGCAAATAATGCATCAGATAAGGGTCTAATATCTAAAATATATAAAG